>JAMPIV010004048.1:0-99368 GCA_024509875.1 Oreohelix idahoensis
GGACCAAATGGGAATGGGAAGAACCCCTTTCACGGACAAGCTTCACTTAACGAATGTTTTACAATGGCCTCGTAGTGATGAAGAGTGGCAAAAAAAGGATGTCTTACCCCAGTGTTCTAAGCTCGAACAATCCCTCAATCGGTACCTTAAACAAAACCTGGAGGAGTAGAGGATGTAGGGAGAGAACTATCTGTCTCCATCAAGATTTTTATAAGGTGGGGAGAACGGCCCACATAAAAGGAAATAGATTGGCTAGCGGTTCGATTTTATGCAGTGGTGAATTATCAACTCATGGCAGGAAATGTAAATCATCACTATAAAGCTTCGAAGAGTGGAAGAGAACCATAACACCGTGTCTGTTTATGGACACATAGGTCCACACAATTAATGGTCTCATAATGTAGCCTTTGTTAAGAACGATGGAGACTTATGAAAAGGCAGAAGGAAAACATTATCATCTTCACTCACACAGTATGTGAATGAGTGACCACTCAGTCGTTAAAACTGGCTCGGGAAACTTGCCCAAATGAAAATATTGAAACAAGCCATGGAAGAAACATGCTGCCTATTTATAACAGGAAGGCGTAAAGACAGAAATTTGGTGCTGGGAGTGAGAAATGTACTGCTTCTTTTGCCCCGGGAGTCCAGAATAAGCTTTCTACAAATTGGATGGCAAGGTCCATATACAGTTCTAGAGAAGGTGTCTAGAACAAATTATAAGATAGATAAGAAGGGGAAAGAAAAAATCTATCATGTGAATCTCCTGAAGACATATTTTGAAAGAGAACATCAGGAAGAGACACACTTGTTGACCTTGTCCATCGCCATGGAGATGAAAAAGGAACCACTTTCATCATTTGAATATCCATTACACCCCTGTGAGACAGCAGCACAGGTGAAAATCAGGTAACACAGTTTTAACGAGAAACACTCAGCATATATGAGATAGAGACGAGTGACAAACAGGTTCCTGATAACAATAATCACTGTCAGAGGTGTTAACAGACCGACCAGGGCATACAAACCTATTGGAATATGATATGAAACTGATAGACCCCACACCTGTCTGTATGAAACCCTATTCGATTCCTTTTGCTAAGGAGAAAGCTTTGAAGGAAGAGATAGGGGGGGACGTTATCTGTTGGAATAGGAAGGGAATTATTTCGCACAGTGAGGTCCTAATTCGTAAGAATTTCCGATGATGAAGCGGTGTTGTACTTCAAAACCTAGTAAGGACTCAACCCTCTGGAGAACATTAGGAATCTGTATAGATTACAGGAGACTGAATGCTATCACAGAAGGACAGGTGGATCCATTTTGCCGGATTACAAATCAGAAGCTGTTTATGCCAGTCCATAACTAAATTAAAGCTAAATATAAATATTTCTCTGAAAAGTGGATTCGAGTGTCACTTTAATGGATCTACTATCAGATTCCAGTTAAAGCCTTGAGAGGTTAGGACCATTTACCCTAGCTTTTAGTACCTCAGAAGGACACTATGAGTTTAATAGATTGCTCTTTGGATTGAAGAATGCGCCTAGTGTCTTCTCTAGAATGATGAGAAAATTATTGACTCCTCTGAATAATCCCTGTATAACAAATTTTATGGATGATATCCTTATAGCAACAGAAACATTTGAGGAACACATTGACTCTCTGAACATGATGTTTGATCGACTTAGGGGGCAAATTTAACATGCTCCGACCAACCATCAAATGTTGCGCGTTGGATGTAAAGAATTTGGAATTTTTGGGACAACCATTCCATGTTTATTTCAGTGACACCACAACATGGACCCTGACCCAAAGATAATTTAAGAGAAGGAAACTATTAGTAGAAATCGCCCGGACTGACCTTTACGTCCACACAAACCAAGATATCGACGTGAGATCCTTTGTCTCATTATGAATCGGTGTTTTCTACCAAGATCAGTAAATATCTCTCAAAAAAACATTTAAATCCATATGTGCAACCGTTTAACTGAATTGACACACGTACAAAGGACATCCAGATCGCATATTACATGGACCACACCACAATGTGAAAAATGACTTACCGATGGAATTGCAAGCTTAAATAGCTCACACCCCCCCCAAACCCATTTTGAAATTACCTGACTTAAGTCAAGAATTCATAGTAAGTACGGATGCAAGTAATATTGGGTTAGGTGCAACTCTACTACAGAAATCAGATGCATTGGATGGGGAATTAAGCCCAGTGGCATATGCTAGCAGAAAGTTGAATAAAGCTGAAATCAACTACTCAACTAGCGAAAAAGAATGTCTTGCAGTAATATGGGCAATAAAGAAATTCAATATTTATCTATATGGGAAGGCATTTAAGTTGCAAACAGATCACAAACCTTTATCGTTTCTAGCACAGGCTAAGCATGAGAACTCTAGGTTACTCCGATGGTCTTTGCTTCTGGCTCCATATAATTTTAGCATTGAGTATATATCTGGAAAAACCAATTTGGGAGCGGATTTTTTAAGCCGCCATCCGTGTGATGAGAATCACCGTAAACCCCAGAAATAATAATAAATTTCTCTATGTGTATATAGAATAAAGGACTGACATATAATGTCTGTTTTAAGAGGGGAGGTGTCATGAAATATTCTAATCCACATATATAAATTATTAGGTAAATATGAAGCCTAATAAAATAAAATTAATACTGCGTAATGACCTAAATTAATCCTAACATTAATTATACTGCGTTACCAAAACGAACGAACAGATGGACAAAAGGATAGCGAGAAGGGAGAGGCAGAAAGCCGAACATTAAACACGCGTCGCGCGATACACAAATGCTGCCATCACGCGTGTAAGTCTACATGCACTAATTTTTTTTCAGACGGACAGTGATAAAATACACTACCCTTTCCCAGAGTTAGGTTTATAAATCATAAAAAAACTCTTATTAGAAAAGATAACATTAGATGGGTTTACGGTTGAAAACATAACAGTACCCAGACAGCACATCTTCGAAACAGGAGGTAGAAGAAATTGCATATTTTGAATGCAGCCACGTAGCTCCTTTAAATTTGTATTTTTGGGTTCCTTAGGGCTTGCTGACAAATAATATGTAAAACGTTACGCAAATAGTCCAGGAATTAATAAATTATACCCAAAATAAAATATTGGGGGTGCCTGACAGCATAAAATCATTTCTGCTCATAAGATTTTTTTTTTTAACGTGTTTGAAAAAAATTTACGTTACAGAAATAGCCTACCATGTAAACTCCAAATTGATTGGAGCGCAACAAATGAAAGCCTAACCACGATTGGTCGGGCTATAAATACTATCTTGGTTGTTAGGGGAAACGGGGAAAGGTAACATTTTTTCAAACACTTGTCGAAACGGGGCTCATTGGTCAGACTCGCTGATATACACACTTGGGAGCGTTAGTTCGAAACCACTTGTTTAAAATAGCTTGATAAAGCATCAGTGCGTTGAAGCCAGCATATATTTTGCTAAATAAAAGCCTGGAAGATAAGCAGATGGGAATTTGTGCCAGTTTGTGCCAGAATTCATTGCTAATCAACGTATCTGTGTTTATTCGTATGAATTGTGGTAAGCTTGAACCATTCAATATCTTTTAATGAAAATTGAATGTGAATTGTTGATTTATGCCTGTATATATATGTGTAGTTCAGTGGCCAACGTGAGGTAAAGCCTGTAATGCTCCAGCCTGAACAGAGGGTGTCGGAGAGAAGTAAAACGGCATGGAATGGCCAAACAGTACACTGACACCTGGATGATTGACTAGAAAGAAATAATGCTGGAAGTGCAGAGGCGTAGTAACCATTAAGAAGGGTAATACTGGAATAAAGTATTTCAAATGAAGCTGACAGTTGGCCTAATGCTCTGAACTCAATGTTTGTGCTGTGTTGTGATCAATGTAACAAGAGAGTTTAAGTTAGTTATGAAGTAGAAGGTACATCCTTCTTGATTTCAGGGACAGTGGTCTTGATGGTACTGAGCAGCACCTGGTCAGAGCTTTGCTGAATCCAGTGTCGGACAGCATACTCCTTGGTCTTTTTAGCTATCAGTGAGGTGTCTCCAGAGCCCAGAGGAGAATTCGAGCAGAGGAGTCCTTTCCTGCCGCCATCACGCCAGATAAGCTAACTTGGCCAGCTGAGCTCAACATTATGTCCCCTCATCTTGAACTGACTTTTAAAATTAACATTAAGAGGGGAATTTACTTGTCTTAAAATCAGGAACTGTGAACATCTCCAATACTAGTCCCTAAAGACAAACTATTGAAGTCATGATGACAAATACCAACAGAGCTTGAACAAAACAAAACCAGTATTACCTCATTTTACTACTACACAACTGACACACATAGAACATTTGTAATAGTATATATGTCACTACAATATTCATATTAAATACATTCTGTACATAACTTGTAATTTAAATTGATTGTGATTCCTGGTTCCCTTGTAGTTGAATCAGGACACATATTCATTCATGCCAGTAATGAATACATATTGTTATTTGAAAGTTTATCAGTGACTCTTTTAAGATATCTTTGTAGAGTGTTATATGTATGTGAGTGTCACAGTGTTGTCAAGAGTAGTGGATTAAATTAAATTGTTTATCTGTCTGTTGTTGTGACTTACACTTCACCATACACATACCCTAGACACATAACGTAGCATCACACTATTCCAGAATAATTCTGACTGAGATATATAGATATGTGGTAGCAAGTAAGGTTATCTATAATACACTACTCTTAATAGATATAGATACCTTCACAGCTGATCTCAGTCAGTACACTAAGTTCCCTATAAGTATTTATAACATCCCACTTCACCACATATATTGGGGTCTCGCTCTTGGGATTTTGAATCTTTAACTATTAAAAATATTGGGGGTAATTCACTTCAGGGAATATAAGAATTAAAAGGTATCCTTGGGTGGAATTAAATAAGGTTGAGCTCACGGTGCCTGTGTTGTCCATTAGATATATAGTTAGAAATTGAATTGTTGGGTAGACATTATAAAAATTTACCTGATAGACAATGGCGGACCTGGCCAAATTTCGATCTGCTGCGGTTCAGACTGCAAAAGAGTTAGGATTAGATGGGCAAGTTATGGTTGCCTATGTCACAACGGAATGTGACAAATTTATTGAACGCGAAGAAAGAAGATTAGAAAAAGAAGCCGAAAGAAGGTTAGAGGCTGAAAGGGAAATTAAGAAGTTACAATTTGAAGCTGAGGCTGAGACTAAGAGGTTGCAGATTGAGGCTGACAAAGAGGCTAAGAAATTGAGAGGCAGAAAGGCTGAAAGCATTGGAGGCAGAAAGAGAAGACAAGAAATTAGCTGCAAAAAGAGAAGAGAAAAAATTAGCTGCAGAAAGAGAAGAGAAGAAATTAGCTGCAGAAAGAGAAGAGAAGAAATTAGCTGCAGAAAGAGAAGAGATTAGCTGCAGAGAGGGAAGCAGAAAAGGAGGAGAAGAGATTACAAAGGGAACATGAGTTACGACTAAGGGAGTTTGAGTTTCAAGGCCATGCTCCTGAAAATGGTGCCAGTCCCTTTGCCTCTGATGCTACGGTTACTCAGGGAGCCTCAACCTCAGCTATGAACTTTCATTTAGATCATTTTGTTGAGAAAGACGATGATATTGAGAGCTATATAAATAGGTACGAACTATTAGCTACCACGTATGGGTTAGAGAGAGAAAGGTGGAGCTTAAAGTTATCTCAGGGACTTCGTGGGGCAGCTTATGAAGTTTTTGCAAAAATGAGCAGAGGTGATCAGGAAAATTATGACATGCTAAAGCAGGCTCTTTTGTTAAGGTATGAAAAGAATGCAGAGTTTTACAGGAAAAAATTTAGGAATGCTAAACTACTGTCAGGTGAAACCTATCACCAGTTCTCTGCACGAATCGAGACATACTTGGAGAAATGGACTTCTCTGGGGAAAACCCAAGATCTTAAGGAAATGGTCCTTATAGAGCAACTAAGAGAGTCCATGGCTCCAGACCTGAGAAAGTTTCTCATGGAACAAGGTGCAGAGAGGCTGGGTGAGTTGCTAAATGTTGCTGAAAGGTATCAAGCAGCTCAAGCAGAGGTAACAGGTAATAAAAAGAAAAACAGGTGGATAACTTTAGGGCACCACAGAACTTTAATAAATTTGATCCTAGGGATCAAAATAAAGGTAAGCACCAATTTGATAGGCCACGGTATGAAAATAAAAATAAATTCCCACAATTCGATGAAAGGAAATATGATGAAAGAACATCTTTCAACCAAGGAAAAAGGTGGTGTAAAAATTGTCAGATGGACAATCATGACACTGACCGTTGCAGAAGGAAACCTGTGTATATGGCAACCCTTCAGGTCAGGTCGACCTCAAGACAGGAGGAGGATATTATGTTAGATACCACTCCAGAAGAGACGAGGAAGGCACAGGCTGGGGATAAAACACTCAAGCCTTGTTTCAGAAAATTGTCAACTTGTCATACAACTCCAGGCAAGGGAGATTTTTACATGAAAAACAAGTTGATGTATAGGAAGACTGGAGCTAGATCCAATGGTCACGGACAGCTGGTTCTTCCAAAAAGATACAGGACAGAATTAATAAGGAGCCTACATGTGAAACCAGATGGGGACCATGAGAAGATAGGTACCATCATTCAAAAGGTGGCTCACAATTATTATTGGCCCAAAGCAAGATGGGACATTGAGAATTTTGTAGAAAGGTGTAGCATAGCACATGAGGGAACACCCACAAGTGGGAACATGGATCAGGACCTGGACACGCCACGGGGCAAAATTAGGCCTGATAATAAAAAGAAAAATAGATTTGATAAAGTGGACCAAATGGAATGGGAAGCCCCTTTTCACGGACAAGCTTCACTTAACTGTTTTACAATGGCCACTATGCGGAGAGTGCAAAAAGATGTCTTACCCCAGGATAAGCCGACAATCCCTCAATCGGACTTAAACAAACTGGAGGAAGAAGGATGTAGAGAGGAAATCTCTCATCAAGAATTTTAAGTGGGGAGAAAGCCCCAAAAGAAAAATTGGTAGCGGTCGTTTTGTGAATGATAATTCTGGGAGGAAAAATCATCACTATAAAGCTTCGAGTGGAAGAGACCATACCGGTGCATGGACAAATAGGTCCACACAATTAAAGGTCCATATGTAGCTTTGTTAAGAACGTGGACTGATGAAAAGGCAGAGGAAAACATTACATCTTCATACCAGTATGTGAATGAGCTGACCACTCGGTTAAAAACTGGCTGGAAACTTGCCAATGAAAATTTGAAACAAGCCAGGAAGAAACATGCTGCCTATTATAACAGGAAGGCGAAAGACAGAAATTTGGCTGTGGGAGAGAAAGTACTGCTTCTTTTGCCCGGGAGTCAGAATAAGTTACAAATTGGATGGCAGGGTCCATATACAGTTCTAGAGAAGGTGTCTAGAACAAATTATAAGATAGATAAGAAGGGGAAAGAAAAAATCTATCATGTGAATCTCCTGAAGAAATATTTGGAAAGAGAACATCAGGAAGAGACACACTTGTTGACCTTGTCCATCGCCATGGAGATGAAAAAGGAACCACTTTCATCATTTGAATATCCATTACACCCCTGTGAGACAGTAGCACAGGTGAAAATCAGTACACATTTAACGAAAACTCAGAAAGAGAGAGTGCAACAGGTTCTAAATAATCATGCAGAGGTGTTAACAGACCGACCAGGGCATACAAACCTATTGGAATATGATATGAAACTCATAGACTCCACACCTGTCTGTATGAAACCATATTCGATTCCGTTTGCTAAGGAAAAAGCTTTGAAGGAAGAGATAGACTATCTGTTGAAGGAAGGAATTATTTCGCACAGTGAGTCTTCGTATAGTTCCGGTGTTGTACTCTTAAGGAAGCCCTCTGGAGAACATAGACTCTGTATAGATTACAGGAGACTTAATGCTATTACAGAAGGACAGGTGGATCCATTGCCGGATACAAATCAGCTGTTTGCCAGACTAAATAAAGCTAAATATTTCTCAAAAGTGGATCTGAGTAAAGGATACTATCAGATTCCAGTAAAGCCTGAGGTTAGACCATACCTAGCTTTTAGTACCTCAGAAGGACACTATGAGTTTAATAGATTGCCATTTGGATTGAAGAATGCGCCTAGTGTCTTCTCTAGAATGATGAGAAAAATTATTGGATCCTCTGAATAATCCCTGTATAACAAATTTTATGGATGATATCCTTATAGCAACAGAAACATTTGAGGAACACATTGACTCTCTGAACATGCTGTTTGATCGACTTAGGGAGGCAAATTTAACAGCCCGACCAACCAAATGTTGCGTTGGATGTAAAGAATTGGAATTTTTGGGACACACAGTTTATCAGGGAAACATGACCCCTGACCCAAAGAACTTAGAGAAACTACAGAAAGCCCCGAGACCACAAACCAAGAAGGACGTGAGATCCTTTGTCTCATTATGTGGTTTCTACCAGAAGTATATCAAAAACTTTAATTCCATATGTGCACCGTTAACTGAATTGACACGTAAAGGACTTCCAGATCGCATTACATGGACACCACAATGTGAAATGACTTACCAAGAATTGAAGGAAAAGCTCACAAGTAAACCCATTTTGAAATTACCTGACTTAAGTCAAGAATTCATAGTAAGGACGGATGCAAGTAATATTGGGCTAGGTGCAACTCTACTACAGAAATCAGATGCATTGGATGGGGAATTAAGCCCAGTGGCATATGCTAGCAGAAAGTTGAATAAAGCTGAAATCAACTACTCAACTAGCGAAAAAGAATGTCTTGCAGTAATATGGGCAATAAAGAAATTCAATATTTATCTATATGGGAAGGCATTTAAGTTGCAAACAGATCACAAACCTTTATCGTTTTTAGCACAGGCTAAGCATGAGAACTCTAGGTTACTCCGATGGTCTTTGCTTCTGGCTCCATATAATTTTAGCATTGAGTATATATCTGGAAAAACCAATTTGGGAGCTGATTTTTTAAGCCGCCATCCGTGTGATGAGAATCACCGTAAACCCCAGAAATAATAATAAATTTCTCTATGTGTATATAGAATAAAGGACTGACATATAATGTCTGTTTTAAGAGGGGAGGTGTCATGAAATATTCTAATCCACATATATAAATTATTAGGTAAATATGAAGCCTAACAAATAAAATTAATAAAGAGAAGAGCAATGGTAAAATAACAGTGCTGTCACAAAGAATGTACTCGAAATCCCCCTTGTTTTCTGCTTCGTCTGCAAATTGTAACGCTTTCACGTTGATATAAAAGCTTACTGTATTATTACCCGCCTTCTTCAATGAAACGTGTGCTGCATTTCTAAGAAAAACATTGAGACGTACTGCGTAATGACCTAAATTAATCCTAACATTAATTATACTGCGTTACCAAAACGAACGAACAGATGGACAAAAGGATAAAGAAAGAGGAGGGGATCAGGGCTGAACAATCAGCGAACGCAAATGCCATCACGCGTGTAAGTCTACATGCACTAATTTTTTTTTCAGACGGACAGTGATAAAATACACTACCCTTTCCCAGAGTTAGGTTTATAAATCATAAAAAAACTCTTATTAGAAAAGATAACATTAGATGGGTTTACGGTTGAGAACATAACAGTACCCAGACAGCACATCTTCGAAACAGGAGGTAGAAGAAATTGCATATTTTGAATGCAGCCACGTAGCTCCTTTAAATTTGTATTTTTGGGTTCCTTAGGGCTTGCTGACAAATAATATGTAAAACGTTACGCAAATAGTCCAGGAATTAATAAATTATACCCAAAATAAAATATTGGGGGTGCCTGACAGCATAAAATCATTTCTGCTCATAAGATTTTTTTTTTTAACGTGTTTGAAAAAAATTTACGTTACAGAAATAGCCTACCATGTAAACTCCAAATTGATTGGAGCGCAACAAATGAAAGCCTAACCACGATTGGTCGGGCTATAAATACTATCTTGGTTGTTAGGGGAAACGGGGAAAGGTAACATTTTTTCAAACACTTGTCGAAACGGGGCTCATTGGTCAGACTCGCTGATATACACACTTGGGAGCGTTAGTTCGAAACCACTTGTTTAAAATAGCTTGATAAAGCATCAGTGCGTTGAAGCCAGCATATATTTTGCTAAATAAAAGCCTGGAAGATAAGCAGATGGGAATTTGTGCCAGTTTGTGCCAGAATTCATTGCTAATCAACGTATCTGTGTTTATTCGTATGAATTGTGGTAAGCTTGAACCATTCAATATCTTTTAATGAAAATTGAATGTGAATTGTTGATTTATGCCTGTATATATATGTGTGTAGTTCAGTGGCCAACGTGAGGTAAAGCCTGTAATGCTCCAGCCTGAACAGAGGGTGTCGGAGAGAAGTAAAACGGCATGGAATGGCCAAACAGTACACTGACACCTGGATGATTGACTAGAAAGAAATAATGCTGGAAGTGCAGAGGCGTAGTAACCATTAAGAAGGGTAATACTGGAATAAAGTATTTCAAATGAAGCTGACAGTTGGCCTAATGCTCTGAACTCAATGTTTGTGCTGTGTTGTGATCAATGTAACAAGAGAGTTTAAGTTAGTTATGAAGTAGAAGGTACATCCTTCTTGATTTCAGGGACAGTGGTCTTGATGGTACTGAGCAGCACCTGGTCAGAGCTTTGCTGAATCCAGTGTCGGACAGCATACTCCTTGGTCCTTTTAGCTATCAGTGAGGTGTCTCCAGAGCCCAGAGGAGAATTCGAGCAGAGGAGTCCTTTCCTGCCGCCATCACGCCAGATAAGCTAACTTGGCCAGCTGAGCTCAACATTATGTCCCCTCATCTTGAACTGACTTTGTAAAATTAACATTAAGAGGGGAATTTACTTGTCTTAAAATCAGGAACTGTGAACATCTCCAATACTAGTTCCAAATGCAAACTATTGAAGTCATGATGACAAATACCAACAGAGCTTGAACAAAACAAAACCAGTATTACCTCATTTTACTACTACACAACTGACACACATAGAACATTTGTAATAATATATGTCACTACAATATTCATATTAAATACATTCTGTACATAACTTGTAATTTAAATTGATTGTGATTCCTGGTTCCCTTGTAGTTGAATCAGGACACATATTCATTCATGCCAGTAATGAATACATATTGTTATTTGAAAGTTTATCAGTGACTCTTTTAAGATATCTCATAGAGTGTTATATGTATGTGAGTGTCACAGTGTTGTCAAGAGTAGTGGATTACATTAAATTGTTTATCTGTCTGTTGTTGTGACTTACACTTCATCATACACATACCCTAGACACATAACGTAGCATCACACTATTCCAGAATAATTCTGACTGAGATATATAGATATGTGGTAGCAAGTAAGGTTATCTATAATACACTACTCTTAATAGATATAGATACCTTCACAGCTGATCTCAGTCAGTACACTAAGTTCCCTATAAGTATTTATAACATCCCACTTCACCACATATATTGGGGTCTCGCTCTTGGGATTTTGAATCTTTAACTATTAAAAATATTGGGGGTAATTCACTTCAGGGAATATAAGAATTAAAAGGTATCCTTGGGTGGAATTAAATAAGGTTGAGCTCACGGTGCCTGTGTTGTCCATTAGATATATAGTTAGAAATTGAATTGTTGGGTAGACATTATAAAAATTTACCTGATAGACAATGGCGGACCTGGCCAAATTTCGATCTGCTGCGGTTCAGACTGCAAAAGAGTTAGGATTAGATGGGCAAGTTATGGTTGCCTATGTCACACTACGGAATGTGACAAATTTATTGAACGCGAAGAAAGAAGATTAGAAAAAGAAGCCGAAAGAAAGTTAGAGGCTGAAAGGGAAATTAAGAAGTTACAATTTTGAAGCTGAGCTGAGGCTGAGACTAAGAGGTTGCAGATTGAGGCTGACAAAGAGGCTAAGAAAGTGGAAGCAGAAAGAGAAGACAAAAGGATTAGCTGCAGAAATTAGCTGAAGAGAAGAAATTAGCTGCAGAAAGCAGAAGAGAAGAGAAGATTAGCTGCAGAAAGGAAGAGCAGAAAAGCTGCAGGAGAAGGAAGAAGAGATTACAAAGGGAACATGAGTTACGACTAAGGGAGTTTGAGTTTCAAGGCCATGCTCCTGAAAATGGTGCCAGTCCCTTTGCCTCTGATGCTACGGTTACTCAAGGAGCCTCAACCTCAGCTATGAACTTTCATTTAGATCATTTTGTTGAGAAAGACGATGATATTGAGAGCTATATAAATAGGTATGAACTATTAGCTACCACGTATGGGTTAGAGAGAGAGAAAGGTGGAGCTTAAAGTTATCTCAGGGACTTCGTGGGGCAGCTTATGAAGTTTTTGCAAAAATGAGCAGAGGTGATCAGGAAAATTATGACATGCTAAAGCAGGCTCTTTTGTTAAGGTATGAAAAGAATGCAGAGTTTTACAGGAAAAAATTTAGGAATGCTAAACTACTGTCAGGTGAAACCTATCACCATTTCTCTGCACGAATAGAGACATACTTGGAGAAATGGACTTCTCTGGGGAAAACCCAAGATCTTAAGGAAATGGTCCTTATATAGCAACTAAGAGAGTCCATGGCTCCAGACCTGAGAAAGTTTCTCATGGAACAAGGTGCAGAGAGGCTGGGTGAGTTGCTAAATGTTGCTGAAAGGTATCAAGCAGCTCAAGCAGAGGTAACAGGTAATAAAAAGAAACAGGTGGATAACTTTAGGGCACCACAGAACTTTAATAAATTTGATCCTAGGGATCAAAACAAAGGTAAGCACCAATTTGATAGGCCACGGTATGAAAATAAAAATAAATTCCCACAATTCGATGAAAGGGAATATGATGAAAGAAAATCTTTCAACCAAGGAAAAAGGTGGTGTAAGAATTGTCAGATGGACAATCATGACACTGACCGTTGCAGAAGGAAACCTGTGTATATGGCAACCCTTCAGGTCAGGTCGACCTCAAGACAGGAGGAGGATATTATGTTAGATACCACTCCAGAAGAGATGAGGAAGGCACAGGCTGGGGATAAAACACTCAAGCCTTGTTTCAGAAAATTGTCAACTTGTCATACAACTCCAGGCAAGGGAGATTTTTACATGAAAAACAAGGTGATGTATAGGAAGGCCGGAACTAGATCCCATGGTCACGGACAGCTGGTTCTTCCAAAAAGATACAAGACAGAATTAATAAGGAGCCTACATGTGAAACCAGATGGGGACCATGAGAAGATAGGTACCATCATTCAAAAGGTGGCTCACAATTATTATTGGCCCAAAGCAAGATGGGACATTGAGAATTTTGTAGAAAGGTGTAGCATAGCACATGAGGGAACACCCACAAGTGGGAACATGGATCAGGACCTGGACACGCCATGGGGCAAAATTAAGGCCTTGACAATAAAAAAGAAAAATAGATTTGATAAAGTGGACCAAATGGAATGGGAAGCCCCTTTTCACGGACAAGCTTCACTTAACTGTTTTACAATGGCCACTATGCGGAGAGTGCAAAAGGATGTCTTACCCCAGGATAAGCCGAAAATCCCTCAATCGGACTTAAACAAACTGGAGGAAGGGGATGTAGAGAGGAAATCTCTCATCAAGAATTTTAAGTGGGGAGAAAGCCCCAAAAGAAAAATTGGTAGCGGTCGTTTTTTGTGAATGATAATTTAGGAATGGGGGGAAAAAATCATCACTAATAAAAGCTTCGAGTGTGGAAGAGAACCATACCGGTTGCATGGACAAATAGGTCAACCCACACAATTAAAGGTCCATATTGTAGAAGCTTTTGTTAAGAAACGTGGACTGATGAAAAAGGCAGGAGGATAAAAGAAAACATTACATCTTCATACCAATATGTGAATGAAGCTATGATGCAAACCACTCGGTTTTAAAAAAACTGGCTGGAAAACTTTGCCAATGAAAAAAATTTTGAAACAAGCCAGGAAGAAACATGCTGCCTATTATAACAGGAAGGCGAAAGACAGAAATTTGGCTGTGGGAGAGAAAGTACTGCTTCTTTGTTGCCCGGGGAGTCAGAATAAGTTACAAATTGGATGGCAGGGTCCATATACAGTTCTAGAGAAGGTGTCTAGAACAAATTATAAGATAGATAAGAAGGGGAAAGAAAAAATCTATCATGTGAATCTCCCTGAAGAAATATTTGGAAAGAGAACATCAGGAAGAGACACACTTGTTGACCTTGTCCATCGCCATGGAGATGAAAAAGGAACCACTTTCATCATTTGAATATCCATTACACCCCTGTGAGACAGCAGCACAGTTGAAAATCAGTACACATTTAACGAAAACTCAGAAAGAGAGAGTGCAACAGGTTCTAAATAATCATGCAGAGGTGTTAACAGACCGACCAGGGCATACAAACCTATTGGAATATGATATGAAACTGATAGACCCCACACCTGTCTGTATGAAACCATATTCGATTCCGTTTGCTAAGGAAAAAGCTTTGAAGGAAGAGATAGACTATCTATTGAAGGAAGGAATTATTTCGCACAGTGAGTCTTCGTATAATTCCGGTGTTGTACTCTTAAGGAAGCCCTCTGGAGAACATAGACTCTGTATAGATTACAGGAGACTGAATGCTATTACAGAAGGACAGGTGGATCCATTGCCGGATACAAATCAGCTGTTTGCCAGGCTAAATAAAGCTAAATATTTCTCAAAAGTGGATCTGAGTAAAGGATACTATCAGATTCCAGTAAAGCCTGAGGTTAGACCATACCTAGCTTTTAGTACCTCAGAAGGACACTATGAGTTTAATAGATTGCCATTTGGATTGAAGAATGCGCCTAGTGTCTTCTCTAGAATGATGAGAGAAATTTATTATTGATCCTCTCTGAATATAATCCCCTGTATGTATTAAACAAAATTTTATGGATTTGATATCCTTATAGCAACAGAAACATTTTGAGGAACACATTGACTCTCTGAACATGCTGTTTGATCGACTTAGGGAGGCAAATTTAACAGCCCGACCAACCAAATGTTGCGTTGGATGTAAAGAATTGGAATTTTTGGGACACACAGTTTATCAGGGAAACATGACCCCTGACCCCCAAAGAATTTAGAGAAACTACAGAAAGCCCCGAGACCACAAACCAAGAAGGACGTGAGATCCTTTGTCTCATTATGTGGTTTCTACCAGAAGTATATCAAAAACTTTAATTCCATATGTGCACCTTTAACGGAATTGACACGTAAAGGACTTCCAGATCGCATTACATGGACACCACAATGTGAAATGACTTACCAAGAATTGAAGGAAAAGCTCACAAGTAAACCCATTTTGAAATTACCTGACTTAAGTCAAGAATTCATAGTAAGGACGGATGCAAGTAATATTGGGTTAGGTGCAACTCTACTACAGAAATCAGATGCATTGGATGGGGAATTAAGCCCAGTGGCATATGCTAGCAGAAAGTTGAATAAAGCTGAACTCAACTACTCAACTAGCGAAAAAGAATGTCTTGCAGTAATATGGGCAATAAAGAAATTCAATATTTATCTATATGGGAAGGCATTTAAGTTGCAAACAGATCACAAACCTTTATCGTTTCTAGCACAGGCTAAGCATGAGAACTCTATGTTACTCCGATGGTCTTTACTTGTGTCTCCATATAATTTTAGCATTGAGTATATATCTGGAAAAACCAATTTGGGAGCGGATTTTTTAAGCCGCCATCCGTGTGATGAGAATCACCGTAAACCCCAGAAATAATAATAAATTTCTCTATGTGTATATAGAATAAAGGACTGACATATAATTTCTGTTTTAAGAGGGGAGGTGTCATGAAATATTCTAATCCACATATATAAATTATTAGGTAAATATGAAGCCTAACAAATAAAATTAATAAAGAGAAGAGCAATGGTAAAATAACAGTGCTGTCACAAAGAATGTACTCGAAATCCCCCTTGTTTTCTGCTTCGTCTGCAAATTGTAACGCTTTCACGTTGATAGTAAAAGCTTACTGTATTATTACCCGCTTTCTTCAATGAAACGTGTGCTGTATCTCTTGGAAAAACATTGAGAGGCAGACTGCGTAATGACCTAAATTAATCCTAACATTAATTATACTGCGTTACCAAAACGAACGAACAGATGGACTAAAGGAGGATAGCGAAGAGAAGGGGAGGGCAGAAAGCCGAACATTAAACACGCCTCGCGTAAACCATGCACAGCCACGCGACGCGATACGATATACAATAAAATGCTGGGCATCACGCGTGTAAGTCTACATGCACTAATTTTTTTTCAGACGGACAGTGATAAAATACACTACCCTTTCCCAGAGTTAGGTTTATAAATCATAAAAAAACTCTTATTAGAAAAGATAACATTAGATGGGTTTACGGTTGAAAACATAACAGTACCCAGACAGCACATCTTCGAAACAGGAGGTAGAAGAAATTGCATATTTTGAATGCAGCCACGTAGCTCCTTTAAATTTGTATTTTTTTGGGTTCCTTAGGGCTTGCTGACAAATAATATGTAAAACGTTACGCAAATAGTCCAGGAATTAATAAATTATACCCAAAATAAAATATTGGGGGTGCCTGACAGCATAAAATCATTTCTGCTCATAAGATTTTTTTTTTTTAACGTGTTTGAAAAAAAAATTTACGTTACAGAAATAGCCTACCATGTAAACTCCAAATTGATTGGAGCGCAACAAATGAAAGCCTAACCACGATTGGTCGGGCTATAAATACTATCTTGGTTGTTAGGGGAGACGGGAAAAGATAACATTTTTTCAAACACTTGTCGAAACGTGGCTCATTGGCCAGTCTCGCTGATATACACACTTGGGAGCGTTAGTTCGAGACCACTTGTTTTAAAATAGCTTGATAAAGCATCAGTGGGTTGAAGCCCAGCATATATTATTTTTTGCGAAATAAAAGCCTGGAACATAAGCAGATGGGAATTTGTGCCAGTTTGTGCCAGAATTCATTGCTAATCAACGTATCTGTGTTTATTCGTATGAATTGTGGTAAGCTTGAACCATTCAATATCTTGTAATGAAAATTGAATGTGAATTGTTGATTTATGCCTGTATATATATGTGTAGTTCAGTGGCAAACGTGAGGTAAAGCCTGTAATGCTCCAGCCTGAACAGAGGGTGTCGGAGAGAAGTAAAACGGCATGGAATGGCCAAACAGTACACTGACACCTGGATGATTGACTAGAAAGAAATAATGCTGGAAGTGCAGAGGCGTAGTAACCATTAAGAAGGGTAATACTGGAATAAAGTATTTCAGATGAAGCTGACTGTTGGCCTAACGCTCTGAACGCAATGTTTGTGCTGTATTGTGATCAGTGTAAAAGAGAATATAAATTAGTTATGAAGTAGAAGGTACATCCTTCTTGATTTCAGGGACAGTGGTCTTGATGGTACTGAGCAGCACCTGGTCAGAGCTTTGCTGAATCCAGTGTCGGACAGCATACTCCTTGGTCCTTTTAGCTATCAGTGAGGTGTCTCCAGAGCCCAGAGGAGCATTCGAGCAGAGGAGTCCTTTCCTGCCGCCATCACGCCAGATAAGCTAACTTGGCCAGCTGAGCTCAACATTATGTCCCCTCATCTTGAAATGACTTTATAAAATTAACATTAAGAGGGGAATTTACTTGTCTTAAAATCAGGAACTGTGAACATCTCCAATACTAGTCCCTAAAGACAAACTATTGAAGTCATGATGACAAATACCAACAGAGCTTGAACAAAACAAAACCAGTATTACCTCATTTTACTACTACACAACTGACACACATAGAACATTTGTAATAATATATGTCACTACAATATTCATATTAAATACATTCTGTACATAACTTGTAATTTAAATTGATTGTGATTCCTGGTTCCCTTGTAGTTGAATCAGGACACATATTCATTCATGCCAGTAATGAATACATATTGTTATTTGAAAGTTTATCAGTGACTCTTTTAAGATATCTTTGTAGAGTGTTATATGTATGTGAGTGTCACAGTGTTGTTAAGAGTAGTGGATTAAATTAAATTGTTTATCTGTCTGTTGTTGTGACTTACACTTCACCATACACATACCCTAGACACATAACGTAGCATCACACTATTCCAGAATAATTCTGACTGAGATATATAGATATGTGGTAGCAAGTAAGTTTATCTATAATACACTACTCTTAATAGATATAGATACCTTCACAGCTGATCTCAGTCAGTACACTAAGTTCCCTATAAGTATTTATAACATCCCACTTCACCACATATATTGGGGTCTCGCTCTTGGGATTTTGAATCTTTCCCTATTAAAAAATATTGGGGGTAATTCACTTCAGGGAATATAAGAATTAAAAGGTATCCTTGGGTGGAATTAAATAAGGTTGAGCTCACGGTGCCTGTGTTGTCCGTTAGATATATAGTTAGAAATTGAATTGTTGGGTAGACATTATAAAAATTTACCTGATAGACAATGGCGGACCTGGCCAAATTTCGATCTGCTGCGGTTCAGACTGCAAAAGAGTTAGGATTAGATGGGCAAGTTATGGTTGCCTATGTCACAACGGAATGTGACAAATTTATTGAACGCGAAGAAAGAAGATTAGAAAAAGAAGCCGAAAGAAGGTTAGAGGCTGAAAGGGAAATTAAGAGGTTGCAGATTGAGGCTGAGGCTGAGACTAAGAGGTTGCAGATTGAGGCTGACAAAGAGGCTAAGAAATTGGAAGCAGAAAGAGAAGACAAAAGATTAGCTGCAGAAAGAGAAGAGAAGAAATTAGCTGCAGAAAGAGAAGAGAAGAAATTAGCTGCAGAAAGGGAAGAGAGGAAAGTAGCTGCAGAAAGGGAAGCAGAAGATAAAAGATTACAAAGGGAACATGAGTTACGACTAAGGGAGTTTGAGTTTCAAGGCCATGCTCCTGAAAATGGTGCCAGTCCCTTTGCCCCTGATGCTACGGTTACTCAAGGAGCCTCAACCTCAGCTATGAATTTTCATTTAGATCATTTTGTTGAGAAAGACGATGATATTGAGAGCTATATAAATAGGTATAAACTATTAGCTACCACGTATGGGTTAGAGAGAGAAAGGTGGAGCTTAAAGTTATCTCAGGGACTTCGTGGGGCAGCTTATGAAGTTTTTGCAAAAATGAGCAGAGGTGATCAGGAAAATGATGACATGCTAAAGCAGGCTCTTTTGTTAAGGTATGAAAAGAATGCAGAATTTTATAGGAAAAAATTTAGGAATGCTAAACTACTGTCAGGTGAAACCTATCACCAGTTCTCTGCACGAATAGAGACATACTTGGAGAAATGGACTTCTCTGGGGTAAACCCAAGATCTTAAGGAAATGGTCCTTATAGAGCAATTAAGAGAGTCCATGGCTCCAGACCTGAGAAAGTTTCTCATGGAACAAGGTGCAGAGAGGCTGGGTGAGTTGCTAAATGTTGCTGAAAGGTATCAAGCAGCTCAAGCAGAGGTAACAGGTAATAAAAAGAAACAGGTGGATAACTTTAGGGCACCACAGAACTTTAATAAATTTGATCCTAGGGATCAAAATAAAGGTAAGCACCAATTTGATAGGCCACGGTATGAAAATAAAAATAAATTCCCACAATTCGATGAAAGGAAATATGATGAAAGAAAATCTTTCAACCAAGGAAAATGGTGGTGTAAGAATTGTCAGATGGACAATCATGACACTGACCGTTGCAGAAGGAAACCTGTGTATATGGCAACCCTTCAGGTCAGGTCGACCTCAAGACAGGAGGAGGATATTATTTGGATACCACTCCAGAAGAGATGAGGAAGGCACAGGCTGGGGATAAAACACTCAAGCCTTGTTTCAGGAAATTGTCAACTTGTCATACAACTCCAGGCAAGGGAGATTTTTACATGAAAAACAAGTTGATGTATAGGAAGACTGGAGCTAGATCCAAAGGTCACGGACAGCTGGTTCTTCCAAAAAGATATAGGGCAGACTTAATAAGGAGCCTACATGTGAAACCAGATGGGGACCATGAGAAGATAGGTACCATCATTCAAAAGGTGGCTCACAATTATTATTGGCCCAAAGCAAGATGGGACATTGAGAATTTTGTAGAAAGGTGTAGCATAGCACATGAGGGAACACCCACAAGTGGGAACATGGATCAGGACCTGGACGCGCCACGGGGCAAAATTAGGCCTGATAATAAAAAGAAAAATAGATTTGATAAAGTGGACCAAATGGAATGGGAAGCCCCTTTTCACGGACAAGCTTCACTTAACTGTTTTACAATGGCCACTATGCGGAGAGTGCAAAAGGATGTCTTACCCCAGGATAAGCCGAAAATCCCTCAATCGGACTTAAACAAACTGGAGGAAGAGGATGTAGAGAGGAAATCTCTCATCAAGAATTTTAAGTGGGGAGAAAGCCCCAAAAGAAAAATTGGTAGCGGTCGTTTTGTGAATGATAATTCTGGGAGGAAAAAATCATCACTATAAAGCTTCGAGTGGAAGAGACCATACCGGTGCATGGACAAATAGGTCCACACAATTAAAGGTCCATATGTAGCTTTGTTAAGAACGTGGACTGATGAAAAGGCAGAGGGAAACATTACATCTTCATACCAATATGTGAATGAGCTGACCACTCGTTTAAAAACTGGCTGGAAACTTGCCAATGAAAATTTGAAACAAGCCAGGAAGAAACATGCTGCCTATTATAACAGGAAGGCGAAAGACAGAAATTTGGCTGTGGGAGAGAAAGTACTGCTTCTTTTGCCCGGGAGTCAGAAATAAGTTACAAATTGGATGGCGGGGGTCCATATACAGTTCTAGAGAAGGTGTCTAGAACAAATTATAAGATAGATAAGAAGGGGAAAGAAAAAAATCTATCATGTGAATCTCCTGAAGAAATATTTGGAAAGAGAACATCAGGAAGAGACACACTTGTTGACCTTGTCCATCGCCATGGAGATGAAAAAGGAACCACTTTCATCATTTGAATATCCATTACACCCCTGTGAGACAGCAGCACACGTGAAAATCAGTACACATTTAACGAAAACTCAGAAAGAGAGAGTGCAACAGGTTCTAAATAATCATGCAGAGGTGTTAACAGACCGACCAGGGCATACAAACCTATTGGAATATGATATGAAACTCATAGACTCCACACCTGTCTGTATGAAACCATATTCGATTCCGTTTGCTAAGGAGAAAGCTTTGAAGGAAGAGATAGACTATCTGTTGAAGGAAGGAATTATTTCGCACAGTGAGTCTTCGTATAGTTCCGGTGTTTTACTCTTAAGGAAGCCCTCTGGAGAACATAGACTCTGTATAGATTACAGGAGACTGAATGCTATTACAGAAGGACAGGTGGATCCATTGCCGGATACAAATCAGCTGTTTGCCAGACTAAATAAAGCTAAATATTTCTCAACAGTGGATCTGAGTAAAGGATACTATCAGATTCCAGTAAAGCCTGAGGTTAGACCATACCTAGCTTTTAGTACCTCAGAAGGACACTATGAGTTTAATAGATTGCCATTGGGATTGAAGAATGCGCCTAGTGTCTTCTCTAGAATGATGAGAAAATTATTGGATCCTCTGAATAATCCCTGTATAACAAATTTTATGGATGATATCCTTATAGCAACAGAAACATTTGAGGAACACATTGACTCTCTGAACATGCTGTTTGATCGACTTAGGGAGGCAAATTTAACAGCCCGACCAAACAAATGTTGCGTTGGATGTAAAGAATTGGAATTTTTGGGACACACAGTTTATCAGGGAAACATGACCCCTGACCCAAAGAATTTAGAGAAACTACAGAAAGCCCCGAGACCACAAACCAAGAAGGACGTGAGATCCTGTGTCTCATTATGTGGGTTCTACCAGAAGTATATCAAAAACTTTAATTCCATATGTGCACCGTTAACTGAATTGACACGTAAAGGACATCCAGATCGCATTACATGGACACCACAATGTGAAATGACTTACCAAGAATTGAAGGAAAAGCTCACAAGTAAACCCATTTTGAAATTACCTGACTTAAGTCAAGAATTCATAGTAAGGACGGATGCAAGTAATATTGGGTTAGGTGCAACTCTACTACAGAAATCAGATGCATTGGATGGGGAATTAAGCCCAGTGGCATATGCTAGCAGAAAGTTGAATAAAGCTGAAATCAACTACTCAACTAGCGAAAAAGAATGTCTTGCAGTAATATGGGCAATAAAGAAATTCAATATTTATCTATATGGGAAGGCATTTAAGTTGCAAACAGACCACAAACCTTTATCGTTTTTAGCACAGGCTAAGCATGAGAACTCTAGGTTACTCCGATGGTCTTTGCTTCTGGCTCCATATAATTTTAGCATTGAGTATATATCTGGAAAAACCAATTTGGGAGCTGATTTTTTAAGCCGCCATCCGTGTGATGAGAATCACCGTAAACCCCAGAAATAATAATAAATTTCTCTATGTGTATATAGAATAAAGGACTGACATATAATGTCTGTTTTAAGAGGGGAGGTGTCATGAAATATTCTAATCCACATATATAAATTATTAGGTAAATATGAAGCCTAACAAATAAAATTAATAAAGAGAAGAGCAATGGTAAAATAACAGTGCTGTCACAAAGAATGTACTCGAAATCCCCCTTGTTTTCTGCTTCGTCTGCAAATTGTAACGCTTTCACGTTGATATAAAAGCTTACTGTATTATTACCCGCCTTCTTCAATGAAACGTGTGCTGCATTTCTAAGAAAAACATTGAGACGTACTGCGTAATGACCTAAATTAATCCTAACATTAATTATACTGCGTTACCAAAACGAACGAACAGATGGACAAAAGGATAAAAAGAGAAGGGAGAGGCAGAAAGCCGAACACTAAACACGCTTCGCGCGATACATAAATGCTGCCATCACGCGTGTAAGTCTACATGCACTAATTTTTTTTCAGACGGACAGTGATAAAATACATTACCCTTTCCCAGAGTTAGGTTTATAAATCATAAAAAAACTCTTATTAGAAAAGATAACATTAGATGGGTTTACGGTTGAGAACATAACAGTACCCAGACAGCACATCTTCGAAACAGGAGGTAGAAGAAATTGCATATTTTGAATGCAGCCACGTAGCTCCTTTAAATTTGTATTTTTGGGTTCCTTAGGGCTTGCTGACAAATAATATGTAAAACGTTACGCAAATAGTCCAGGAATTAATAAATTATACCCAAAATAAAATATTGGGGGTGCCTGACAGCATAAAATCATTTCTGCTCATAAGATTTTTTTTTTAACGTGTTTGAAAAAAATTTACGTTACAGAAATAGCCTACCATGTAAACTCCAAATTGATTGGAGCGCAACAAATGAAAGCCTAACCACGATTGGTCGGGCTATAAATACTATCTTGGTTGTTAGGGGAAACGGGGAAAGGTAACATTTTTTTCAAACACTTGTCGAAACGGGGCTCATTGGTCAGACTCGCTGATATACACACTTGGGAGCGTTAGTTCGAAACCACTTGTTTAAAATAGCTTGATAAAGCATCAGTGCGTTGAAGCCAGCTTATATTTTGCTAAATAAAAGCCTGGAAGATAAGCAGATGGGAATTTGTGCCAGTTTGTGCCAGAATTCATTGCTAATCAACGTATCTGTGTTTATTCGTATGAATTGTGGTAAGCTTGAACCATTCAATATCTTTTAATGAAAATTGAATGTGAATTGTTGATTTATGCCTGTATATATATGTGTAGTTCAGTGGCAAACGTGAGGTAAAGCCTGTAATGCTCCAGCCTGAACAGAGGGTGTCGGAGAGAAGTAAAACGGCATGGAATGGCCAAACAGTACACTGACACCTGGATGATTGACTAGAAAGAAATAATGCTGGAAGTGCAGAGGCGTAGTAACCATTAAGAAGGGTAATACTGGAATAAAGTATTTCAAATGAAGCTGACAGTTGGCCTAATGCTCTGAACTCAATGTTTGTGCTGTGTTGTGATCAATGTAACAAGAGAGTTTAAGTTAGTTATGAAGTAGAAGGTACATCCTTCTTGATTTCAGGGACAGTGGTCTTGATGGTACTGAGCAGCACCTGGTCAGAGCTTTGCTGAATCCAGTGTCGGACAGCATACTCCTTGGTCCTTTTAGCTATCAGTGAGGTGTCTCCAGAGCCCAGAGGAGAATTCGAGCAGAGGAGTCCTTTCCTGCCGCCATCACGCCAGATAAGCTAACTTGGCCAGCTGAGCTCAACATTATGTCCCCTCATCTTGAACTGACTTTGTAAAATTAACATTAAGAGGGGAATTTACTTGTCTTAAAATCAGGAACTGTGAACATCTCCAATACTAGTCCCTAAAGACAAACTATTGAAGTCATGATGACAAATACCAACAGAGCTTGAACAAAACAAAACCAGTATTACCTCATTTTACTACTACACAACTGACACACATAGAACATTTGTAATAATATATGTCACTACAATATTCATATTAAATACATGCTGTACATAACTTGTAATTTAAATTGATTGTGATTCCTGGTTCCCTTGTAGTTGAATCAGGACACATATTCATTCATGCCAGTAATGAATACATATTGTTATTTGAAAGTTTATCAGTGACTCTTTTAAGATATCTTTGTAGAGTGTTATATGTATGTGAGTGTCACAGTGTTGTCAAGAGTAGTGGATTAAATTAAATTGTTTATCTGTCTGTTGTTGTGACTTACACTTCACCATACTCATACCCTAGACACATAACGTAGCATCACACTATTCCAGAATAATTCTGACTGAGATATATAGATATGTGGTAGCAAGTAAGGTTATCTATAATACACTACTCTTAATAGATATAGATACCTTCACAGCTGATCTCAGTCAGTACACTAAGTTCCCTATAAGTATTTATAACATCCCACTTCACCACACTCTCCCCTTCTCTAACACCCTACGTCAGCTTCCCTCATGTAGTAACAGCCATCAGTGCGATTACGCACCTGCGTTAACAAACTGACCGGGAAAAGCGCGTGTCAGTTGCAAATCTCAGACAACCGTCTGAAACTGCGACTATAAGGTGTAAATATTCGCTCCTACTTAAGCGTTCGGCCGATCCAACTCGTTGTTGACCGGTAAAAATGCAGACGGATGTCTGCTCTCTCCTAGCATTCTCACGCGTTTACGTCGAGAATCTAACTCAGGAGTGTCGTGTCATCTGAAGGTGCAGACCCAAGTCGGCTCGATGTCTGAGATGGACTGCAACTAAATCGCACTTCACGTCTGACTGACATCTATGTAATAAAATTACTAGTCAGTATGAGAAAGAAAAACGATGATGGGAAAGAAATGTATTTTTCGCAACGAGTGATGCGAAAAAATACAGGAAAAAACAAGTACGGAAAGATAATAAAATAAAAGGATGCGGGTGAGAGAATAGGAAGAAGATGTAGGCAATTTAATGATCAAAACCCACGTGACACATGAAAATACACAGGGAAAAGACAAAGATTATGAGAATAAATGCAAGAAATGATAACAAGGTTGAACGAAGAAACACCACTAAAGGATGTAGAATTGTACACATATCTTGGCAGTAATATAGACAGAGTTGGAGGGACATACAATGTTATCAAAATACTCGTAAGAATACAAAAAAGCATGGGGAGCTTTCATTGCATTGGGAAACATATGGAGAACAGTGGCGTCACTAGGGGGAGGGGGGTGCGAACCGCACAGGGGGACACCAAAAAAAGTCTATAAAATGTTTGTGCATTGTTTCAGCAGAAATTTATTATTTTTTATAAAAATATCCCTGTAGTTAGTTATAAGCACAAAAACATTTTTATTTAAAATGAACATAATTTTGATGTAGTTCTTAAACGTTTTTACTTCGAATTCTATTGTTTTCTTACCAAATTTTCACTTTAACCACATGAAACTATGTAAATGTAAATACATTTAGGCTGTGCGTATGATATTGTAATTTAAAGGTGTAATTTTAATTTTGCTAGTTGTTTATGTCACTACTATTGCCATTACATTCAGTGATATACGGAAATTACAATTTACGAGTAACATTAGTACAAAAAACATTACTGAGGATTCTGTATGGCCTGGTACGGGAGGAGGTCCATGGGGGTGACACCATAAGTTACCGAACTGGGTGACACCAACCCTAGTGTCGCCACTGATGGAGAACAAGAGAAATCAAGTCCAACACGAAAATTTGAATCTTCAATTCAAATGTCGTCAGTCCTATTGCATGGCTCTGAGACATGGAGAGCAACAAAAACAATAACCAAAAAAACTAGACTTTTATAAACGGGTGCTTGCGTAGAATAGAAGGACTGAAATTTTATAACAAAGTCACAAATGTTGAATTGATGACAAGAACCAGACAAATGCCAGTGGAACAAGAGGAGAAGGAGACGCTGGCTATAGATAGGACACACACTGAGGAGACCTGTTGATGGCATTACAAGGCAGTCCTTGTTCTGGAATCCACAGGGAAAGAGAGGTAGACCAAAACACATGGAGAAGAGAACTGGAAACAGAGGTGAAAATGATGAGGAAAACATGAAAAGAACTTGAGCGGATGGCACAGGACAGGAAGACTTGGCATGTGTTTGTTGAAGGCCTATGCTCCCCGGGGAGCTAAAGAGTATTGATTGATTGATTGATTGATATATTTTAGAAGAAATTTGTTTATACACTATAAATGAATACCATATAAAGCAAACATAAAAACATCTTTACTCTTTATCTCCGCAGTCTTATGTCCTATAAAGGAAGGAACAGTGGAAATATCTGCTTAATTGATTATAATAACTACAACGCAGTGCGATATACCTATTTTTTCTAGACAAGAATTACTGTACAGTGCTTCGTGTCTGAGTTAAGTGCCTGTTACCTAGGCAAGAATCACTTGTAAAGTGTTCCCTACCTGACGGTAACATGCATTGTACAGTGCGTGTTGCCGGTTCAGTACTTCCTGCCTTCTACACCGGCACGTGTCTGGTTCTTGTAGTCGAGGCATTGGTTATCTATATATAACAATTTTGTTTGTTTGTTTTGTCTTGAAACTCCATTAAATTTATTTACCTTTACCGTCCACTCTGGTCACTAAGCCTCGTGCGTAGATGAACTTTCCGTTCTTGAACCAAATGTGGGACCTCAGACGTGTCAACAGTGAGAAATGCAGTTAGCGACCCATAGCTAGACTGCTTGCGTCAGGGTCAGCGAACCAGAGCTGACCAAGACCCTAGTCCACCTCCAAGTGGTGGTCCTGGAAACTGCATCACTACAGTCTGGCTGAGTGAGTAGGGATCGAAGAGGGAAGGCTAACCCGGTCCCAAAAATGCCGCGCTGAAGTCGGATGTGTCGGCCGAAAGGCGCAAATATCGCAGCTTCGCTGTAAACGGACACAACGCAACCAACGTCCTTTTCAGGATGAACGAAGAAGAAGAAGAAGAACCAAATGTGTGGCACTGGCTGATTGTCTGTCATTAATATAATGTGAATGTATAACTAACCATAGGACTATTACATGGTCTCCTCATTCAGTACAAGATGTATGTTTTAAACATGGCAGGGAAGCTGAAATACTGAATGCATGGAATTCCCGGAAGCTTTACTCCAAACTTGTGACTGGTAAAAGGTTTGATGTAAAAATGTGGCCTGAACCGCGCAGATCTAGATCTGGAGAATATCGTCTGCCAGCGCACGTTCTGTCTGTGTAAACATTGTAACATCTAGTTCCCGTCTTCGTGGATCCGTATTTCTATTTTAGACAATGTTACAGCTGCTATGTTTTTCCCCTATCCATTATTTGTCCAAAAGCTTGTGCATCAGTTAGAAGAAAAGATATATCAGGCTTTGATGCCAGATTTTTATTTTTACGCTAGCCAAATCTTCTCAAACAGTTCTGTTGGTTACTGTGAGCAGCTGTTTATCCAGTTCTGGCATGTAATTTAAACCACCCCTACAGATGGAATAGGTGTTGTTTCCGACACTGACACACGGCACAAAGAAGACCCTGCAGGAATTTAGAAGAGACATTTTAATTATAACATGAGGCAGTCCATATTTTTGAGGTATGTTGTGAGAACACTTGAACACGTTGTGACATGAGGAAAATTTGATAGAAAAGTTGTTTGTTGATGGTAATAAAAATGAACAAAAGGATAGAGAGAGTGTGTGAGCATACAGGACTAACAGCACGGCATGGAAACAAAATAAAGAAATAGAATTGGCAAGCTCCTTCAGTGTGATACAAGCATACATTTCGATGAGGCACAGAGTTTTATCAGATTTAGATGCAGGAAAACATTGGATCTACAGTATCATGGCCACACACAAAACGGTTAATATTACCATCTCAGCAGAAGTGAACAAGTGGTAATCTTCAGACTCCGCACCGGCCACAACAGATTGGGATACCATCTATTCAACAAGCTAAAGATAGGAACTACCGATGAGTATAACTGTGGCACTGATAAAATAACAACTGAACGTCTGCTTCAAAGATGCCCAACACACGAAGAACAGAGGAAGCACAAATGGTCGTCACCAGTACCATTCCTGGAGAAGTAAATAGCCTCAAACTGACCACTGCTTTCTTTGAACATATTCAAGTCGACGTCTGAGAGTGTACGAACATATTCAAGTCGACGTCTGAGAGTGTACGAACATATTCAAGTCGACGTCTGAGAGTGTACGAACATATTCAAGTCGACGTCTGAGAGTGTACGAACATATTCAAGTCGACGTCTGAGAGTGTACGAACATATTCAAGTCGACGTCTGAGAGTGTACGAACATATTCAAGTCGACGTCTGAGAGTGTACGAACATATTCAAGTCGACGTCTGAGAGTGTACGGACATATTCAAGTCGACGTCTGAGAGTGTACGAACATATTCAAGTCGACGTCTGAGAGTGTACGAACATATTCAAGTCGACGTCTGAGAGTGTACGAACATATTCAAGTCGACGTCTGAGAGTGTAAGAACAATAAGAATTGATAAACAGTACTTTGGATAAGATCGTTGGATTTTTAAGA
The DNA here is from genome assembly GCA_024509875.1 of Oreohelix idahoensis. Taxonomy (NCBI): domain Eukaryota; kingdom Metazoa; phylum Mollusca; class Gastropoda; order Stylommatophora; family Oreohelicidae; genus Oreohelix; species Oreohelix idahoensis. The sequence goes on from JAMPIV010004048.1 coordinate 29,114, forward strand.
GTGGTTAGACCCCTTGCCTCTTGTGAAAAAGTTACTGATATCTGGTAGCGTCACGTTCCGGTCTAAAAGGTCAAGGTTGTCCCATAGCAGATACAGCCGTAGAGGAGTGAGTGTTAGATATTTCACCATACTAGGTCTAGCATCGAGAGGTGGGTTGATCAGTTCACTCCCTGGCTGCATTGTCCTTCCCTAACTCAAAGTCAGGTACCCGGTTACAGCTGGGTAGAGTGGAGCGTGTCGGTACCGTGATTCGAACCCCGCACTTTTGCCGCGAGAGACCAGCGCTCTAACCACTTTGTCAATCGGACACTCCTTTTAGGTGTAAATCGCACCGGCAACTGACACTTGCTCATTAATTAGGTAAGACAAAGGCAGTCAGAGAAGGAACTGGCCGCCCCCACCTCATAAAGCTGGACTTAGCATAGTGAAGTTTCTCACCCCCTTAAAGCAGTATCTATCAGATTACCTTTACCTGTTAACTAAAAATGAGATCCAGGTAGAGAGACAGGTAGAGAGACAGGTAGAGATCCAGGTAGAGAGACAGGTAGAGAGACAGGACTGTTCACGCCTTTTACATGAGCTTGCCAGCGCTACGCACAACCCCAATGGTTGTCTATTACGAAAAGAATACAGATGAAAACCCGAGATTTGTAAACAGTAAATACATAATATACATTAACTGGTATGCTGCATGCGCACGTAAGAAATAAAGAAGCAGACAACTAGACATAGAGAAGAAACAGAAATGTAGGCTTACCAGGGACTCAAACGTCCACGTACCATCTGATCGGTACCACCTCCTCGCTACGGGAGTGAATCGTGAATAAGCACACTGCCAACTAAACACAAAAAATTCGTACTTACGGACAGTTATCATTAACACGACCTGTCCCAAACTTAAGGGTCTTTTATATTTGGACATGCGCCCTAATATAACCGACTAGGTTGAATGGGACTCGCCTCGCCAAAACGAGGCAAAAGCTTTACATTAAAAAAAAATTAACACGACCACCCAATGTAACTACGAGATATTCTACCGAGGAACGACCCAGACTAATTATAGACGCACACGCGTCTCAAAGATGCACGGGAACTACACGGGTGAAGCAAATAACAAGGAAAAAATATTTGTTATTTTAAAAACTGAAAAAGCAACTTTTGTTACAGAAGCAAGACGGGAAACATTGACATTACAATGCCTCACCACCACCACCTCTTGCCTTCTTCATGTGCTGTACACGCGTGTCTATAAACAAACAGACATGATATTGTCCAGTCCCGCACTAGACGTACAAAACTTTCACCTGAATCTCCAACAGGCTGTTCTGAAGGTCAAGGGTCAGATATCGTCTTAAAGGTTATCTGGTCATTTCACATAGAAAAAAAAAACAAAAACGAGCCAGTGAGGTCCTTGACTTCCAGTAAACCCCTGTCGCCTGCCCCCGTCTTCAGTGAGAGAGAAATTAACTTAAGAAGTCAGAGGATGTCTGAACACACCTTTTCTGTTTGGGGATTGTGTGCGTGTGAGTGTTTGCTGAGTTCCCAAAATAGGTCAAACTAGCATCCATTTATGAAAGGTTGTATCTTTCAGGTTGTCACTTTGACTGTTCTCTGTGTTTCAGAGCTATACAACAGAACAGCCTTGACATATGTTGAAGGTTGTGATTTTTATGTTTGACCTTATTTCTTTTGGTTTCCACACATTTCCCAGTGCAGCGAAAGCTGTTCTTGGCGTTTGCCAAGATTAAAACCCGGCGACGACACGCTCCTGTTTACCCAACTGTAAATGGGTACCTGACTATGCTCTTGAGTTAGGGAAGACGGTGCCAGCGCGGAGGGGAACTGATCAAGCCAAAAATTGGAATAGTATAGTGAAGTCTCTAACTTCACCACTACGGCAGTATCTGATATTGGACTACCTTTTTCATATCATTATCTGGTCCTCCAACTTTGTCTACATTGCTGCCAATATGTACGAGTATATGTATATATACTACTCGTCAAAAGTCAAGGGCCTCCTTGTTATTTTCAATACACTTTTATATAAGCGCATAGAATGATTAAATGAAGGAAGTTTTTTTAGTAAAAATGGGTGCAATATCTTCCTCTGACAGTCTTCTATGCACGTTAAGCATAAAAACAACTCACCGACAACCATGGTGATCACGTGCAATTTGGTTTGCTGACCATAAATTCACATTTTTAATCTGTTTTTTTTTTTTCAAACTTCCGTACAACCAAACAGGTGAAGTAATCGTGCTGATTGATATTCCACGTGCAATGGCGACTTTTCGTGAACAGAGTTCACTCTTAATTTATTTTACAATCAGCAGATTTAGGGTAGTTTCATCACTTGCAAAAACCATGCCACCGAGAAGAAGTCTTGACACCTTACAAAGAATGAGGGCTATAGCGTGGGTTGAAAGTGGTTTATCTGTCCGTGAGGTTGCTAGACGGCTTGCAGTGTCACACTCTACTATCCAAAGAATTTTGGAGAGATTTCAGGCCACAGAAAGTGTGGAGGATCGCCACCGGCCAGGTCGCCCTAGATGCACCAATAGATATGATGACCGGTACTTCTTGTTGTTAGCCCTGCGCCATCGAACAGTGACTTGTTTTAGATGTCAGCTGAGACAAACTGTAAACGTTAATGTCAGTCAAAGCATCATTCGCAGACGTTTACATGAATTTGGACTGGCTGCTCGACGTCCTGCAGTCAGAATCCCTCTTACTCCTGCTCATTGCAGAGCCCTTGTTGCTTGGTGTCGCGAGCACATCCGATGGACAAGGCAACAATGGAGTCAAGTTCTCTTCACTGATGAATCTCGCTTCACTGTGTCATTCAATGATGGCAGAATTCGAGTTTGGAGACGACCAGGAGAGCGATTTACTGATGACACAATTTGAGAGGTGGATCGTTATGGTAGGGGTTCTGTCATGGACTGGGGAGGCTTCTACAGACACGGCAGGATCCACTCTACATCATCCAAGGCAACTTGACCGGCCCAAGATACCAGAACGAAATCTTGAGACCAATTTTTCAGCCTGCTCTGGAGGCCATAGGTGGTAATGCCATCCTCCAAGATGATAACGCTCGACCCCATCGAGCTCGTGTGGTGAATGAGTTTATTCAGCAACATGGGATCATCAGGATGGCGTAGCCAGCTCATTCACCTGACCTTTCTCCGATTGAGCACCTCTGGAATGTCTTGGTCGAAGATTGTCAACAAATCACCCCCTGCCAATGGATGTTGCACAGATGACTGCATTTCTGCTCCAGGAATGGCAAGCTGTTCCTCAGGATACTCTTCGGACCCTTGTGGACTCGATGCGTCTATGCTGTCTTGAAGGCCTTGCTGCAAACGGTGGTCATATCCGATTTTGAAATGTCTATTTGTCCAATATCTATTGTGTGACTTTTGAAAAGGTAGGGTGACACACTTCACAGCTTCATTGCGTTTGAATGTGTGTTTCCATTTCTTTACGTGACATGTCAATTTGGTATTCAATAAATGCCGGTTTGACTGATACAATTACGTTTATATCAGATTTGTTTTATGGTTTCAACCAAGGTTTTTCTAAGTGGCCCTTGACTTTTGACGAGTGGTATATATATATATATATATAAATATAAATATAAATATAAATATAAATATATATATATATATATATATATATATATATATATATATATATATATATATATATATATATATATATATATATATATATATATATATATATATATATATATATATATATATATATATATATATACACAGAAGCACATATGAATAGACACATAAAAGCTGTACTACGTTTCTGACTTTAATTAACTCTCCACAAAGGATTTGTATTCACATTTAAACTATGGATCCCAGACCACCTACTGGTGAAAAGCCCTGAAGGTGAACTACGATCCTGCCCAGCTCCCTTCGTTATTTGTAACTTTAGCGCTTCCAGAAATTTAGACCAAACGTGTTATCTGATCCCGGAGCAGACGGCTGTGTCTTCTCACATCGTCTGCTGGTGTTTATAAATGCGTGATGGTTTCCTGTCCTGATGCCCCTAACGATACTTGATCAGGTCGACCTGCGTCTCGTTTGGGGGGAGAATTAGGAAGATGGAGAGCAGGGATGTTTGATCTAATGACTAACCCAAGCTGATTAATATAAAACTAATCCAGGCAGAGAGTTTTGTGAACATGTCTTGTCGTTACAAAAACTGAAAACTCAGCTTAGATCGTCTTTTGATAAAGCGAAGCTAGTGTGGTTTGTAATTTAAAATAAAAATATAATTCGACCCTTCGTTTTTTTTCCCCTCTGTGCCATGTAATCTGTTTGGACGCGTGTATCACTAACACCTACTTGTCTGTAACTTTAGAAAGCAAAGACACGAATAGAGAAGGCCCCACGCTGGGGAATAAGGTAAATGAAGTCCTATAGGGAATAAGGTAAATGAAGTCCTATAACAGATACTGTTATAAAGGAGTGAAGTTTTAGAGCCTTTTCCCTACCACTTTTTTTATGCGGTGAGATGTGACCACTTCCATTCCACGCTGCCTTCGCCTTCCCCAATTCAAGAGCAGAGTCAGACACCCATTTACAGCTGGGTAGACCGGAGCGTGCGGCTATCAGGTTTCGTTCCCGTGCCCAGTAACTTCGCAGCGAGAGGAAAGCGTTGTAGCCACTTAGCCACTCGTGCGCTAAGACTGGTGAATAGTAATTATAATTGAACAATAAAATCTAGTTGCTTGTAAGAAAGAAAGAAGGAATGAAAGAAAGAAGGGAGCACGTTCATTCATTACTCATTAGATCCCTGTGGAGCACAGATCTTAACAGATACACGCTAAACCTTCTTGTCATGTACCTTCCCTTCAAGGTCTTAACACGCCAAACCTTCTTGTCATGTACCTTCCCTTCAAGGTCTTAACACGCCAAACCTTCTGGTCATGTACCTTCCCTTCAAGGTCTTAACACGCCAAACCTTCTGGTCATGTACCTTCCCTTCAAGGTCTTAACATTGCCTTCTGTATTCCTTCCGTGTCTATTTATAATTTTATTCTCCATGTGTTTTTAAATCTCCGTCTATTTCTGTTGACCCTTCTTTATCAAATACTAGTTTTCTACATATAATGAAGCCTTGTGTTTCCCCCACAGGGAGAGGAATTTCTGATGAGGTAGAAAGAATATAGTTACTGCTCCTTCAGGCATGTCGTACAAGGCGACTAGTACGGGGGTTGTGCATGAGGCTGACAACCTCATCATGTAAAACAAATTGCTACAAAATCTACCACTACGAGATCATGTGAATGTTTGATGTAGGCGTCCTGCAAAGGGGGGTTGGGGGGGGGGGGGGGCAGCTACAGGTCTGGCTCCATAGGGAGTGAACATGACAATGCCTATGACTTGTCATGCGTCTGTCAAGACATATCAAAATAATATAAAGACAAGATATGTGTCCTGTTATATAAAATTAACCGACATAATCTATATCAATGTGTTTCAGAATATCACAGACAAGACTGACAATGACATTTCTGATTATTTGACTTCCCTCACATTTATCGTGACAACAGGAGAGGTAGGGGACAACAAGAGAGATTGAAGGGAAAATGAGGTAGGGGACAACAGGAGAGATTGAAGGGAAAATGAGGTAGGGGACAGCAGGAGAGATTGAAGGGAAAATGAGGTAGGGGACAACAGGAGAGATTGGAGGGAAAATGAGGTAGGGGACAACAGGAGAGATTGAAGGGAAAATGAGGTAGGGGACAACAGGAGAGATTGGAGGGAAAATGAGGTAGGGGACAACAGGAGAGATTGAAGGGAAAATGAGGTAGGGGACAACAGGAGAGGTAGGGGACAACAGGAGAGATTGAAGGGAAAATGAGGTAGGGGACAGCAGGAGAGATTGAAGGGAAAATGAGGTAGGGGACAACAGGAGAGATTGAAGGGAAAATGAGGTAGGGGACAACAGGAGAGATTGAAGGGAAAATGAGGTAGGGGACAACAGGAGAGGTAGGGGACAACAGGAGAGGTAGGAGACAACAGGAGAGATTGAAGAGAAAATGAGGTAGGGGACAACAGGAGAGATTGAAGGGAAAATGAGGTAGGGGACAACAGGAGAGATTGAAGGGAAAATGAGGTAGGGGACAGCAGGAGAGATTGAAGGGAAAATGAGGTAGGGGACAACAGGAGAGGTAGGGGACAGCAGGAGAGATTGAAGGGAAAATGAGGTATGGGGACAAAAGAAGAGATTGAAGGGAAAATGAGGTAGGGGACAACAGGAGAGGTAGGGGACAACAGGAGAGATTGAAGGGAAAATGAGGTAGGGGACAACAAAGTGACAAGATACTGGACACTGACATCAAGGTATGAAAAGACATCATTGATAACAGAACTGGAGATATGAAGTTGTGGAGAGACATAATCACCTACGCCACCAGGCATAGTATTTGAAGAAGATGTCACGATCATTCCCCTAATAATAAATAAAATGTGTTCTTTCTGATGTAATAATTTTCATGCGTGATGGAAGTTGAAATTCTCAGACTCCAGTGATGAACTCCGCTGGGAACATCCTGGCAGGTCTTACGACATCAGTTCGTTTTAGAGCCGTCATCAATAATTCATTCTTGGAAGATTACGCATCCTTTGCCCACCATCGTTTGAAACGGAACGCTAGCATCATGATACTGCATTTCGTATGGGGAGCGTCCCAGAGCGGGGGTAGGCTTTGAGTGTGATAGAAGGTCTGAGGATGAAGTGATAAAGCTGTTTGAGCATTATGGACGGATTGAAATGGTATAACAAGATTACGGATGTGGAACTCTTCACACCTAAATGTAACCTAATGTCATTTAAGAACAAACTCGTCCCACCTAAAGGTGATATAATGTCATCTAACACCAACCTCGTCACACCTACAGGTAATCTAACACCAACATCGCCACACCTAACAGTATTATAATGTCATCTAGACCAAATTCGCAACACCTTAAGAGGAGGAGCGACCGTGAAATGCTATTTTCGTTATTAATCACACGATTTCAATGAAAATGCACAGACTTAACCTACACCAATCATAGACTTAACCTACATCAATCACAGACTTAACCTACATCAATCACAGACTTAACCTACATCAATCACAGACTTAACCTACATCAATCATAGGCTTAACCTACATCAATCACAGACTTAACCTACATCAATCACAGACTTAACCTACATCAATCACAGACTTAACCTACATCAATCATAGACTTAACCTACATCAATCATAGACTTAACCTACATCAATCACCGACTTAACCTACATCAATCACAGACTTAACCTACATCAATCACAGACTTAACCTACATCAATCATAGACTTAACCTGCATCAATCATAGACTTAACCTACATCAATCATAGACTTAACCTACATCAATCACAGACTTAACCTACATCAATCACCGACTTAACCTACATCAATCATAGACTTAACCTACATCAATCACCGACTTAACCTACATCAATCATAGACTTAACCTACATCAATCACCGACTTAACCTACATCAATCACAGACTTAACCTACATCAATCACCGACTTAACCTACATCAATCACAGACTTAAGCTACATCAATCACAGACTTAACCTACATCAATCACAGACTTAACCTACATCAATCACAGACTTAACCTACATCAATCACAGACTTAACCTACATCAATCACAGACTTAACCTACATCAATCACAGACTTAACCTACATCAATCACCGACTTAACCTACATCAATCACAGACTTAACCTACATCAATCACAGACTTAACCTACATCAATCACAGACTTAACCTACATCAATCACAGACTTAACCTACATCAATCACAGACTTAACCTACATCAATCACCGACTTAACCTACATCAATCACAGACTTAACCTACATCAATCACAGACTTAACCTACATCAATCACAGACTTAACATACATCAATCATAGACTTAACGTACATCAATCACAGACTTAAACTACATCAATCACAGACTTAACCTACATCAATCATAGACTTAACCTACATCAATCACAGACTTAACCTACATCAATCATAGACTTAACCTACATCAATCACAGACTTAACGTACATCAATCACAGACTTAACCTACATCAATCATAGACTTAACCTACATCAATCACAGACTTAACCTACATCAATCACAGACTTAACCTACATCAATCACAGACTTAACCTACATCAATCACAGACTTAACCTACATCAATCACAGACTTAACCTACATCAATCACAGACTTAACCTACATCAATCACAGACTTAACCTACATCAATTATAGACTTAACCTACATCAATCATAGACTTAACCTACATCAATCACAGACTTAACCTACATCAATCATAGACTTAACCTACATCAATCACAGACTTAACCTACATCAATCATAGACTTAACCTACATCAATCACAGACTTAACCTACATCAATCACAGACTTAACCTACATCAATCACAGACTTAACCTACATCAATCACAGACTTAACCTACATCAATCACAGACTTAACCTACATCAATCATAGACTTAACCTACATCAATCATAGACTTAACCTACATCAATCATAGACTTAACCTACATCAATCACAGACTTAACCTACATCAATCACAGACTTAACCTACATCAATCACAGACTTAACCTACATCAATCACAGACTTAACCTACATCAATCATAGACTTAACCTACATCAATCATAGACTTAACCTACATCAATCACAGACTTAACCTACATCAATCATAGACTTAACCTACATCAATCACAGACTTAACCTACATCAATCATAGACTTAACCTACATCAATCATAGACTTAACCTACATCAATCATAGACTTAACCTACATCAATCACAGACTTAACCTACATCAATCATAGACTTAACCTACATCAATCACAGACTTAACCTACATCAATCACAGACTTAACCTACATCAATCATAGACTTAACCTACATCAATCATAGACTTAACCTACATCAATCACAGACTTAACCTACATCAATCACAGACTTAACCTACATCAATCATAGACTTAACCTACATCAATCATAGACTTAACCTACATCAATCATAGACACGCATAATGAAGAGTTCGATGACATTACTTAATTGGTTGTCATGGAAACGGCGGCCATATTGGATTATATTGTTCTTTTTCATTTTGCAAAGGCTTTTTTATTTATGTAGCTATCAATACCAGATTTAAACACAATATTTATCATTATATTTTAAAACTTTTGTCAGATTTGATTTTTGATAACTTAAGTAGATCCTGAGATATAGAACTTTAAATTGTTTATGTGAAAAAAAAAATAACAATGTTTTTTTAGAATTTTACAACAATATTTGCAATAAGTCAACATTTTGATTAGATATCAAAAATTGGATCTGACAAAAGTTTTATTATCCAGCGGCAAGTATTTGGGCCAAATCCCATATTGATAGACTAGAAACTATGCAAGTTATAAGAACATTATTAACAAAAAACAAAGTTCTAAGAAAATCATGACTTTCTTCATAGAAAAAGCACAATTTCTGAAGACAATACTATTTACAAAATCAAAATACACCGACTTAGCACGTGATCTGACAAATGAATTTTTACATATTTAGATTCAAGGGAGTATAAATTATCTGAATACAGAATAATCCCAATTTTCATGTTTGGGCTGCTTTGACTTAAAATGTGATGTAGCTCATCTAACACCAACCTTTTCACCTACATCTAAACGTAATCTACTGTCATCTAACACCAGCCTGTTCTCACTTAATGTCAACATTGCCTATCTTCTTAGACTTGTCGCACCCAAGGACACGACAGTTTTCCCAGTGACCTCATTTTTATCGGACGTAAAGCGCTTACTTAAATCCCTGATTAAATTGACGTTGTTCCGCATAACGGCAACTTAAGGTTCTTATAACGTCAATATCGTTTATTTAATTGACCTGGCGTATATTTCATGTTACTACTTCTGGAAATCTGACTCGCTTCCGCGTAAAGCACGGCTTTCAACCATAAATAAGTATCCTTTAGTTATACTGGGACTCGTTTCCGCATTGCTAGTGCAGGTGTTAAATTTTAATTAAATTCTTGTTTATTAGGGGTAACAGTAGGACTCGGGGGTTCCTTAGGAAACAAAGAAAGAATGATTGCTGCTTCCTCGGGCATGTCGTAAGAGGCTACTAATAAGAAGTTGTGCGTGGGGCTGATAATCTTATCGTGTAAAACAAGTTGCTATAGAAACCACAACTGTAAGATCACATGACAGCTTTGAAGCAGGCTTACAGCAGTGACCCGATACCGTGGTATGAATGAGTGAAGGCTGACTGTTGCGTGCATATTTTGACGCACATTTTACAAAAATCGATATGGCTATTTAATATGGAAAAAATATAGACATGCATTCATTTGTGTATGAAAATGCTGTTTATGGTAAAAGCGAGATAATCCATGTTTGATTCACACTTTTGATTATAGGAGTAATCGTTCTGGATATTGATCCAGCGCAAGGATATTGCGCTTGCGTTTGTACTTATTTTTTAGGGCCAGAAAATATATTAATTTGCTTATTGTGTTTATGGCCTGAATTCATATGTATTACATATTATTAGTACAAGTAGAATCAGTCCTATATTGTATATTTTGGATGGGTAGGAGGGACTAGATTCTTGCTAGCGGAAGTATGAGTTGTCTTGACAAGTCGTGATGAGTTCCGATGTACTGCTTACAAATGGCGGGGTACGTTTTTCTAGAGCTGGTCCTTTCGTCAGAAAAAAATGTCTCACGAAGTGGTTTTTTCTTCTGAAGGAGATGGTGTCTCTACGATAGTTTGTGTTAGAGACTCTCCTTATGTCAGTATATAGATGATTCGGACTCCAGGTAAACCCAGCTCCTATTTTTGATGATCTCTCGTCGGTTAGGCCTAGCTTGACTTTTGGTGCTTCGTTATGCTAGTGTCGTGTTTGGTATCGACGAAGATGACAGATTTTCCTGCAGCGGTTATGGCTACGTGAAATTAACCTGATCACCGTAGAGCTGTATGGAAACATTTATGAAATCCTTTATATACCCATTATAAATTAACTCTGGCTTATATTCTCCTTCCTATGAATGAGTGAACGACAACTCAGGGAGACAGCCATGTTGGATTTCGGTCATCATATGTTTTGATCACTGCTAAGAGAACAGATTATTTATCTTATTATCGGACAGTGACAGGGAGATCTCAATCTTGCTAGAAACCCCCTTTCGTGGTTTCATAATATATACTACAAACTATGGACGTCAAGTAACTTTGGTTATTTATCGATCCGCCCTTCACTGACGCGTTTAGTCAGATAGGGGGATGTGGCCATAATGTATCATGACATTGAACTTTTGATGTACTGCCCATTATTTCTGAATGTGTCATGACTTCAGATCTGCTATGTATACCTACAAATTGATATGTCAACGAACCATGATGTACTCGTATGTCCCAGTGTGTACGTCTGAATAAATTGAGTAAACTAAGATTCCAGCAGTCTGCATTGGTGCCTTGTAGACACAAGTGTGAGTGGTTATATTGGTCAGCACACGAACAGTACACCATTCGCGGTAATCACACTCTACACTTCTACTTCATACATACACCATCCTGCGTCGGCTGAAGTGACCAAGTTTAGGGCCTGCTTCCCCTGGAGCCTTTGCCTTCCCTAACTCAGGACTAGGGTGAGTTACCCATTTACAGCTGGGTAGACTGGAGCATGCCTGATCTCAACAACACACCACTCTTCCTTATAGAGCAGACAGACTGATACTTTACAGTGTGTGTGTGAAAGCAACTTTACAGAGTGGAAAGAACGAAGACTTTACAGTGGCGAGCCAGATTCCTGGGTCCAGCTTACGCAGTTTTGTGTTGAGAATCTCAGTTTACAGCTAAAAGAACATTTGTTTGAACACATCAACACCAGTAGGACAGCTATACAGTCGATGTCAGCTTCAGCGCTTGTTGACAGTTTTTCGCTGTACAGACAGTATTACACAGGACAGTGGTATCAAGTGTAGAAAATATCTGGAGCAATATTGTTGACATTTCTCAACGTACAGAAGAATCACAGTGTTGCTGAACATAAAGTGCATAGTTCATCGTTGGTTCTTCAGATGCTCAACAGAGAAAAATTGACAGTGTAATAGTTTAAAATTAAATCTATTACTGAATAAAGTGGCAAGTTATTAGTATTAAAATAAACTGTGCCTGCTTTACAACACTATACCTGCAACACATTCCATTCATGACATAAATGATATTGTATGCTATATGCTATTTATGCTTACATGTTATTTGTTTATATGTGTAGGGGTTTATATGTTGCGGGCCTGGATGGGTGGTGACTAGAACAGGAAATACCGAGTGATATTGGTCTTGTTCTGGCGTTCGATAGGGAGCAATTTCTTAAATGAAATTTGCATGCAACATAGTTTGCAAATATTTGGTTAGTTGTGACGACTGTTTCAGATTTCTATTTGTAACATTTTTTGTGTTCCTTAGTTTTGTTTGATTTGTTTGTATAATTGTAGGTCTCATCTTTTCTTTCATTTCAGTTTTTTACACCCTTATGTTTATACACTGTGGCGTTATTTGTCTTGTTATCTTATGGCAGTTATCATCACGGTTTCTGTGATCATTTTTTTCATTTCTCCTATTTGATTTAATTTGATCTCTGCAAATGTTTTCAGATTGTCTTTTCTTGTTTGTCATTTGTAATGTCTTTAGTTGACATATGACGTATAGTGGTATACACTGATAGTATAGTACAGATCAGTACTTTCTGATTGTTATTGTTATAAAACAAAATGTACAAGACCTTTGTAAGGCTTGTCTCCCAAAGTGATTGGTAAAGGGAAATATTTTTTCTACAGGTACTAAAGTGATCTTTGATTACATTGAGGTATACAAGACCTTTATAAGGCTTGTCTCCCAAAGTGATTGGTAAAGGGAAATATTTTTTTCCACAGGTACTCAAGTGATCTTTGATTACATTGAGGTATACAAGACCTTTGTAAGGCTTGTCCCCCACAGTATTTGAGATACAATTATTGTTGTCCACAGGTACTCAAGTTATCATTGGTTATTATAAACCATACAAGTTTGGACTAAGACTAAGTCTAAGGTATAGACTTGTCTCCCATTAACTTGAAAGAGGGTAATTTATTTACTTTTTCAGGTTTCTGATTTAAGAAGACAATATGTCTACATTAGATTATTTTATTGCTCAAGGAAAATCTCTTGATAAGACTGGAAAAGACTTAGAACAATGGGCTGTTGCTCAATATGACAAAGCATTAGCTGCAGAAGAGAAAAAAAAACTGCTGCTGCTGTTGAAGAAAAAAAAGCTGCGGCTGAGGAGAGAAAACTTCAAATAGAAGAAAAAAAAAGCTGCTGCAGAAGAAAGGAAAGCAATAGCTGAAGAAAAAAGATTAGAAAAAGAAGCTGATACTGCTGCTGAACTTAAGAAATTGCAGATGCAAGTGGAGGAAAGGAGATTTGATGCAGAACAGAAGAAATTAGAAGCTGCTGCAGAACAGAAGAAATTAGAAGCTGCTGCAGAACAGAAAAAAATTAGAAGCTGCTGCAGAACAGAAAAAATTAGAAGCTGCTGCAGAACAGAAAAAAACTAGAAGTTGCTGCTGCTGCAGAACAGAAGAAATTAGAAGCTGCTGCAGAACAGAGAAGATTAGATAGAGAAGCTGAAGAGAGAAAAGCAATAAGAGAACATGAGTTTGAATTAGAGAAATTAAAATTGACATGTATGAGTAATGTTAATCAGGCATCTGGTGGTAATGGTAAACCCTTCGTGTACAAGGTCAAGGTACCAGCGTTTAACCCTACCAGTGATGACATAACATTTTGGCTTTCTAGGTTTGAACGGGCTTGTCGATCTCATAATGTTGACAAATCACAGTATGTGAATCAGTTGTCTGAAAATCTAAAAGGGGAGTCTCTGAGTAAGTTATATTTTGTTGAAGAGGCCGACAAAGATAATTATGATGCTGTTAGGGCAGCTTTGATAAAGAGATATCAGCTGTCTGAAGAAGGTTATCGTCTTTTGTTTAAAACAATGAGACCTGAGGTAGGTGTAGAATTCTCAGAATTCATCTCAAAAGCACGAATTACACTTTCACGATGGATTGAATTATCCAAAACAGAGAAAACATTTGATGGTCTTACAGATTTATTGCTAAGAGACAAGGTCATGTCTTCTGTAAATAAATCATTCCTAGAGTTTTTACATGAGCGTAAACCTAGTACAATAAAGCAAATGGAAGAATATTGTGACCAGTATGCCACGGCACACCCTGACATGATTCTTAGTAACTCTAACATTAAAGAGAGTATGCCAGTTGCTTCGGCAACAGAATATAATCAGAATTACTCACACAAATTCCAAGGAGCTAAAAATAAATTTGATAAAAAGGTTAATTGGAATAAGTATCAAAACCAAGATAACCATCAAATCAGAGTTCTTCTTCGAAGAACTGGAATCGGGCTGATAGTCCTCGACACGCGAGGGGTGCCCATAATGTTAGAAATTCTCGGAAAGGGAGTAGCTATAGGAACTACCCAAGTGCTTCATGGAGACAAAAGAAACAATATTACAGGGATACTCAATTTAATGAGCATGATGATTATGATCATGAATATTATGATTCAAACCCAAATAGGGGTTATAACAGAGGCAATAATAATTATAGAGACAATTATAACCGAGGTAGATCACAACACAAAAGACATGGTAAATCTTATTACCAGGCTAACTCTGCACAACAGGAGTTCCACGACACCGATAATCAGAATAATGATAAAAAAGACTCCAATAGTGTAGCGAATTCCGCTTTTGATTTTGCTAGAGCATCTGAGTGTTCGCAATGCAAAACATTATTCGATCCAACCACAGTGTCTACTTTAAGCTGCGGTCACCCACTTCCCGCTCTCCATGCGTCAATTGCGCATAATGGAAGGGGTGCTCTTGTCTTTAATAGGGGCCTAATAGATGGTACTCCGGTATCAATTCTTTTCGACTCGGGGTGCACTACAATTGGAGTGAGGCAATCACTCGTAAATCCTTCTCGAGCTACAGGCAATATAGTCAAATGTGGAACATTTGGTGGCACATTGGAGAAGTACTCCACTGCCATTATCAATATTGCTACGCCTTTCTTTACAGGAGAGGTGCAAGCATGTCTCTTGCCGAATCCGATCGCTGATCTTATCATCGGTCGCATTCATGGAGTGAAAGAATGCACTCCACGGCAAATTTCTAATTGGGAAAATGTTAATATGCAATCTGCTAATGCAGTAATCACTAGGGCTCAAGCTCTCAATATGCCACAATCTTCACATTCTGAAGATAATGATGCGCAGATCCAAGATGATCCCTTGGAGATTTCCCACGATTCCTTTATCAAACAGCAGGAAGATGATCCTACTCTAAAGAAATTCTTTACTCTGGCAACAAAAGGTGATCCGAATAAGGATACTAATCGTAAATCTTGGATTACGTTGAAGAATGGCGTACTTGTACGTATGGTACAAGACTCCGCTAAGTCCATTCATTCTCAAATCCTTGTGCCTAAAAATATGAGAGTTAAAATTTTACAGCACGCTCATGATTCGCAGTGTGCTGGACATATGGGTTTTTTCCCGTACTAAAGCTAGAGTTCTTCAATCTTTCTTTTGGCCTGCGGTGAATAAGGACATACGAATCTATTGTCGATCTTGTAAAGTATGTCAAGAGATTAAATCCAGAGGTCCACGCCATGATGCACCTATTCAGGCTGCAGACATTCCCATTCGGCCATTTCAAAAAATGGCAATAGACATCATTGGTCCATTTAAGATAAAGTCTGCTAGAGGACACCAATTTATTTTGACGTGTGTTGATATGTGCACACGTTGGCCGGAGGCTGTTCCTCTAAAGAGCATAACTACTGCTGATGTCGCAGATGCTCTTTGGTTAATATTTTCTCGTCTGCGATTTCCAGCAGAAATATTATCCGACCATGGTACCCAACTCATATTGGATACCATGTCTCAAGTAATGTCGACTCTGGAGATAGAGAGATCGCTGAGTAGTATTTATCATCCTATGTCCAATGGGATGGTGGAACGTTTGAATAGAACTCTGAAAAACCTACTAGGTAAGATAACAGAAGATCATCCTCAGGATTGGGATAGGGTTTTACCCGCGGCTCTCTTTGCATATAGAGAGGTCGCCAACGAACATACAGGATTTTCTCCCTTTGAACTTGTCTTTGGCGCGAAACCGCGAGGTCCTATGTCCTTACTGCATGATCTTATAACTGCTGATAATATTGTCGATGACACAAAATCCTCTTATGAATATGTCATCGCACTGGGGCAAAGTCTACAGACAGGGGGTATGATGTGCTGGTGTTGTGGGTAGTGGGTTTCCCCCCTTGCTTCACCCTAGGCCTAGTGAATTCTGTTCATGAAAGGAGCGACCATTGCGGTGTTAGTCTCTTGGCCTAGCAAAACCTCTCATACCCCAAGATCGTTGTGCGTGGTGAAGAGCCACACCCTCCTCGAGGTAGTCCTGGTAACTGAGGGTGCGAATCCTCAGGCTAAACACAACGGATCTAGAGGAGCAAACCTCGATAATAAAACCGGTGCACTACACCGTACACGCCCTCTGTGGGTGGGAAGGAGCCAGATGGATACTGAACAAGTCTTGGGAGTGGGAACGAGTGTGGACTGCTCCCTGAAGATCGGAACCCATCGTACAGGCACAGAGACTCAGGACGTGACGATCCTATTGCCTTCAACTCTTGGTCACATGCCTAGAGCCTCGGAGAACTCGGCGTAACCAGCAGGGAATTTGGTGGCGGGGAAAGAGCACTGTGAGCCCTACCTTGGCTACGTATCACAAGGAGACGCAGAAACACCCCCTTTATCTCCCCCAGAGCTGGCACAGTACACTTCTGGCTTCTACCCGGGGCGTTAGGAAATCCACAGGCACCCCAGCATCACAATGCCAAGAAGATGACAAAGTTGAAATTTACTAACTCAAACCTGGCAGAGCAAGTCCTCCAACAGATGCGGCCGATGCTGGGCCCACTGGCGCGTGGACACATCCTGATCCCCATCGAGACTTGCCCGGGGAGCCCACCCCGGCTCAAAAAAGCAGAGAAGGCCACTCTCCAAACCTCCGATGTCTTGCGGGCAGTGTTAGGATGTGGACAGGAAGACTCCACAACTTCCCCACTGAAGACACGCCCACGGCGACCGTTGCCTCAATTGGCTGTGTGTGGTGTACCCGGAAACGGGGCCTCCCAGTACTGAGACACAGTTAAGTCCCCGATGTCACTTATCGGTGCAGAGTTGAGAGAGATGGCTGAGCATCATAATCCCCCCTGTGTTGCAGCATGATGAGAACCCAGCATTGCACACTGAGCTTGGGGGGATCACTTGGGCACCAGACTTAATAC
The DNA here is from genome assembly GCA_024509875.1 of Oreohelix idahoensis. NCBI lineage: Eukaryota > Metazoa > Mollusca > Gastropoda > Stylommatophora > Oreohelicidae > Oreohelix > Oreohelix idahoensis. The sequence goes on from JAMPIV010004048.1 coordinate 46,662, forward strand.
TGGCTCTTGACTGGATGGCTGCATGCAGGAGATTTCTACAATGGAGGGTTGGCAGGTGGTGGGTATCTGGAAGTGGCTCTGTGCAGGACGTGAGGATTCCTTGGGTGAGCCCAGAACCAGAGTACAGCATTGTGCAAGCTCTGCATAGTTGGAGAGCCCCCTGGATGACGGGGAATGCACAGTGTGCTACCCCACCTATCCCCAACTGCTAACTTAGAACCAGAAGTGGGGTCCTCTGTATGCGTGCCAGGCCTGGATAAAATGCCTGGGAAAGAGACTGGAGCTCAGAACTCCCTAACTCAAAGTTGCATGATGGCAGAAAAGCCATGGGAAAGACAGGGCTGTTTTGAAGATAATGCAACCATATTTTCACCATACGAGCTCGGACGCCGCCTCGGTAAACAAGGTCCGCGCAGAGCAGTGACAACCCCAGGCTGCTTGCGAATAGTCTACTACTGGGAACATAAACAGATTAGGGATGAGCCCACTCTCCCGTTGAACAGGTGCTAAAGTCATAGATACTGGGCCAGAAGGCGCACCGGAAACCACAGTATCACGCAACTCGCTTTTTTTTTTTCTATGGAGAGTACACCGTCAAAGAAATCTCGTACTGGTGCTCGCCCTGTGGAGCTCCACCAGGCAGGTGCAGTGCCGGGCTCTGAGCCTCGACAGAGCCCACCCTCAGCTACTGGAGGACCCTCTAGACCGTCTTGTGGAGTCAGCAGACGGCGGAGGAGAACTACTGACCAAAACAAAACAGAAAAAGAGAAACCCAGAGTGCCACTTGTCATGATGCACTGGAATGCAGAGGGAGTGAACAGCAAGCAGGCTGGATACAGCAAAAAGACAGAGCTGGAAAACATCTTGTATGAGAAGCAAGTCAGTGTTTGCTGTATCCAAGAGACTCACTTGAAAGCAGATCAAACCTTTAAAATAAGGGGATATCAATGCTTCAGATCCGACAGAAAAGATAGACGAAAAGGAGGAGTACTTACTCTTGTAAGGAATAACATTCCTGCACACGAAAGGAAAACCTTCATGGATGGAGCAGAATATCAGCTGTTGCAGATAAAGGTAGACAAGATGGAAATAGAACTCCTGAACTATTACTGTCCGAACAACAAACCCCTGAGTCTCAGCTCTATACAGGTACCAGCCACCAACTTTATAGCAGTTGGAGACTTTAATAGCCACTCCCAGAGCTGGGGCTATAACCATTTGGATCACAGAGGTGAAGAGGTTGAAACTTGGCAAGATGATCACTCCCTAATCCTAGTCAATAATGCCACAGATACTCCTACCTTCTACTCCAGAGGATGGCACACAACTTCAACACCAGATCTTGCCTTCTCCACACCAGATATAGCTGGATCTATTAGTAGAGAAGTAGGAGACCAACTAGGGGGAAGCGACCATCGCCCAATCTTTCTTACTGTCCAGAGTGCAACTCTCAGTACAGGCCCAGCCATTACAAGATGGAACTACAAAAAAAGCCAACTGGGGTTTATTCAGGCATCAGGTGAACATGCTGCTGTCTACCCTCAAGGTACAGAACAGAGACATTAATGAAGTGGTAAAAGACTTCAACAGATGCATACTACAAGCTGCAAAAGAAACCATTCCCAAAGGATGCCGGCGTAACTACATACCATACTGGTCCAGCACACTCCAAGAACGTCAGGAAGCTATGGACAGGGCTAGAAAGGACGCAGAGTCTCAACCTTCACTTGAAACTCACAACAAATGGAAAAGGGCTGTAGCAGAGTTTCAGAGAACAAAGCTAGAAGAAAAACGGAAAAGCTGGAGAACTAAAACGGCATCGCTGAACCTTGAGAAAGACGGCAGGAAACTTTGGAGATTAGTCAAGTCTCTAAATGAAGAGCGTTCCTCACCTAGGCAGACTATCACATTGGATGAAGGTGGCAAACTTTTCAGAGGAAAACAAGCTGCAGACTTGTTTGCTAGAAGATACAGTTCAGAAAGCAACTTACCCATTAACATAGATCATCAGAGAGAGATAAGAAAAGAAATACTGGCAACCATGGGACAGACAGATACTCCTGCCCCAATGAGGGAACCCATCACACTAGGAGAACTACAGAAGGCTATTTCCAAGCTTAAGTTTCAAAAGTCACCCGGCCCAGACAAAATCAGCAACGAAATGCTAGTAAATCTGAGCTCAGCAGCAAAGACAAAACTGCTTGAGATATTCAACCACAGCTGGTTGAAAGGAACGGTACCCCAAGTATGGAGAGAAGCCATCACAATACCCATACTAAAGAAAGGGAAATGTAAGACCGAGGCTGCAAGTTACCGGCCAATCAGTCTCACAAGCTGTGTTGGGAAGACTATGGAGCGAATAGTCAACCACAGATTGAAATGGTATTTAGAGTCTGAGCAGATCCTGGTGCCGGAACAAGCTGGATTTAGAGAATGCTACAGTATAGAAGACCAAGTTACTTACTTGTCTCAAGCAATAGAAGATGCCTTCCAGGAGAAGAAAAAGGTCCTAACGATCTGGGTCGACTTCAAGCAGGCCTTTGACAAGGTGTGGAAAGATGGCCTCATTGCAAAACTTAGGAGAAGTGGAATCCAAGGCAACATGATGAAATGGATCCAGTCATACTTGCATAACAGGAGAACTAGAGTCACTCTTGACGGTCTGCAGAGCAGAAAAGTGTTGCTCCATCAGGGGGTACCTCAAGGAGGAGTAATTTCCCCAACACTCTTCCTGGTTTACATCAATGACCTGGTGAAAGATCTCCCTGCAGGAGTTAAAGCTGCCTTATATGCAGATGACCTAGTACTCTGGTGCGCTGATGAAAATGTCACCACAGCAAATTATAGAATGCAGCGGGGCAGCAGACATGCTAGTGTCATGGGCAGAGAAATGGCTTATCACAATAAACACAGACAAAACCTCCACAACACTGTTCTCCCTTGCCCCCAAGGACAAATCAGCTAACATACACCTAGGGACAACCGTGATCAAGGAAGAAAGCTACCCCACCTATCTTGGGGGTGACATTTGACCAAAGGCTTACATGGAATAAGCATATTGAAAATGCAGAAGGAAAGGCCCGAAGACGACTAGGCATACTCAGAAAATTAGCAGGTACCAACTGGGGAGCAAATGAACGAAATCTAAAGAAGATTTATAATGGAGTAATAAGACCACACTTAGAGTTTAGCTCAGCAGCATGGTCATCAGCTGCTAACTCACATCTGCAGTCTTTGGACAAGGTGCAAAATCAAGCTCTCAGGCTCATTACAGGAGCCATGAAAACTACACCAATAACAGAGATGCAGAAGGTTGCTGGATTACAGACATTGTCCCATAGAAGAGACACAAAAACCATGATCCAGATGGAAAAGTACAACAGTATGCCAATGCACCCAATGAAGGCAAGACTAGATGATCTGGCATTGGGACGTCTAAAGCGTAGCAGCTTTGTGCATCGGGGGAAAAGACTTATAAGACAGCATCAAGAAGACCTATCCATGAAGACAACACCACTGAAGCCCACCCTATACCCTGTACCATGGGAGCAGGCCAGCAGTGCCCTCCAAATTTATACATCAGTCAGTGGTCTCACAAATGGATGTGAGTATAATGATCTGCAAAAACGAACTGCTACATTGAGTATGATCCAAGAAAGCTATCCCGATCAATCATGGATACATGCCTATACAGATGGATCAGCAACTAATGCTGTTAGGAATGGAGGTGCCGGTATCTTTATCTCATATCCTGACAACCACTTTGAGACTAGGCACATTCCCACTGGTAAATTCTGTTCCAACTATACAGCTGAGGTTCAAGCTCTAGAGCAAGCTGCAAATATGATTTATAACACCAACTCTGACTGCCACCAGGTAGTCATCCTCACAGATGCACTGTCTGTCCTGCAAGCTCTCAAGGGTGGTAAACTCCCGCATCTGAGAAATGAACTAAACAAGGTAGCTGCCAAAAAGAGAACCATACTTCAGTGGGTACCATCTCATTGTGGTGTACCCGGAAATGAAAAGGCAGATAAACTTGCAAAAAAGGGAGGAGAATGTGAACAAGAAGATAATGAAGTCACATACTTTGAGAAAAAGAGAGCTATCCAGACTATCAGAAGAGAACAGAACCAACCCAAAGACAACTATCACACTCTCGACCGGCAGGGACAGATAACTATTTTTCGACTCAGGACAGGGCATAACAAACTGAATAAACACATGCACAAGCTACGATTGTCTGCTTCACCACTGTGTACATGTGGATTAAACGAACAAACTGCTGAGCATGTTCTACAGGACTGTCCTCTGTATGACCAGTTAAGAAAGATATACTGGCCCAATGACTCAACACTAAACTCAAAGCTATATGGAGTTAAAGAGGAACTTCAAACAACAGTCGAATTCATCATGAGAACTCGTCTGACGGTGTAATCATCAAAGATGCGATCGCAAGAAGAAGAAGAAGAAGTCATCGCACTTAGACACAAGATTATTGAAGCATGCAAATTGGCAACTGCTTCTTCTGAATTTGCGAAACAGAAGGCAAGGGAATTTGCCAATAAAAAGAGATGTTTGCGTCAACTTTGTCCAGGTGACAAAGCATTTGTCTTGCTACCTTGTAGGGAAAATAGACTTCTCATTTCTTGGAAAGGTCCGTACGATATAATATCAAAGGTTTCCGATGTTGACTATATCGTCGATATTGACGGGAAGCGTAAAACCTTCCACATCAACATGCTCACGGAATTCCATGAACGTCCTGATTATTTACAACCTGTTTTCCAGGCAACGAACGATTTTCCAGTCCAACATGGACAGTACTCATCTCTGTCAGTAATACAGGATGAGGAAACGAGTTTCTCGGATGTAAATTTACCTTTTCCAATGATTCCTCTTCACTCTAATGAATCATGGAAAGATGTTGCAATTTCTCCAGAATTATCTCCAGGAGAGCAGAAACAAGTTTCTACTATGTTAGAACAATTTCAGGATGTCCTTACTGACATTCCTGGTCAAACTGATGTCATTCAACATGACATTATTCTTACTGACCATAGTCCTATAAGAGTCAGACCGTATCCTATCCCGATACATTTTCAAGCACAGGTAGAGAAAGAGTTAGATGAGATGATAGAGTTAAAAATTATTGAACCATCCACATCAGCATATTCTTCGCCGATGGTGATAGTACGGAAAAAAGACAATAACATACGTCTTTGCGTGGATTATCGCTAATTGAATCAAGTGACTAAATTCGATGCTGAACCTATGCCTTTACTAGAAGAGCTACTTACGAGACTATCGAATTCTCACTTCTTTACTAAACTCGATTTGTCTAAGGGATATTGGCAAGTTCCACTATCCGAACACGCCAAACCGTTTACTGCTTTTTCGACGCCTAGGGGTCTATTCCAATGGAATTTCATGCCTTTCGGTCTTATGAACGCCCCTGCTACATTTGTACGCATGATGCGTCGAATCCTATCTCATCGCTCAGATGTCATTGCGTATCTTGATGACATCTGTCTTTTCAGTGATACTTGGAACGATCACTATAATGGTATAAATGAACTATTGTCTATCTTACGCGAGCATAACCTGACAGCGAAACCATCGAAAGCATGTATTGGTTTTAGCGAAATATCTTTCTTAGGACACCGTGTTGGTCATGGGTTCCTAAAAACAGAAGACCATAATACAAGTAAGATACTTAACATTTCTATTCCTAAGACTAAAAAGCAAGTACGAAGTCTCTTAGGTCTAATACAATTTTATGGATGATTCATCCCGAATCTGTCCTCCATTATGTCACCTCTTTCTTCCTTGCTAAAGAAAGGGTCTCCTAATGTAGTCCATTGGACTCAAGAATGTCAATCCTCTTTGGATAAGGTTAAAACTATGTTTTCTACTTCACCTATCCTAGTATTGCCTTCTAAGGATAAGACATTTATTCTTCGTAGTGACGCTTCATCCACCGGGATTGGAGCTGCACTAATGCAAGAGTACTCTGGAACTCTGCATCCTGTGATATATATTTCTCGGAAATTAAATGCCGCAGAGAAGAATTACTCGGTCCTAGACCGTGAATTATTGGCTATGGTTTGGTCAATCCTTAAACTGCAAAGATTTCTTCTGGGCGCGCATTTCATTGTGGAAACTGACCAGAAAGCTCTTACGGCTATTCAGAGTAAAAATCTGAAGAGCGCGAGATCAACGCGATACGCGATTGCTCTACAGCCATTTCATTTTTCGGTGCGAGCTATCCGTGGGTCAGAAAATGTGATGGCAGATATTTTGTCTAGATGCCCACATGATTCATAACTGTTATACAACTTTGATACAGTTGTTTCTATGTTGAAATGTGTACACATATGTAATATATCATATATTGATTGTAACACTACTTAGCGGTTCATTGATATGTATTCACCGCTGATCTTTCAATGTTTTTCGTCTTTGATGATCATGATGTTAAGATATCTTAGATGGAATTTATGTATAAACTAATGTGGAAATTGTGTCATTGCTAATATTGTAGTATGCGTTGGTGACACCTCTCTGGAAATATTTATACTTAGAGAAGTACTTTCTCTAAGGTCATAAAACTTATGCTTATCATCTGCGCATTGTTATTGCTGCGTTGTGAGCCTATTGTATGTTGCTCCTAGATGTATTTCAAAAAAAAAAAATGTACCTTTTTTTTTTCCCGAGGGGTGTGGTAATCTGTTGCGTGCATATTTTGACGCACATTTTACAAAAATCGATATGGCTATTTAATATGGAAAAAATATAGACATGCATTCATTTGTGTATGAAAATGCTGTTTATGGTAAAAGCGAGATAATCCATGTTTGATTCACACTTTTGATTATAGGAGTAATCGTTCTGGATATTGATCCAGCGCAAGGATATTGCGCTTGCGTTTGTACTTATTTTTTTAGGGCCAGAAAATATATTAATTTGCTTATTGTGTTTATGGCCTGAATTCATATGTATTACATATTATTAGTACAAGTAGAATCAGTCCTATATTGTATATTTTGGATGGGTAGGAGGGACTAGATTCTTGCTAGCGGAAGTATGAGTTGTCTTGACAAGTCGTGATGAGTTCCGATGTACTGCTTACAAATGGCGGGGTACGTTTTTCTAGAGCTGGTCCTTTCGTCAGAAAAAAATGTCTCACGAAGTGGTTTTTCTTCTGAAGGAGATGGTGTCTCTACGATAGTTTGTGTTAGAGACTCTCCTTATGTCAGTATATAGATGATTCGGACTCCAGGTAAACCCAGCTCCTATTTTTGATGATCTCTCGTCGGTTAGGCCTAGCTTGACTTTTGGTGCTTCGTTATGCTAGTGTCGTGTTTGGTATCGACGAAGATGACAGATTTTCCTGCAGCGGTTATGGCTACGTGAAATTAACCTGATCACCGTAGAGCTGTATGGAAACATTTATGAAATCCTTTATATACCCATTATAAATTAACTCTGGCTTATATTCTCCTTCCTATGAATGAGTGAACGACAACTCAGGGAGACAGCCATGTTGGATTTCGGTCATCATATGTTTTGATCACTGCCAAGAGAACAGATTATTTATCTTATTATCGGACAGTGACAGGGAGATCTCAATCTTGCTAGAAACCCCCTTTCGTGGTTTCATAATATATACTACAAACTATGGACGTCAAGTAACTTTGGTTATTTATCGATCCGCCCTTCACTGACGCGTTTAGTCAGATAGGGGGATGTGGCCATAATGTATCATGACATTGAACTTTTGATGTACTGCCCATTATTTCTGAATGTGTCATGATTTCAGATCTGCTATGTATACCTACAAATTGATATGTCAACGAACCATGATGTACTCGTATGTCCCAGTGTGTACGTCTGAATAAATTGAGTAAACTAAGATTCCAGCAGTCTGCATTGGTGCCTTGTAGACACAAGTGTGAGTGGTTATATTGGTCAGCACACGAACAGTACACCATTCGCGGTAATCACACTCTACACTTCTACTTCATACATACACCATCCTGCGTCGGCTGAAGTGACCAAGTTTAGGGCCTGCTTCCCCTGGAGCCTTTGCCTTCCCTAACTCAGGACTAGGGTGAGTTACCCATTTACAGCTGGGTAGACTGGAGCATGCCTGATCTCAACAACACACCACTCTTCCTTATAGAGCAGACAGACTGATACTTTACAGTGTGTGTGTGAAAGCAACTTTACAGAGTGGAAAGAACGAAGACTTTACACTGACGTTGACCCGGGCTAGTCTCTGAGAAGACTGGAAGCGTGACAGGCGAAATATCTTCAACTCTAAAACGACAACATTCAAAATAAAACGGCGTACCATTGAAGAAAACTCCGCCTAGGCCGGTCCCAAGCCCGGCTGAAAAAGGAGGAGGGCGGCCTGCATGGAGGCCGTAAGGAGGCAGCCCCTCCACCATGCAAAGGCACAATAGGCCAATCACCTGTTTGCTTTAAACTTTTGATTACGAGAACTACAAGAGAGAAAACCGGACTGATTCTAAAGGCGACGAACTGGAACGGACTACGGACTATGACTTATGGAACTTGGAACATAAGAAGTATAAATGGGAAAGAAGAGGAGCTGGTGGAAGAGATGAGGAAAGCAAAACTTGAAATCCTGGCTATAACGGAAACAAAGAAAAAAGGACAAGGAGTCATGGATCTCGATGGCAACACGCTGCTCTACAGTGGTGTACCCACCTCTGAAAGAGCTAAAGAGGGCGTGGGTTGCATTGTGGCCAAAAACCAAAAAGATAGTATCAAGGGATGGAACTTTGTCTCGGAGCGCATTATGGTTGTAAAACTAAAAGAAGGAGAAACCATAATCAACCTGGTCATAGTGTATGGGCCAAATGAGGATGAGAGAGCAGAGGTCAAGGAGGAATTCTTCGAGCTGCTTCAAAGGACAGTGGATGACTGCCTAATTGAAATTATCATGCTCGGAGATTTCAATGCCAGAGTTGGAAATGACCATGCTAGATGGAATGGAGTTATCGAAGATATGGAGAAGATACTCTCAATGACAATGGAAAGCGACTCCTTAGATTCTGCAGTGAGAAGAATCTGATCATTACAACACAAAGTTCCCCCATAAGCGCATACATACATACACTAGATGTGAACCAACAAAGAATGAGAAGTCAGTGATCGACTATGCCATTGTTAGGAGAAGCTCATTCAAATATGTCCGGGATGCTAGAGTCTGGAGGGGACCAGAGATTTGAAGTGATCACTACCTGCTTACAATCACAAGAACCACTGAAACAGTTGCTCACCCTAGGAACTGCCCAACATCACGCAAGAAACCAAGTAAACGAACGGGAGAAATGAGCATTAGGACCTACAAGCTGAGAGAGCCAGAAATTAAGACCAGATATCAGGGGCTTATTGCTGCAGCGGTTAGCAACACAGAAGAACAACCTGATCTTTTTTTCTTCTTCTTTCGTTCGCTTGAAATATATTGTCTATATCTGCAATGTTGTTTCTTGTATAAACTTCACTGTCTTTTGTAGTTCATACAGAGGTCCATATAGTTTTGCTTCCAGTGTTGTTTCTCTGGGCCAGTGGGTTTGCCTCAATATATCATATTCGGGGCAATCTTGCAGTACGTGCTCCGCTGTCTGGGGTGCCTGTCCACATGTACACATGGCTGAATTGCCAATCTTGAATTTTGTATACATGTGGCTGCGGAGGCGGTTGTGTCCTGTTCTGAGGCGCAGAATGACTATTTGTTCTGATCTGTTCATAGCTTGGTAGTCATCCTGCGTTGATGTTGGTGGCTTTCTGATAGATTTGATCATCTTTTTCTTCTGATGGTACGTAATTGGTACATCCGGTTGTTCGTCTGCAGCACCTTCTTTAGCCAGTCCGTCTGCTCTCTCGTTTCCTGGTATTCCACAATGAGACGGTATCCACTGCATGGCGACCCTGCGCTGGTTGCACAGTTCAGAAAGTAGGGCTTGTATAACTGGCAATTTTCTGGACTGAAGTGCTTGGAGTGCTGATCTTGCATCTGTCAGGAATACTACAGGCTGTGGACCGAGATTGGTGTTCAGTAGTTTCTCAGTTGCCACCTTGATTGCCTGGACTTCTGCATCATAGTTGTTACAGAATTTCCCCGTTGGTACTCTTACCGTATCCCTAGTGTTGTTTGGGTATTCTATGTACACTCCTGCTCCTCCATTCTTTACTGCATTCTGTGCTGACCCATCTGTGTATACTCGGACCCAGAGGTCCTGTGGGTATTCATCATCCAGGAAACTGAGAGTGACTGTCCTACGTTGCACGCTGTTCTGTTCATCCCTGTCGAATATTCCTTTCACTTTTGTGTGGATGTGTACTGGTAGTCCATGCTCCTCTCTCCAAGGGGTTTGTTCTGGCACAGACTTTAGGGGGCTGTTAACTTCAGGCAGGTCTGAGGTTTGTCTACGAAATCGTTTGGCCTGGTGGATAAAGCTGCTTCTTTTCAGTCGCCCCATTGCTAGGTTTTGGAATCTGTCCTTCATTGGATGGCTCGGCATACAGAGGAACTTTTCTGCCTGTGTTAGCACTTTCGTGTCTCTGCGTTCTCTCAGTGCTTGTATCCTCCCCATTTTTCTCCATCTCCACTATAGGCGTTGATTTCATTGCCCCCGTGATGACCCTAAGCGCCTGGTTTTGCACCTTATCTAGCTCTTGTAATGTGGTGTTTGATGCTGGACACCACGCAGCTGACCCATATTCCAGGTGTGGTCGTATGCCCTGCTGGTAAACTTTACTAAGTATTTTCCCGCTGGCTCCCCATGTGGTTCCACTTAGTTTTCTCAGGATGGCTAGCTTCCTCCTGGCCTTTGTTGCTGCCTTGTTGATGTGCTGCTTCCATGTCAGCCTATCATCGAATGTAACTCCGAGATAGGTGGGTTGTTTATCTTCTCTCAGGAGCTCTTCGTTTATCTTGATGACACCAGCTTTTTGTTTGGGAGAGAGGGTGAAGAGCGTAGTGCTGCACTTGTCTGTGTTGATGCTGACACACCATCTATTTGCCCATGAGGTTAAGGCATCTATAGCTCTTTGTAGCAGTTTGGTGGCCACTGTTGCATGCTCATCTGTGCACCATATTACCAGGTCATCAGCGTACATTGCCACTTTCATTCCATGTGGTAGTTCAGCAACCAGGTCGTTGATGTAGACTAGGAAAAGTGTGGGGGACAGAACCCCTCCCTGAGAGACGCCATGACGCAGTAGAATTTTCTTACTCTTGAGGCCATCTAGTTGTACTCGGGCTCTTCTGTTATGCAAGTATGCTTTCACCCATTTGTACATCTTACCATTCACTCTACAATTTCTCAGTTTCTTCAGAAGCCCTTCTTTCCAAACCTTGTCAAATGCTTTCCTTAGATCTATCCATGCTGCTAGTACCAGTTTCTTATCTTGGAACGCATCCTCAATCTCTTGGGAAAGGTAAGTTGCCTGATCTTCGGTGGAATACTTACTTACTTACTTAGTCGTTCCCCTTCTACCGTGAGGTGTAGAGGTTTTCGGTGGAATAACACTGCCTAAAGCCCGCCTGCTGTGGTACAAGAAGGTTTTCACTTTCAAGGTACCACTGTAGCCTGAGGTTGATGATACGTTCCATTGTTTTGCAGAGGCAGCTTGTAAGGCTGATTGGTCTGTAGCTGGAGGCAGTGGAACTGTCTTTTCCTGGTTTTAGGAGTGGTATCATGATTGCTTCCCTCCAGGTCTGTGGAACTCTGCCTGAGTTCCAACAGATATTGAAGATCTGCAGCAGCTTTGTTTTTGCTGCGGTTCCCAAGTTCTTAATCATTTCATTGGACACTCCATCAACTCCTGGCGACTTTCTCATTTTCAATTTGGATATTGCAAGCTCCAGTTCTCTGAATGTGATTGGTGCCTTCATAACTTCAGGTATGGTTCCATCTCGTCCTGCGTGTTGTTTCTCACGAGTCTCCTGTTGCTTCTCTGGGCTAACTTCGATGTTGTTGTCTTTAGCAAAGGAGTCTGCAAAGTGATCAGCTGCCTGTTTTCCCATGAGGATGTTTCCATCTTTGTACAGAGCAATCCTTGAGTTTCTCTCTGTACCTTCATCGTTAAGTTGCTTTACCAGCTTCCACAGTTTCCTCGTATCTCTTTCAAAGTTCAAGGACTCTGTTTTCTCCTTCCAGCTTCTTCGCCTGGCCTGCAACTTGGCCCTTTGAAATTTGGCCTTAGCTTGCTGGTAGTTATTGTGGTGTTCTTGGCATGGACTGGTCTCTGCCTGCTTTCGAGATGTTTCCACGTCGTTGTGCAGCTGCTCTAGTTCACTATTCCAATATGGTTTGTAGTGCTTACGAGCCCCTCTAGGTATTGTTTCACGAGCAGCCTGTAATATGCATCTGCTGAATTCATCGACTAGCTTATTGATGTCTTTGTCTACAGTCAGATCTCTAGCCAGTATACTAGTACGGTGCTGGTACATTGTCCAGTCTGCTTTCTTGTAGTTCCACCTAGAGAGAGTGCTGCTCTCCTTGACACGTTCATTTTCCACAATTAGGAAGACTGGACGGTGGTCGCTGCCTCCAAGTTGTTTCCCTACAATGCGTGTGGTGTTCCACTCCAAGCCGGGTGAGTGGAATGCCAGGTCTGGTGTAGAGGTGGTGTGCCATGATCTCGAGTAGAAGGTTGGTGGGTCGATTGGCTGGTTAATCAGGATAAGCCCATTGTCATCCTGCCAGTTTTCAAGCTCCTCACCTCTCCTGACCATGTGATCATAGCCCCAGCTCTGTGAGTGGCTGTTGAAGTCTCCGCATACAATCAGTCTTTCTTTTGCTGGGATTGTATCTAGTGCCAGTGGGCGGTCACTCGGACAGTAGTAGTTGAGCAGGTGGAATTCTGAACTTTCTGTCCTGAGATGAAGCATCTGGTATTCCGCCCCCTCCATATATGTTTCAAGCTGACATGCACTGATGTTATTCCTCACGAGTGTCAGTATTCCACCTTTTCGCCTGTCTATTCGGTCAGATCGGTAGCACTGGTAGCCTCTGATTTTGAAGGCTATGTCTTTGTTGAGGTGGGTTTCTTGCAAGCAACATACATTTACTTGCTCTTCATTCAAGATATTTTCGAGCTCTAATTTTTTGCTGTAGCCGTCTTTTTTACTATTGACGCCTTCAGCATTCCAGTGCATTATTTTAAATGGTCTTTTCTTTGCTTGGCCAGTAGCTCTATTCTCATGCCTCCTGGCTCCACGGGGCAATTGAGAAGGACCCCCAGTAGTAGGGGTTGGGCCCTTCCGAGGCAGAGGGCCCGGCACTGCGCCTGCCTGGGTGTCCGTCACAGGGCGAGTGCCATAACGTTTTGCAGATATAGGCATACTTCCCATAGCGCATGTGCGTGGCATCCTGATTGCTGTGGTGCGCCTCTTGGCTGGTTGCCTCCGTCTTCAGCACCTTGACTTGCTAGGGCAGACTGTGGTCTTGCTCGAGTCTAGGAGGGCCTGGCCAGTCTTGGTTTTTCAGCCGCTGATGGCTGTACTTGAGCCCCATCTCCACGTCAAGGAGCTGGCCTTGATGGGGGAACAACCTGATGACTTGGAAACCCTCTGGCTTAAATTCAAAGACATCATAAAGACAGCTGCTGCAGAAGCATTTGGTGAAGTCCGACTTGGGAACAAGAAAAAGAGGACACCTTGGTGGACAGAGGAAGTCAAAAAGAAAATAAGAGAGAAGAAAATGGCATGGAAACAATATTTAGGAGCTAAAAACACAACAGGACAAATGGAAAAATATAGAGAATATGTGACACTCAGAACAGAAGCAAAGAACAAGGTGCTAGCAGCAAAATAGAAGTCCTGGGAAGAATTTGGAGAAAAGCTAGAAAAAGATGCGCAAGAAAACCAGAAATTGTTCTATAAGACCCTAAAGAACATGAGGAAGGAAAAACAATGCCCTCTCAAATTTTTAAAGGACAAGCAAGGCAAATTGCTTTCTGCCCCAAAGGAAGTAATGGAAAGAATATTTCTCAGAACTCCTGGATGGTGAGCATGGTGAAGCATCAGAAATGATAACCACTAGCACAGAAGAGAAAACCAATGATGGTGAAGATGACATAAAGATGGAAGAACTGAAGGCAGCACTGGAGAAAATCAAGATGGGTAAAGCAGCAAGGCATGATGGTCTAACACCAGAAATGGTTAAGTACATGGGAGCATCAGGCGACCTATTACTCTTAAGGGTCCTACAGGCAGCGTGGTGCAACAAGACCATACCACAGGATTGGGAGATTGCCATCATAACACCAATTTTCAAAAAGGGTGACAATCGACAATGTGGAAACCATAGAGGCATACCCCTTCTTATGTCCCTAGTAAAATCTACTCTAGAATCCTAGAGCAGAAACCCCGAAGCCTAGCTGAGCCACAATTGGATGAGGTCCAGTGCTGATTCCGAGCAAACCGAAGTACTCAAGGCCTAATCTTCACACTCAGACAGCTGAGTGAAAAGGCCCCTGAGTATAAGAGTGAGATCCATCTTTGTTTCATAGATCTGGAAAAGGCGTTTGACAGGGTCCCCTGGAGCAAACTTTGGGACTGTTTGGCCAGGAAGAACATTCCAGCACCTCTGATTCATGCTATACAGAGCTTCTACAAGTCCTGCAGAAATTATGTGAGGACAGCAAACCATAAGTCAGAAGAGTTCACGACCACCACTGGTATAAGACAAGGTGATATCCTGTCACCTTATCTTTTCATACTCCTCATGGACGATGTCATCAAGGCATGTAAAGAGAGAACAAGAAAGTATTCAGTGGGGTACTGGAAGATGAGACAGGTCTGTATTTCAGAGCTGGCATTTGCTAATGATGTTGCCCTGATTGCTAAATCATAGGCACATCTCCAATCCAACCTGCAAGTCTGGAAGGAAGAGCTGGAGAAGAGAGGGATGGTCATAAGCAGCTCTAAAACAAAATCCATGGTGATATCACGAGAAGAAAGAAGACATCAGATTAAGCTGGGAGAACAGGTCCTGGAGCAGGTCGACCACTTTAAATACCTTGGAGCTACTATAGACCGAAAGGGAGGCATCAAAGAAGAGTTGGCCACTCGAAAAGCAGTAGCTGGGAGACTTTTTCAGACCATAAATCGAGGATTCCTCAGCAAGAGAGAGGTTGGTAAGAGAACGAAGATGGCTGTATACCGCTCCATCTATGTCCCAGGCTTGACATATGGATGCGAGTCATGGGCAATGACTACAACCCCAAAAACCAGATCCAAACCTCAGAAATGAGGTATCTGAGGAAGGTGGTTGAAGTAACAAGAAGAGACATGGTCCGCAACCAGACCTAAGGCCTAAAATCCCACCCCCTGCAGACCCAAGTAGAACCGTCCCAACTAAGATGGTTTGGCCATGTCTGCAGAATGGGAGAAGATCGGCTACCACGACAAGCATGGGAAACAAAGAGCCAGGGATCCAGACCCCAGGACAACCCAAAGTCCGCTGGGAGGACAACATTAGACAATCTTTGAAGGACCGAGGACTAGCGTGGAACCAGGCCAGGAGGAAGACAGCCGATAGGATAGTCTGGCGCTCTCTCTCCCAAACCTCTACACCTCACGGTAGAAGGGGAACGACTAAGTAGTACCATTGAAAATGCCTTTTCGCATGAAAATTTTGTTGGTCGTGAAAAAACAAGACAGATTTTCCCTTTAATCTGACAGTAAATGTATTCAAAAATGAACGTATGTGAATCTCCCAGACATCATTAATTCATGTCTGGCCCGTGGTAATACGATTACATCTCTTGTCTTTTTTTTTAACCTGGAGTCGGCATAATTTTTTGACTTTTCTTCACTTTAATGCGAGAATGTCACAGGTATCTGTTTAAACGGTAAACGTAGGAGTTAAGTTTTTATAAGACAATTCTTATCAGTGAGACTGAAATTACGGTGCTACCTTGTCAATCATGCTATTTGTAATATATAAAAAATAGAAAAGACGGGGGAGGCTGCTGTAAAAACTGGAAGATAAAGTAAAAAAAAAAAATGATATAGAGTCTGTTTTATAATTAAACGATGCACTCAAAACAAGGGATGTTTCGGGATTTACCCTTCCTCAGCCACTCACAAACACGAGACAAATACAAAAAATATAGATAGGTTAAGAGGGATTTGTGTGCGGGGGAAAAAAAAAATCAATTTTTGTGTGCCTGATAAAATTGAAACTAAGAGCGATAACGAGATGAAGGAAGTTGTATTTTATTCCCCTCTCCCCCCCCTTTAAAAAAAAAAATCCAGAACTTGGGGAAAAAATGGTGTTTGTGTATAAAATGACCAACTTTTTCGAGATGTATTAAAAATAGCTAGAAGTCAGCACGAAAAACAGAAAGAAAAATTCAAATTGAGATATTTTCAGTTTCACTTCAAGATCGACCAGTGATAACAACCTGTGAACTTACTGACGTCGGTGTGAAAATTAGTTCTGACACAACGAGGTCGACACATCCAAGAAAAAACAGATAGATTAAATAAGTATAGCCAACAGGTGGGTCTGCACATCAGTCTAAAGAAGACAGAGGACATGACACTCAGTGTGGGCAGTCCTGAGCCCATAACAATAAGGAACCAGAAGCTGGAACAGAAGGACACATTTACATACCTTGGATGCATAGTAACACCAGGAACAAGCAAAGATAACAACAGAATAAATAAAGCGAGTACAGCCTTTGCTAGTCTAAACAACATCTGGAAGTCCTCCCAGTACAGCACAAACACAAAATTAAGATTATATGAGAGCTGTGTACTTTCTGTGCTTCTCTATAGTGCGGAATGCTGGAGAGTAACAAAGAAGGAAATGTCGAAATTGTCCTCTTTCCACACAATCTGCCTAAAGAAAATTCTCCGAATGTTTTGGCCGAATACCATCACCAATCAAGAACTGCTTACTCGGAGTAACCAAGAGGACATGCACCATATCATAGCTGGCAGACGCTGGAGTTGAGTTGGCCACATCCTCAGAAGAGACCTCGATGCCATCACAAGAACAGCTATGCTATGGACCCCTGAAAGAAAGCAAAAGAGAGGCCGACCAAAAACAACTTGGCGGAGGACTGTGGAGGCTGAGATGCAAAGAATGAACCAGAGTTGGGGCACTGTACGAAGGATGGCCACTGACCGAACAAAGTGGAAGCATTTTGTTGCTTCCCTACAAGACGCCACCAGGCGTGATGGCCACTGACTGCTTTGACGGTCGGTGGCTAAGGATGAAAGAGGAAGAAATCGAGGTCAATAAGTTTAGAATATTCCGGCAAGTTGCAAAATAATAATTTTAGAACTTTCTGACAGGGACAGATAAATCATTTTAGAGCATTCTTACAAGTTGAGATAAATAAATGTAGAACTTTGTGACAGCAAAATATAGATAATTGTAGAACTTTGTAAAAGGAAAAGATAAATAATTTTAGAACTTTCTGAGAGGAAGAGATAAATAATCGTATAACTTTCTGAATAAGACAAGGTGATATCCTGTCACCTTATCTTTTCATACTCCTCATGGACGATATCATCAAGGCATGTAAGGAGAGAACAAGAAAGTATTCAGTGCGGTACTGGAAGATGAGACAGGTCTGTATTTCAGAGCTGGCATTTGCTGATGATGTTGCCCTGATTGCTAAATCAGAGGCACATCTCCAATCCAACCTGCAAGTCTGGAAGGAAGAGCTGGAGAAGAGAGGGATGGTCATAAGCAGCTCTAAAACAAAATCCATGGTGATATCACGAGAAGAAAGAAGACATCAGATTAAGCTGGGAGAACAGGTCCTGGAGCAGGTCGACCACTTTAAATACCTTGGAGCTATTATAGATCGAAAGGGAAGCATCAAAGAAGAGTTGGCCACTCGAAAAGCAGTAGCTGGGAGACTTTTTCAGACCATAAATCGAGGATTCCGCAGCAAGAGAGAGGTTGTTAAGAGAACGAAGATGGCTGTATACCGCTCCACCTATGTCCCAGTCTTGACATATGGATGCGAGTCGTGGACAATGACTACAACCCACAAAAGACAGATCCAAACCTAGGAAATGAGGTATCTGAGGAAGGTGGTTGAAGTAACAAGAAGAGACATGGTTCGCAACCAGACGATACGTCAAGGCCTAAAATCCCACCCGCTGCAGACCCAAGTAGAACAGTCCCAACTAAGATGGTTTGGCCATGTCTGCAGAATGGGAGAAAATCGGCTACCACGACAAGCATGGGAAACAAAGAGCCAGGGATCCAGACCCCCAGGTAAACCCAGAGTCCACTGGGAGGACAACATTAGACAATCTTTGTAGGACCGAGGACTAGAATGGAACCAGGCCAGTAGGAAGACTCTCTCCCAAACCTCTACACCACACGGTAGAAGGGAACGACTAAGTAAGTAAGTAAGAACTTTCTGACAGGAAAAAATAAAGAATTGTAGATTTTTCTGACAGGATGAGGTAGTTAATTATAGAACTCTGAAAAGTTGAGATAAATTATTGTAGAACTTCTGACAAGTTGAGATAAATAAGTTTAGAACTTTCTGACAATTTGAGATAAGTCATTTTAGAACTATCTCTCAAGCTGATATAAATCATTTTAGAACTTTCTGACAAGTTGAGATAAATCGTTTTAGAACTATCTATCAGATCATGATAAATGACCTGTGAACTTCAAGAGCAGCACGAGTAGCCACAAATGACCTGTGAATTTCCAAACCGTCGGTGATAAAGAGCATGATAATTTGAGACCCGGGGTGTGATAGGTGAGTCTGGAACTTCAAAACCAGGGTCGGTGAAGGATGAGAACTCTTCTGTATGAAGTGTGTTTGTACGAGCGAGTGTATGTGGTTTTGTGTTTCAAAGTGGCCAGTCAACAAGATAACGTTGCACAGTAAGACAAAAAACAATTGTCTGTATCCCCCAGGGTAATTAAAAAAAACGATACGACTAAAAAATACCTGAAAAAAAAATAGCCGTAGCAAACACCTGAAGGACAGGTAAAGGTAAATGGAAAGGTAGTCCCATAATAGATACTGCCTTATGGGAGTGAAGTGTTAGAGACTCGACTCTACTAGGGCCAGCTTCGAAAGGTGGGGTGAGCAGTTCCTTTCATAGCTGCCTGTATCTTTCTAACTTAGGAGCAGAGTTATGTACCCATTTAATGCTTGGTAGACTGGATCATGCTGCCATCTTGTTTCGAAACCCGATACTGTACCTTTGCGGCGAGAGATCAGTGCTCTAACCACTCTGCCAGTCGGACGTTCCTATAATGTTGTACAGTAATACAGAAGAAACATTATTCTGGAACGCCCTAGGTAAAAAGAAAACGTGGAGATCCAAAAACGTGTGGAGAAGAAAGATGTAGCAGACACGTGCAGGATAGAGAGAACAATACAAGTGGAGGTGTGGAGGTGACAAGCAAAGTGGACAGTGAACAAATATTCTTGCCACCAGTGGCGTAACCACTGCACGGATGTGCCGGGCACGTCTCGGGGGCTCCAGCACCAAGTGGCCACGAAAAGTAGGGGTTGGAAGAGACCCGGACAGATAACGTTATTTGATTCTTGATATGAAGTTATAAAATGTATGTTTTTTAACTAACAGTAATTATAAAAAAAGCAGTGTACCCAACATTTAAACACTGATTTGCCGTTTACTGATTATGGCTCTTGGTCCCAGAATATAAAAAAGACAGCGCTGACTTTGTGCCAAAGGGGCCCCTTCCTTCGTAGTTACGCCACTGCATGTCACATGTTTTATGTGTTAAATAAATACTCGGGCTATAGTACTTTTTTTTTTAAAAAATAATTAGCAATGTAAGATCAAATATTAGATTATCACAGTGGCGAGTTCTGAAGGGGGATTCCGGGATCACCCCCTCCCCCACCCAATTTATTTTTTTAATATGCGGTGGAAGGAGCGACGAGTTATGGAGTTTTTTAGAGTGTTTATTTCTCGAAGCAGTGAGCATCCGATTGGCAGAATAGTTAGAGCACTGGTCTCTGGCGGCAAAGGTGCAGGGTTCGAATCCCCGGTACCGACAGGCTCCAGTCTACCCAGCTGTAAATGGATACCTGACTTTGAGCTTCTTCTTCTTCAAGTATCGTGCCTAGTGGCGTAGGAGATCATGTCTCTCCACAACTTCCTGTCTCCAGTATTATTTATCAATTCGGTTGTTGACTTCTTTCCATGCCACGATGTCAAACTGTCCAGTATTTGCTCTCTTTGTCTTCCCCTATCTCTTTTTCCTTCAATCTTACCTGTTGTTACGATATATTCCCTTACCTGTTGTGACGATATATTCCCTTACCTGTTGTTACGATATATTCCCTTACCTGTTGTTACGATATATTCCCTTACCTGTTGTTACTATATATTCCCTTACCGGTTGTTACGATATATTCCCTTACCTGTTGTTACGATATATTCCCTTACCTGTTGTTACGATATATTCCCTTACCTGTTGTTATGATATATTTCCTTACCTGTTGTTACGATATATTCCTTACCTGTTGTGACGATATATTCCCTTACCTGTTGTGACGATATATTCCCTTACCTGTTGTGACGATATATTCCCTTACCTGTTGTGACGATATATTCCCTTACCTGTTGTTACGATATATTCCCTTACTTGTTGTGACGATATATTCCCTTACCTGTTGTTACGATATATTCCCTTACCTGTTGTTACGATATATTCCCTTACCTGTTGTGACGATATATTCCCTTACCTGTTGTGACGATATATTCCCTTATCTGTTGTGACGATATATTCCCTTACCTGTTGTTACGATATATTCCCTTAACTGTTGTTACGATATATTCCCTTAACTGTTGTTACAATATATTCCCTTACCTGTTATGACGATATATTCCCTTACCTGTTGTGACGATATATTCCCTTACCTGTTGTTACGATATATTCCCTTACCTTTTGTTACGATATATTCCCTTATTTGTTGTTACGATATATTCCCTTATTTGTTGTTACGATATATTCCCTTATATGTTGTTACGATATATTCCCTTACCTGTTGTTACGATATATTCCCTTACCTGTTGTTACGATATATTCCCTTACCTGTTGTTACGATATATTCCCTTACCTGTTGTTACGATATATTCCCTTACCTTTTTACGATATATTCCCTTACCTGTTGTTACGATATATTCCCTTACCTGTTGTTACATATATTCCCTTACCTGTTGTTACGATATATTCCCTTACCTGTTGTTACGATACATTCCCTTACCTGTTGTTACGATATATTCCCTTACCTGTTGTTACGATATATTCCCTTACCTGTTGTTACGATATATTCCCTTACCTGTTGTTACGATATATTATCTTACCTGTTGTGACTATATATTCCAGATTTCATCTTCTCATAACATGCCCAAAAGAAGTGGACTGCTTCTTTCTAACTTGTGAAATAAGTTTCCTTTACGCATTGGCCTCTTTCAGGACATTGAGCTAGGGAAGGAAAAGGCAGAGAGGAAAGGAACTGATCAGCCTCGCCTCTCGATGCTGGACCTAGAATGGTGAAGTCTCTAACACTTCACTCCCCTACGGCATTATCTGCTATGGGACAACCTTTTACTTTTGTTGAGTAAAGTTCAAAACCAGGTAGCGTCACGTTCCATTCTACCTAGCTCTAAATGGGTACCTGACTCTGCTCTTGAATTAGGGAAAACCAATGCAGGAGTTAGATAACACCCACCTCATAAGGCTGGATCTAAATAAAGTGAAATATATAACACTTCACTCACCTACGGCAGTATCTGCTATGAGGCACCTTTTCCTTTTACTTTAGATAAATCTACGGATTATCGTATTACCTTCACATATTTCTTCTTCTTCTTCTTCTTCTTCTTCTTCTTCTTCTTCTTCTTCTTCTTCTTCTTCCTCGTTCGTCCTGAAAAGGACGTTGGTTGCGTTGCTTCTGTTTACACCGGAGCTGCGATATCTGTGCCTTTCGGCCGACACATCCGATTTCAGCACGGCATTTTTGGGGACCGGGTTTGCCTTCCTTCTTCGATCCCTACTCTCTCAACCAGACTGCAGTGATGCAGCCTGTTTCCAGGACCACCACGTGGAAGTGGAGTAGGGTCTTGGTCAGCTCTGGTTCACTGACCCTGACGCAAGCAGTCAAGCTATGGGTCGCTAACTGCATTCTCTATTGCTGCATCTTTGGGTCCCCTTCACGTATTTAAAGTATCAGATTAAACAAAAACCCCAGATTATAATAATTTTGTTACATATTACTGAATTATCTATTTTCCCCTCTTTATTTCTAGCTTTCCTACATCCTACAGCCCATGGGAAATGAAGACAGAAGAAGAAAAGAAACAGAGCGAAGATGCTCAAAAAAATTGACACAGCGGAGAGATACATCGTAACATACATCTTCTTCTTCTTCATACACCCTGATGAGACGTCTATTTGAACATTTTCGAAGAAAGTAGCGGTCAGCTTGAGACTGTATCTCTATGGCTTTTTCTCCTGGAATGTGACTGAGGCGTCCAAGTGATGACCGTTGCGTGGGTGCTGAAGAAAATGCAAAGCAAATGTGTTTTTCTGTCTTTTGATCTGTATGTGACAGTGTTCGTGATTTCTGTCACCGAATGTGCGATGTCAGTGACATAATTTGTGATATCTATGAAAGAATTTGTGATATCTGTGTGTCATGGGATTGCCTCCTTTGTTTTGCAGTAGTGGTCCACTAATGGTCACCACGCAAGCGTATCTAAAAGTAGGTCGTCCAAGGTATCTATCTTTGCGCAAGATTACTCTTGGCAAAGATATAGATAGAAGATGAATGACTTTTCTACCTTAGGGGAGCCTTCACAAGATATTCCCAGAAGTCAAGAACAAAACGCTGCTTAAGGGCTGAGCAAATTTGTTAACTTATTATCTGGTCCGTCGCCTTTTGTGAAGGGGTTATGCAATGATTCTGGCCCGTCAAGCCCCCAGTTGGAGTAATCCAAAGAATGCCTTCTTATAAGTAATGGCTCTATATTTATATATAGGTATTTATCAAGAAAAATTGGCTCATACGTTTGCTTTTGTACAAATAAACTGAATCAACGATTGTTGTTTCAATCAATACCCTTTAGCTCCCCAGGGAGCACAGGCCTTCAACAAACACATACCAAGTCTTCCTGTCCTGTGCCATCCGCTCAAGTTCTTTCCATGTTTTCCTCATCATTTTCACCTCTGTTTACAGCTCTCTTCTCCATGTGTTTTTTGGTCTACCTCCTGTGGATTCCAGAACAAGGACTGCCTTGTAATGCTATCAACAGGTTTCCTCAATGTGTGTCCCATCCATCGCCAGCGTCTTCTTCTCAACTCTTGTTCCACTGGCACTTGTCTGGTTCTTGTCATCAATTCCACATTTGTGACTTTGTCATACCATTTCAGTCCTTCTATTCTACGCAAGCACCCGTTTATAAAATTATGTAGCTTTTTGGTTGTTGTTTTTGTTGTTCACCATGTCTCAGAGCCATACAATAGGACTGACTTCACATTTGAGTTGAAGATTCTTATTTTCGTGTTGGACTTGATTTCTCTTGTTCTCCATATGTTTCCCAATGCAATGAAAACTCCTCTTGCTTTTTGTATTCTTATTTTGATATCACTGTCTGTCCCTCCAACTTTGTCTATATTACTTCCAAGATATGTGTACGATTCTACATCTTTTAGTGGTGTTTCTTCAAGTTCAACCTTGTTATAATTTCTTGCATTTATTCTCATAATCTTTGTATTTTCCCTGTGTATTTTCAGACCCACTTGTTGTACCCTCTCATTGAGAATTTTCATTTTCTCTTGCATCTGATTATGGTTATGGGACAGAAGAGCCAAGTCATCTGCAAAATCCAGATCATCAAGCTGTTTAGTCAGATTCCACTGGATTCCATTTCTGTTGTGTGATGTCGATGTTTTCATAACCCAATCTATTGCTAGTAAGAAAATAAATGGAGACAAGAGGCATCCCTGTCTCACTGTCATTCTAATCTTAAACGGTTCTGTAAGTTGTCCTTCATGAAGAACTCTGCATGTCATGTCTTCATAGGTCTTCTTTATTAAGTTAATGATCTTCATGGGAACTTCATAATGCCTCATCAATTTCCAAAGCGATTTTCTGTCTACACTGTCAAATGCCTTTTCATAGTCGACGAATCCGATGTATAGCGGTGAATTCCATTCCAGACTTTGTTGAACTATTATTCTCAATGTGGCTATCTGGTCTGTACAGGATCTATTTTGTCGAAAACCTGCTTGTTCATCTCTCAGTTTCTTGTCTATGGACTCTTTTAATCTCTCCAGGATGATTCTGTTTAATACTTTTGCTGGCACTGATAGTAACATTATTCCTCTATAATTTGTGCACTCTTGTAAATTTCCTTTCTTATGCAACTTGACCAGATAACTTTTCTTTGATTCTGCTGGTATTTCCTCTCTCTCCCAACGAATGCCCTCTTATAAGTAATGGCTCTATATTTATATATAGGTATTTATCAAGAAAAATTGGCTCATACGTTTGCTTTCGTACAAATAAACTGAATCAATTATTATTGTTTAGTTTAAAATAACATACAACAAATTTAATAGTCAATAGTCTTTAACACGGGAAAATAAATATGGAAAATTTTGTGAAAACTGAAATTAAAGGAAACTTTAATTTCAATTGTCATATCGTTAATAATAACGTCCGTATTTTTGCTGTAGCCTGTTATATAAAACTTAGCTCCAGATGCGTCCTGCAGCTTTGGTTTTCGTCACTTCTTTTTGGTGATGAGCACACTTCTCCACATAATTCGTCCACTGTAGGCGGTTGGTGGTGATACTCTTCTCTCGCACTGGTGGCGTAGGAACTTCAGTACTTAAGTCTGATGTCATGTAACCACGAACTGTGATAAATTAGAAATAAACAAATGCATCAGTACATTTGTTCTCCGCAAACTAACAGGCCCATTTTCATGCGCTCCACCCACCAATGTTAACCTCTCAGAAGAATTAAATTCCCGAGCACACAATGGAACTCAGGGAATATGATGAAAATTCACCAATATCCTTCTGGGTGTCAACTAGGAAATTGCCTCATATACGTCTATAACCACTTAGCAAGAAACCTGTAAAATTTACATTAGTAAATAAATTGTTTACACTTACCCCAAAATTTTGGGAATACACACTTCTCCTGACGCAGATTAGAATGGACCCACAGCCCTGTATTTAGATGCTGTTCGAATCACTTAAGTCTGAGCAATTCCTCTTATGACAGTTGAAACACTTTCCAAGTTTCCAGTCTTGTATTAAAATTGCGGGTTTACTTGTAAATTCCAAAATTGCCCAATACTCGATCTGGTACTTATAGTTGTGGAATGATAAGTCCTATCCTCTTTCCTCTGGCTTGTAGGGGGTGTTTAGTCGCCGCTGCGATGCAGTCTGTCTGTGTGCTGTGACTACGAGTTTGTTAGATTATATCTCACAATCCTTAGTTTCAAATCTCAGCTGTGTTTCCGCCGAAAGTTCCAATCAAATCATAGTAGATTCTGGCAAAGCAATCCAATATATTTAGCACTGTTTGGGTGGGGAAGTTTACCATTACTCATCCCACGCGTATTTAAAAATATTAAATTTAATATACACGCGTGGTCTCTTACACAGTGATGTCATATCGTTACCTGAGACTTCCGGCGCACCTCTGTTTATCACCTTTATCTGCGTGCATCCGCCAGACAGATGTCTGGACAGACCGTATTGTCTTCTTTCATCGAATCACAATACCGGCTTGTTTCAACATGATCAACAGCTTTCCAGTGGGGTCAAATGTTTGCCCCGTTTCCACAGGCGGTCAAACAGATTAGGCGATAAAATATTATCGTTGGGCAGGTCACCAAACCTGGCGAATCGTAACAACAGTCTGGGAGTGGAGTGTGAAACAACAAGATACGCTTTACTCCCGTAGCAAATACTGTCATAGTGGAGTGGTGTGTTAGAGACTTCACCATGCTATGTCCAGCATAGAGCAAAATAGTGAAATAACGAATGAAAAGGCATGATTTATGCCAAATAAAAGCGATGAGTGCGAAAAATGAAGAAAAGGAAAGAATACTGCCGGAGGGTTGAAGGTGTGAGAGATCACACAAAAGAGTATGTTCAGACGTTTTGTCACACTGTGACAGAATTTGTGACAGATTAAGTAATATATGTGACAGAATTTGTGACTTCTGTGACAGAATTTATGACATATGTGACAGAATGTCTGTTATCACCGAGATTATTCACGTTAAATAAGCGATACGTGCTTACTTCCCTCTCCATCTTTGTTCTTGTCCCTGTTGTGTTTATTGTGTGTTACATTTTTTGCACCACAATAACCAGGTATAACCAGAGTTGATAATTAAAAGAAAATATTTCCATCATAAATTTGTTCGAAATTTTTGTTATGGTGCATAAATTTACAAAGGCCATGGGTTCTAAGTAGGCCGCCTAAGCGTCTGATGACAGAGTTGTTAGAGCGCTGGACTTTCGCGATAAAGGTGCCAGGTTCGATTCACGGTATAGATACACGCGCCAGTCTACCCAGGTGTAAATGGGTAAGTGACTTTTCTCTTGAGTTAGGGAAAGACAGGGTAGCGAAGAAGGGAACTGGTTTCCCCCCCCCCCCCACCTTTCGAGGCTGGATCTAGTATAGGGAAGTCTCTAACACTTCACTCCCCTACGGTAGTATCTGCTATAGGACTACCTTTACATTTTACTATTTCGTTTACCTTGAGGTTTGTGAACCAACTACCTTGTAGTGCCGTGAGAAAGACCACGTTAACAAGGTAAATATTTGTTTAGGTGCTAAGTTGGCAGTGTGTCCTTTGTAACGAAATCAGTTGCGTCCTTTTACAGCATTTTCGTTCTATCCTATATTATTAACTTATTTCTTCATTGCCCTCACTCATCGTCCTATTATTTGGCATATTTTTTGCACCTACATTTTTGCCTAGTCACTCCCAGACTTGTTTACGTTTCACCATGTGAATCGTAGTATTACTTACTTACTTACTTAGTCGTTCCCCTTCTACCGTGAGGTGTAGAGGTTTGGAAGAGAGAGCGCCAGACCATTCTATCAGCTGTCTTCTTCCTGGCCTGGTTCCATTCTAGTCCTCGGTCCTTCAAAGATTGTCTAATGTTGTCCTCCCAGCGGACTCTGGGTCGTCCTGGAGGTCTGGATCCCTGGCTCTTTGTTTCCAATGCTTGTCGTGGTAGCCGATCTTCTCCCATTCTGCAGACATGGCCAAACCATCTTAGTTGGGACTGTTCTATTTGGGTCTGCAGCGGATGGGATTTTAGGCCTTGACGGATCGTCTGGTTGCGGACCATGTCTCTTCTTGTTACTTCAACCACTTTCCTCAGATACCTCATTTCTGAGGTTTGGATCTGGCTTTGGTGGGTTGTAGTCATTGCCCACGACTCGCATCCATATGTCAAGACTGGGACATAGGTGGAGCGGTATACAGCCATCTTCGTTTTCTTACCAACCTCTTTCTTGCTGAGGAATCCACGATTTATGGCCTGAAAAAGTCTCCCAGCCGCTGCTTTTCGAGTGGCCAACTCTTCTTTGATGCCTCCCTTTCGGTCTATAATAGCTCCGAGATATTTAAAGTGGTCGACCTGCTCCAGGACCTGTTCTCCCAACTTAATCTGATGTTTTTTTTCTTCTCGTGATATCACC
This sequence comes from Oreohelix idahoensis, assembly GCA_024509875.1. Classification (NCBI taxonomy): domain Eukaryota; kingdom Metazoa; phylum Mollusca; class Gastropoda; order Stylommatophora; family Oreohelicidae; genus Oreohelix; species Oreohelix idahoensis. The sequence goes on from JAMPIV010004048.1 coordinate 74,418, forward strand.
ATGGATTTTGTTTTAGAGCTGCTTATGACCATCCCTCTCTTCTCCAGCTCTTCCTTCCAGACTTGCAGGTTGGTGTCGTGGAACGACTCTCCCCGACTTCTTTTCTTCTGTCTATTATTTTTTTTTCCTCTACAAATTTCTCCTATCATCTGACAAGAAACCTAAAGTCTCTCTCTCTCTCTCTCGCTAGTCTTAGATTTAACAGTATTTTACTAGCTCAGGATTCTCGGTCCAAAGTAATAAATTATTCCCCCACCAGCGAAAGTCGAAGGTGGAACACGGTACAATGATTCGAACAGGAAGTCGACCGTCTTTGTTGTTCACGAACTGGACGCATGTAAAACAGCCGGAAACGATGGACGCTAGTGCGAGTTGAAATGAAGGTAACTTTATACCCCTGGGACCAGAACAGAATTTGCACACAACCCACCCCTGCCCGGAACAGATCCTGGAATATTGGAGGGAATTTTCTGCATTCTTCTTGTAACCATCATTCGGAGCAGACAGACTCTGGGCCCAAGTGGGCATTTCATGTTGCAAAATAGTTGTAGTGAATTCGTTGAGCGAAGTAAGTAGATCTAATACTGCTGATTTTATAACATGAATAATCATATGTTTATCAACAGCTTGCTATTGCAGTAACTTTTTGTTAAAGTTTAAATGCATTTCATTTTCAGTGACAATAATTGTTATTTGCATATTTACAGATCACTCAAACTAATGTATGAGTTGCTGAGGTCATAGACCTAATTAACTCCTGATCTTTATCTCACAGCCTGGCAGAAATAAGACAGGGTTAAAATAATTGATGTATATTATTGTTGTTACTTTGAGATTTGCATATTGATCCAAGCAAAACAGAAGTGTCTTAGTGGTGCTTCTATCTTCTATTCTCTATAAGACTTCTGTGTTCTCTGTTAAGACTACAAACTTGATAACAGTGTCTCAATCATTTCTTCTCACTTTGTCACATAAATGACATTAATGTGTTTTTCATTATGGAAGGTTCTTTACATGTATTTAATGCAATCCTATGCATATACCATGTTGTATGATTGAAGAACTATTTTATGTATGATTGAAGAACTATTTTATTATCAGTATATGAATGTTATTTGCTACAGGAACCAGGACTTTAAGAATGCTTGCAATTATTTAGCTATTTAATGAATTTACCACTTGACTGACAAAATGTAAGTCAGCAGTTCTCAAGCCTTGAGACCATGCCTACCCTCCAAATGATTTACTGCTTGAGTAAGCAAGAATGTAAATCATTGGTTCTCAGACCTTGGCCGCAATGACACCCCACCAAGTTAAAGCAGCATAGGAAACTATTACCCAGTGGTTCTCAAACCATTGTTGACAGTGACCCCGGAATTAAAATACTGCTCTATGGGCACTAGGTGAACCAGTGGTTCTCAACCATTTGATGACCCCAGCCCCTACCTCACAGTTTGTGAAACTCATTGCCCATGGGGGGAAAACCACTGCTGTACTTAAGCAGACAGCCAGATCGAGACTGAGAACTCAATATACGCTAATATGTCAGTTAAGACGTGGTAGTTCATACATTGTTACGGAATGATAGTTAACCTTGTGTTAATTTAATTTCTGATGGACGCTTACCGGCCATCAGACTTAGGAGATGACTGCTCTTGAAACCACTAATGGGATTTAAATTGTTTCCAGTCCACCCAGGTTGCGGTTACACAGTACTTAACCAGGTTGCAGTTACGAGGTACTAACCCAGGTTGCGGTTACAAAGCAAAAACTCAGGTTGCGGTTACCAGATACCTAAACCAGGTCCAGGGTACAAACCAGGGTACAAGTCCATGGTACCAAAGATTACCCCTACCCACCATACCCTAAAAACCAGGTTACCATACCCAACCATATCCTATCACCCAGTAACCATACCACACATCCCATAAACAGAAGAGGTATTCAGCAGAGGTGACTTACCCCATCCTTATCTGTGATGTGCACTGAGTCCAGGGAAGCAAACTCTGACACCCTCTGAACCCATTAACTGTTATGAGACCAACCTGCTGGGGCAGACCAAACCAAGAGAGTCCGAACCAAAATCATCTCCGCAGCTACTACAGTCCTTGAGGAGATGAGTATAAATCCCTACCAGCAACACTACCATAGAAAAGATCTCTGGTCCAAGTGATGACCACACTAGTTGATTTTTTTTTTATAAACAGTAGAGCTAAACTATTTTTCATATTTATATGTATAATAACAAATGTAAGATTCTATACCCTTTTATCCAACTTTACATAACAGAGTCTGTTGTTATTTTTCTTGTTAACTTTATTTGGGTTGTATTTTGTTTTAAATATAATTCTACACCCTGGGGGCTCGGCCATAATTCAATTAACTTCTATTGGGTCGGGATATTTTAATTGTGGCTGGACACCAAATCTCTTTCTCAACCTTGTGTGTTTTACACAGTCCTTTTGTAGGATCCCTGAGGAAGAATTTATCGTCCAGAAAATATCCTGTTTAGTTACCAGAACTCTCTTTGTATTAAGGATTTCTAGTACACTATTTCCCGAGGAGAGGCAGTTCTATTATAAACTCGGAAGCTATCAATAAGACATTATTATCTTTATTCTTCCATTCCATCCAAGCTGACCTATCTCCTCAAAACACCTCGCGACAGTTGGATTGGAGATGTGCCTCTGATTTAGCAATCAGGGCAACATCATCAGCAAATGCCAGCTCCGAAATATAGACCTGTCCCATCTTCCAGTACCCCACTGAATACTTTCTTGTTCTCTCCTTACATGCCCTGATGACATCGTCCATAAGGAGTATGAAGAGGTAAGGTGATAGGATATCACCTTATCTTACACCAGTGGTGGTCCTGAACTCTTCTGACTTATGGCTTGCTGTCCTCACATAATTTCTGCAAGACTTGTAGAAGCTCTGTATAGCATGAATCAGAGGTGCTGGAATATTCCCCTTTGCCAAACAGTCCCAAAGTTTGCCCCAGGGGACCCTGTCAAACGCCCTTTCCAGATCTATGAAACAAAGATGGATCTCACTCTTATACTCAAGGGCCTTTTCACTCAGCTGTCTTGAGTGTGAAGATTTGGTCTTGAGTACTTCGGTTTGCTCGGAATCCGCACTGGACCTCATCCAACTGTGGCCCAGCCAGGCGTCGGAGCCTCCGCCCCAGGACTCTAGAGCAGATTTCACCAGGGACACCGAGAAGGGACACGCCCCCACGGTTTCCACACTGTCGACCGTCACCCTCTCTGAAAATTGGTGCAACGATGGCAATCTCCCAATCCCCCGGTATGGTCCCGTTGCACCATGCTGCCCGTAGGACCCTCAAGAGCAATAGGTCGCCTGATGCTCCCATGTACTCAACCATTTCTGGTGTCACACCATCACGCCCTGCTGCCCCGCCCATCCCGATCCTCTCCAGCGCTGCCCTCAGCTCTTCCATCCCCATGTCATCCCCACCATCATTGGCCCTCTCTTCTGTGCCAGCGGCTATCATTTCTGATGCTTCACCATGCTCACCATCCAGGAGTTCTGAGAAATATTCTTTCCATCTTTCCATTACTTCCTTCGGGGCAGTAAGCAATTTGCCCTGCCTGTCCCCTACAAATTCGAGAGGGCACTGCCTTTCCCTCCTCATGTTCTCCAGGGTCTCACAGAACAATCTCTGGTCTTCCTGTGCATCCCTCTCCAGCCTTTCTCCAAATTCCCCCCAGGACCTCTGTCCCGCTGCTAGCACCCTGTTCCCCGCTTCCGCTCTGAGTGTCACACACTCTCTATATTTCTCCATTTGTCCTGTTGTGTTTTTAGCTCCTAAGTATTGTTTCCATGCAATTTTCTTCTCTCTTATTTTCTCTTTGACTTCCTCTGTCCACCAAGGTGTCCTCTTTCTCTGGTTCCCAAGTCAGACTTCACCGCATGCTTCTGCAGCAGCTGTCTTTATGATATCCTTGAATTTATTCCAGAGGGTTTCCAAGTCATCAGGTCGTTCTTCTGTGTTGCTCACTGCTGTAGCAATAAGCCCCTGATATCTGGTCTTAATTTCTGGCTCTCTCAGCTTGTAGGTCCTAATGCTCATTTCTCCTGCTCGTTTACTTGGTTTCTTGCGTGATGTTGGGCAGTTCCTAGGCTGAGCAACTCTTTCAGTTGTTCGTTTGATTGTTAGCAGGTAGTGATCACTTCCAATCTCTGGCCCCCTCCAGACTCTTGCATCTCGGACATATCTGAATGAGCTTCTCCGAACAATGGCATAGTCGATCACTGACTTCTCATTCTTGGTTGGTTCACATCTAGTGTATGCATGTATGCGCTTATGGGGGAACTTTGTGTTTGTAATGATCAGATTCTGCTCACTGCAGAATCTAAGGAGTCGCTTTCCATTGTCATTGAGAGTATCTTCTCCATATCTTCCGATAACTCCACCCCATCTAGCATGGTCATTTCCAACTCTGGCATTAAAATCTCCGAGCATAATAACTTCATCTAGGCAGTCATCCACTGTCCTTTGAAGCAGCTCGAAGAATTCCTCCTTGACCTCTGCTCTCTCATCCTCATTTGGCCCATACACTATGACCAGGTTGACTATGGTTTCTCCTTCTTTTAGTTTTACAACCATAATGCGCTCCGAGACAAAGTTCCATCCCTTGATACTATCTTTTTGATTTTGGGCCACAATGCAACCCACGCCCCCTTTAGCTCTTTCAGATATGGGTACACCACTGTAGAGCAACGTGTTGCCATCGAGATCCATGACTCCTTGTCCTTTTTTCTTCGTTTCCGTTATAGCCAGGATTTCTAGTTTTGCTTTCCTCATCTCTTCCACCAGCTCCTCTTCCTTCCCATTTATACTTCTTGTGTTCCAAGTTCCATAAGTCGTAGTCCGTAGTCCGTTCCAGTTCGTCGCCTTTAGAATCAGTCCGGTTTTCTCTCTTGTAGTTCGCGTAATCATGATTTAAAGCAAACAGGTGATTGGCCTGTTGTGCCTTTGCATGGTGGAGGGGCTGCCTCCTTACGGCCTCCATGGAGGCCGCCCTCCTCCTTTTTCATCCGGGCTTGGGACCGGCATAGGCGGAGTTGAATCGTAGTATTACACGGCTAATTATACCGGCTGGCACATTATAATTGTATCGCCCAGTGTCGTGTAATGTAGACGGAAATCATTGTTGACACAAGGTGGTCACGCACGATCGACGGAAAGAAAGCCAGATTGTCTATTTAAGAAATCCATATGGGAGATGTATGTAAACACAGGTGAAAATGAGGTAATACTTCCGCTGGACCATCTCTGTATCAATAATACAGATAATCCGTCTGGGGAGATTGTGTTAGGAAAGATATTAGCCAGGAAATAAGTTCACCGATGTGTTTGTGAGTTTGCATAAGTGCAATCGGAAGTATTACTGACATATTTGAAAGAGGTCACGAGTTTAAATTTTAATGGATAATTTTTAACACGCGGGGGAGAATTAGATGAATACTCAACCATACCCAGTTGCAAGCTTACCATTGGCTCCATTTGAGAGCAGAACATAAAAATTAGCTCTCATTGGCAAGTTTGTTGAAAATACCATATCAGACTTGGAGCTGAAAATGAGAGATATAAACTAGCAAAGTCTGAGACACAAAAATCAGACTGCATTTTCAACAACGTCAAGTAACAACTCCCCGGAGCCAGAGAAAATGATCGGACAAGGAATTCCAAAATTAAAAGTGATAGATCGAAGTATTTGAGCGTCTTTATAACTTAAAAGAAAACCCGCAATTTTAAAAACAAAGACTGGATACTTAAGGAATCAGAAGCACAAGTGATGAGAGGAATACTAAAAATACCCAGACCAAGTGTTCGAAGCATCGAATCAGCGTTGCTGTGTCCATTCTACTGTGCCAGGAAATTGCAGACCCTATTTGAGGTAAGTTGTGAACATATATTTTACAGCGTGAATGTGACATGTTACTTGCTAAGTGGTTATACAAGCCATACGAGGCTGGCAATCTCAACACATGAAAATAGTATATTCCTAAACCACTACTGCAAGCGCTGGTGATTGCTTCTTGATTGTCGTACAGAAAACCGACAGCAGACGTAACCCCCAGACCCCTAATGGAGCAGTGAGTAAGTGAGTGATGATTACATCCCAAATGCATAGTGTGTGTCATAAAATTAACAGTGATACAACGTAAAAATATCTCCAAAGGATAAAATGTAGGGATAAAAAAGAATGCGTAAGTTACTAGAAGGCATGATCGCCCACGCCGCGGGTCATCACCCGCCATGGAAATTAAATTGCTGAAACGGTTACCATTTGAACGGGATGAGAACGGCGGATCAAAAGAAAAAAAAAAATATGACTGAAAAATTGCGTGAGACTAGCAAGGCTTAGAAGATGCAATGGGGGGGGGGGGGAGGAGAACGGAGGAAAAGTCACGTCCCCAAATTGACACGAGGTACGGAAAGGGACGCTTATGCGATACCAAGCCTTTTATTTGAATTCAGCGGCAAAAGCATTACAACGCAGATGCTTGAAATATTACAAAATTAAAAAAAGTAACTTTTTCTTAATACTAATGTTAGGAATATAAAAATTAGCTGGCCGGATGGCCCATTTTGAGCAGTGAAATAATATGCTTTTATTTATACAGACGGATAGATAATAATGAAGACATTGACAAAAGACTGTGTTGTTCACATCAGCGAAAGACTGCATTGAATCAAACATGTCACTAATTTGCACAAAAACCGCGACCTTGAGACTCAAGTGTCCAAATCTAGTTAGAATGAAAGAGGGGGACATTGGTGGGAGCTGTGGCTAAAAATAACTTTAAAGACAAAATTTGTAGAGGGGACGGATAGGATGGTTCAAAAACCAAGTACGTTTTTTGTGAAAACGCAAGTAGAGACGGACGGACTAACAGATAAAAATCCATACTTGACTGAAGCATGACTGAAATGACTTTAGTGTAGGAAATTTGAATTTGAAAAAACACAAGGCATTGATTGGCCACAGACAATCATATTATCAGCGCTCAGACGCGCTTTTTTGCATTTCCTCAATAGTTGTCCAGTGATAGACACAGTAAATTTTAAGTGTGATGATTTCCAATGAAGTAAATTGAAATAAGTTCAGGGACGCCATACTATAGCCAGCAGCTCAGCTGAGTTTTGCTAGCATTTCTGTGTTCTTTATTCATAATCTGGTAAGATTGAAATTATTTCTTTGTATATTTTAAATATTGTTTAATGTTTCGAGTGATTTGATACTGCCATATCGAAATCTAGCCTTACAACAAGTAAGGATTTGCTCTAGACCCCCCGCCCTAGTTCAGGGTCTAGGGACAAACAATATATATAAACTCCAGCAAGGGTTAGGAAGGACAGATCAAGTGTTGAGATCAGTGGAACATATCACCTATCCTATTCTATGGCAGGAAGCTAATAAACATATTTCGGAATATGTAGTCTGGGATAACTTATCCTATGTGAAACCAACTTGGTAAGATGTGTTGTATGGTCAGAGAGATCTGACCCTGTCTAAGTGGTGTTATTGTAAATTGTTACGTGTAGAAGTGGCTCCTTAGGTAAGGTTCTGAACCTAAACCAATACTTTATTTCAGAGCTGTGAGTTTTTTTATGTTGACACCAAAAGGTGGTGTCAAATGCTGGGTAAATAATTGACAGTGAGGACCCGTGGAGTGTCGCATCTCGGCAGAACAGCCTTGTATTGCCCCCAAGCACGGAGAGGTGGGGCCACCCGATATATTGCCCCCAAGCACGGAGAGGTGGGGCCACCAGATTCCAGCACCAGAACTACTCTTTCGAAGTTTCGTAAGCAGGCTGGTCTGCTGGATTTACACCAACTTCATAGACATAGCACCCAAAGTGAATTACTACTAAAACATCCCATTTCCTTCCATCATTAATGGACAATGTTTGGTAGGCTTAGACAGGGAGGGATGAAGCCACCCCAACAGCACATTTATTCATCGTTCTCCCAGGGAAAATAAAATTATGAACTGTAGAAATATTAACTAATCGTGAAAATTGTATACGTACACACCTTTTATTTATCATGCCATTTATTCATGCCATTCACTCATAAATTCCAAAATCTTTCATATGTTCTGGCCAAAATAAAACCTTGGTTCAGAACAAATAAATTTAAAAAAGATTTACTTTCTAAAATTTCACCAGCTGAATTTAGTTCATTGTGTTCTAAATTTTATTGATAATATTATATTATTTAATATCTGTGTGTGTGTGTTTGTATATGTCAATACAACACATTACATTCAGTACCCTAGATTTTAACGTAGCCACATTCATTAGAAAAAAAGATAGGTGTGAGGTCGTAGTGGTAGCAAGAAAGGCCTTCTGAAAATTCACAGCTACATTTTATCTCAGGAGCCTTCACAGCTGACCTCAACATCACACTTAGTAATATCACCATCATACAATACCATCAAAACCACTACAGATATTGGGGTCTTGTCCAGGGATAATTAGCATAAACAGTAATATAAGGATCTCCTGGTGGGAGAAATAAAATTAGGGGAACAAAATTGTAAAATTCCCTTAAAATTAAAAGTGTCCCTTTAAATTAAAAGGGCAATTAGAAGTTGGTGAATCTTCACAGCCAGTGTTAGTTAATTAATTAATTAGAATTATTTTAGTCTAGAGTAATTATAAGTACTTTAGTGGTTGGAAATTTTACTTTGCTTATTGCTAGATTTGTTTAAAAAGTATGGCGGAGCTGGCAAAATTTAGATCAGCTGCTGTGCTGACCGCAAAGGAGATGGGAATGGATGGTCAGATTTTAATTCAATACGTAACGGCTGAATGTGATAAATATATTGAACGGGAAGAAAGAAGATTGAAAAAGAGGCTGAAAGAAAATTAGAGGCTGAAAGGTTGGCTGAAGAGAAGAGGTTAGAGGCTGAGACTAAGAGGCTGCAGATTGAGGCAGAAGAAAAACGACAGCAAAGGGAGGCAGAAGAAAAAAGATTGACTGCCGAAAGGGAGGCAGCAGATAGAAAGGCCGAAAGGGAGGCAGAAGAAAAAAGATTGACTGCCGAAAGGGAGGCAGCAGATAGAAAGGCCGAAAGGGAGGCAGAAGATAAAAGGTTGCAAAGGGAGCATGAATTACGACTAAGGGAGCTGGAGTTACAAGGCCAGGCTCCTGAAAATGGTGCCAGCCCTTTTGCCTCAGATGCTACGCCTAGTCTGGGAGCCTCAACCTCAGCTATGGGGTTTCATTTAGACAATTTTGTTGAGAAAGACGATGACATAGAGGGGTACCTAGGATGTTTTGAGTTATTAGCTACTACATATGGGTTAGAGAGAGAGAGGTGGAGTTTAAAGCTATCACAGGGACTGAGAGGTACTTCTTATGAAGTCTTCGCAAAAATGAACAGAGAAGACCAAGACAATTATGACATGTTAAAGCAGGCTTTGTTATTGAGGTACGAAAAAAAAGGGGAATTTTATCGTAAGAAATTTAGAAATGCCAAACTGTTGTCTGGGGAGACATACCACCAATTCTCTGCCAGACTGGAAACCTATTTGGAGAAATGGACTGCTCTGGGGAAGACCCAAGATCTTAAAGAAATGATCATGATTGAGCAATTGAGAGAGTCCATGGCTCCAGACATGAGAAAATTCCTCATGGAACAAGGTGCAGAGAAATTGGGAGAGGTTTTAAATGTCGCTGAGAGGTATCAGGCAGCCCAGGCAGAGGTAAGTGGTGCTAAAAAGAAGCACATAGATAATTTTAAAGCTCCACAGTCATTTAATAAATTTGACAATAGAGAACAGGGTAATAGAGGTAGGACAAACTTTGAGCGGCCAAGAAATGACTATCGCGACAGAAACTCACAGTTCAATGACCAAAAAAAAATAATGAAAGGAAACCGTTTAACCAAGGAAAAAGATGGTGTAAATGGTGCAAGAAAGATAACCATAACACCGAATTTTGTAGAAGGAAACCTTCAAACATTGCTGCAATGAAGTCAGGGACTCGACGATTAAAGGTTAATCCTAATGGACAACAGGAACCTTATCACCCCCCAGTTTGTGAGGATGTTATTTGTAATGGAGTCACCATAAGGTGCCTTTATGATACAGGTTTGGATTATGATTCAGTTGTGAAGTCTAGCCTAGTGGACCCAAGTCAGTATACCACAGAAACAGTGGAAATACAAGGGGCGACTAAGGACATACCACTCATGACACTTCCCATCGCAAGGATAACGGTGAGAACTCGCTATGTGGAAGGAGAAATCAGAGCAGCAGTGATAGATGAACCAATCTACCCTCTGATATTGGGGTGTAGATACGTCTTCTTGGGGAATCCCGAGAAACCTGTGATCATGGCGACAGTGCAGACCAGGTCACAGAAGAAGGAGGAAGACGGTGAACCTATAAATGCTCATCCAGAGGAGATGAGAAAGGCGCAGGCTGAGGATAGGACACTCAAGCCATGTTTTAAAAAATTGCCCAAATGCCACACACCTCCGAGCAAGGGGGAATACTTTATGAAGAACAAACTATTATATAGGAAGGCCGGAACTGGAACAAATGGTCACAACCAGCTGGTTCTTCCCACTTCATATAGGGATAAAGTGATGGAACTCGGGCATGCGATTCCTTTCAGTGGTCACATGGGGATCAGCGCCACAGGACAGCGTATAGCTTGTCATTACTTCTGGCCAGGGATAACGGAGGATATAAAAAGATATGTCAAATCCTGCCCTGAATGTCAAAGGGTAGCTCCAAAGCACTGGACTGCTCCTGCAACTCTAGGGGAAATGCCCATAGTGGGAACACCTTTTGAGAGGGTTGCAGTGGATATTGTGGGACCTCTCACTCGGACCAAGAGGAGGAACAGTTACATCCTTACTCTGGTGGACACTTGCTCTATGTGGGGAGAGGCGGTAGCCCTGCCATCAATTGATTCAAAACATGTAGCAGAGGCACTACTTACAATATTCACCCGATTAGGATTACCACATCAAATCTTGACGGATAATGGATCTCAGTTCAAGGGGAAACTAACGGAAGAAGTTTTTAAACTATTTCAAGCCAGAGACTTTCATTGTAGTCCGTACCATCCACAAGGGAACGGCCAGGTAGAGAGGTTCAACGGGACTCTCATTTCTATCCTGAGAAAGCTGGCACACGAAAAACCGGATCTGTGGGATCAATTCCTGCCCGCCGCATTGTTTGCGTATCGGGAGGTACCACATAGTTCAACCGGGATGGCTCCCGCAACTCTGCTATTTGGGAGGCCAATAAAAGGTCCGTTAGAAGCTTTATTAAGGACCTGGACGGATGAGAAGGCGGAAGAACCTGTTACCTCATCTTATCAATACGTGAACGAACTGACCAATCGTCTGAAAGCTGGATGGAAACTGGCAAATGATAATTTGAAACAAGCCAGGAAGAAACATGCAGCATATTTTAATAGGAAGGCAAAGGACCGAGAACTAGCTGTGGGAGAGAAGGTGCTTCTTCTACTACCCGGTAGCCAGAATAAATTACAAATTGGATGGCAAGGTCCATATACGGTTCTAGAGAAGGTGTCTAGAACAAACTATAAAATTGACAAAAAGGGGAAGGAGAAAGTTTATCACGTAAACCTGTTAAAGAAGTATCTGGACAGACCACTCCAGGAAAGCACCCCCTTACTGACCTTAGCTATCGCAACTCAAATGCAAAAGGAACCACTCACCCCACATGAATACCCATTACATCCTTGTGAAACAGCAGCACAGGTAAAAGTCAGTAAGCACCTGACTAAAAACCAGAGGGAGAGAGTTCAAAAGGTTCTGGAGGAACATACAGATGTATTAACAGATAAACCAGGCCATACAAATTTGCTACAGTATGACATGAAACTGGTAGACTCAAACCCAATCTGTATGAGAGCCTATTCTATTCCGTTCGCGAAGGAGAAGGCATTGAAGGAAGAAATAGATTATTTGTTGAAGGAGGGGATTATTTCGCACAGTGAATCATCTTTTAGTTCTAGTGTCGTTTTGTTGAGAAAACCGTCCGGGGAACACAGACTGTGCATAGATTACAGGAAACTGAATGCTGTCACAGAAGGACAAGTGGATCCATTACCAGACACAAAACAGTTATTTGCCAGACTGAACAAGGCAAAATACTTTTCAAAGGTGGATCTTAGTAAAGGCTATTACCAGATCCCAGTGCAGCCTGAAGTGAGACCTTATTTGGCTTTTAGCACTTCGGATGGACATTATGAATTCAATATGCTACCATTCGGACTGAAAAATGCTCCGAGTGTGTTTTCAAGGATGATGCGCAAATTGTTGGATCCCCTGAATAACCCATGTATCACGAATTTCATGGATGATATTCTCGTCGCCACAGAGACATTTGAAGAACACATTGAAGCTCTAGAGATGTTATTTAATAGACTTAGGGAGGCGAACTTAACTGCTAGGCCAACAAAATGTTGTATTGGATGCAAAGAGTTGGAATTCTTGGGACACACTGTATATCAGGGTAACATGACCCCTGACCCCAAGAACTTGGAAAAACTGCAGAGAGCACCTAGACCACAAACAAAAAAGGACGTGCGATCATTCGTGTCGTTATGCGGATTTTATCAAAAATATATCAAAGATTTTAACTCTATTTGTGCTCCTCTGACTGATCTGACTCGCAAGGGACTTCCAGATAAAATTATTTGGACTGCGCAAAGTGAACTAGCGTTCCAAGACTTAAAGGAAAAACTCACTAGCAAGCCTATTCTCAAACTGCCTGATTTGACACAGGACTTTGTCTTAAGAACCGATGCAAGTAATGTAGGACTCGGAGGGGCTTTGTTGCAAAGATCATCTTCACCTGATGGGGAACTGAAACCAGTCGCTTATGCAAGCCGCAAATTGAATAAGGCGGAACAAGGATACTCCACAAGCGAAAAAGAATGTTTAGCGTTAATCTGGGCAATAAAGAAGTTTCAAATCTATCTGTATGGTAGGACTTTTGTGGTCGAGACGGATCATCAGCCTCTCGTATTCTTATCTCAGGCTAAGCATGAAAACGCAAGATTGCTGAGGTGGTCTTTATTGCTTCAATCTTATCAGTTTAGTATCCAATATATCCCAGGCAAATTGAATGTCGGTGCAGATTTCCTCAGTCGGCACCCCTGTGATCAAAATTAGAGTAATGGCAGACGTGAGGAGAGATTTTATCTATGTGTATCACTGGTTTTAGAACTTGCCGTAGGCATGTTTTCAAGTGGGGAGATGTGTCATAAAATTAACAGTGATACAACGTAAAAATATCTCCAAAGGATAAAATGTAGGGATAAAAAAGAATGCGTAAGTTACTAGAAGGCATGATCGCCCACGCCGCGGGTCATCACCCGCCATGGAAATTAAATTGCTGAAACGGTTACCATTTGAACGGGATGAGAACAGCGGATCAAAAGAAAAAAAAATATGACTGAAAAATTGCGTGAGACTAGCAAGGCTTAGAAGATGCAATTGGGGGGAGGGGAGGGGGGGGACGGAGGAAAAGTCACGTCCCCAAATTGACACGAGGTACGGAAAGGGACGCTTATGCGATACCAATGCCTTTTATTTGAATTCAGCGGCAAAAGCATTACAACGCAGATGCTTGAAATATTACAAAATTAAAAAAAGTAACTTTTTCTTAATACTAATGTTAGGAATATAAAAATTAGCTGGCCGGATGGCCTATTCTGAGCAGTGAAATAATATGCTTTTATTTATACAGACGGATAGATAATAATGAAGACATTGACAAAAGACTGTGTTGTTCACATCAGCGAAAGACTGCATTGAATCAAACATGTCACTAATTTGCACAAAAACCGCGACCTTGAGACTCAAGTGTCCAAATCTAGTTAGAATGAAAGAGGGGGACATTGATGGGAGCTGTGGCTAAAAATAACTTTAAAGACAAAATTTGTAGAGGGGACGGATAGGTTGGTTCAAAAACCAAGTACGTTTTTTGTGAAAACGCAAGTACAGACGGACGGACTAACAGATAAAAATCCATACTTGACTGAAGCATGACTGAAATGACTTTAGTGTAGGAAATTTGAATTTGAAAAAACACAAGGCATTGATTGGCCACAGACAATCATATTATCAGCGCTCAGACGCGCTTTTTTGCATTTCCTCAATAGTTGTCCAGTGATAGACACAGTAAATTTTAAGTGTGGTGATTTCCAATGAAGTAACTTGAAATAAGTTCAGGGACGCCATACTATAGCCAGCAGCTCAGCTGAGTTTTGCTAGCATTTCTGTGTTCTTTATTCATAATCTGGTAAGATTGAAATTATTTCTTTGTATATTTTAAATATTGTTTAATGTTTCGAGTGATTTGATACTGCCATATCGAAATCTAGCCTTACAACAAGTAAGGATTTGCTCTAGACCCCCCGCCCTAGTTCAGGGTCTAGGGACAAACAATATATATAAACTCCAGCAAGGGCTAGGAAGGACAGATCAAGTGTTGAGATCAGTGGAACATATCACCTATCCTATTCTATGGCAGGAAGCTAATAAACATATTTCGGAATATGTAGTCTGGGAGAACTTATCCTATGTGAAACCAACTTGGTAAGATGTGTTGTATGGTCAGAGAGATCTGACCCTGTCTAAGTGGTGTTATTGTAAATTGTTACGTGTAGAAGTGGCTCCTTAGGTAAGGTTCTGAACCTAAACCAATACTTTATTTCAGAGCTGTGAGTTTTTTATGTTGACACCAAAAGGTGGTGTCAAATGCTGGGTAAATAATTGTCAGTGAGGACCCGTGCAGTGTCGCATCTCGGCAGAACAGCCTTGTATTGCCCCCAAGCACGGAGAGGTGGGGCCACCCGATTGTTACGTACATTTATTACCTAAGGGGGTAGTCTTCGGTCCTGCCAAATGTACGCACCAGTCTTTATATATTTTATTATTTGTGCGTTCGATTGATTCACGCACTGACGTGCACAATGCAGTGTGAGTTGCTTTGGACGCACGGGTAACCTAGTTTGGGGATTGTGACGTCATGTTTTGAACGGGGCAGTGCGGACTTTGTTATGTCCGAGAGATATATATTATTGGAATTGTCTGGCAGTTTTGTATAAGCCAGTATGTTATATTGATTCAGTTGGTATTCTTGACGAAGCCAATGATGGAAGGATCATGTAAGTGTCGCCCCGGTTATATTTGTATATTTATTGCCGTAAACTAAAGTATCAGGCCGCTCCCAGTTGTAGTCTAGCGGGAAGTCATCTTAGCATGTAATTTCCTAGAATGGACAGACGGAGTCGGTGGTCATATTAGATTACCGTAGAGGAATAATACCTACGTGTAAACCAGTTTATTTATTCGTATGCTTCATATTTTATATGCCGTACATTCAACAATGCCAGAAGCGTGGCATAGAATGGGAGAGGTTAGTCAACTGGAATCTCTAACCTGTTCGTATTATCGTGTATGACTTTGTTTGAAACTATATGCTATCTAACGTTATGTTTTGGAGAACGTATGGGATTGTGAAGTATGATATGGACGATTTTATCCTGGAGTATGAATACGTTACCATGATAAACGTCCTTGAAGGAAGGTCAATGGACTTGAATGAGAAGAATATTATACGGTAACAGTTTTGTGATCCTTAGTCACTTGAGTCAGAGGACTTTATTGGTAGAGAATCTTCAGGAACTTTAAAAGTAATTACCATTATGCTGATGTATGATCTTTGCGCCTGTGACGATGTTAGTCTTGTCCACTCCGTATGTGTCATGTTGAATAAAATCTATGTACAGTCATCACCGACTTATGTACTGCCAGTACTTGCCCAGTTCACCCAGTTCAACACTACTTGTTGAAGTTCGTTTGAAGAATATTGTTGACATTCGTTCATTTTAACCATTCGCGTTTTAAGCTACCTCTTCACCAGTATAAACTGTACTCAACCATAAAACGGAGTCAACAGTAATTGGTGTGCCAGTCTGGTTTTGAAATCAAGAATTTCACAGGAAACGTACCCAATACAATTATCATTAATGGAAGATCTGAACTTTCAAGGCGACAACATCTTGGGATCATCTGAACTTTCAAGGCGACAACATCTTGGGATCATCTCTTTGTCACTATTACGTGCAAGCTGTGGTCTAATACTCAGAACGAAGTATTTTATCCTCACACGTACATACACGGAGACGAGGCACATTGGTTTCTTTTTTCCTGCACGCGAGATGAGTATAACGTGTTGTCGTTGTACCCTTTATTACGTTTAGCTGTGCCTTAAATAATTATGTCCATATTTATATTTTCCGTGTTATGTGTTATATGTTGTGTATTCTTTGTGGGAGATAGGGAGGTTGATCTGACGAACGAGATCCATCTCGAAGCCAATTCGGGCTCTTCGTCAGACGTTCTGTAGGGCTCAACTTGTAAGTTTCAATTGAGCGATAGTTCCGGTACAAGGCTAGAAACCTTGCCGAAGTTCCGATCGCTAATTGTCCCTTATAATAGTATCTGTTTAGCTGTTCCGTCAAGTTTTTATTGTTGTTCTCGTAGTTATTTTTATTCGTAATTTAGTTTTATGATGAATTTTGTTTGTATTTTGCGTCCATCTCACCTTTCCTGTCGTTCAGTTTTTTACAAAACCTATGTTTTTACACTGTGTTGTCAATTGTACTGTTAATTATCTGATCGTAGTTATCGTCGTATATTTTTACGATATTCTATTTTAGTTATACATTTTTATTTTTTTTTGATTTCTACGATTGTGTTCACCCGTCCAGTTTATCATGTCTTGTCGGTTATGTTTCTATTGTCTTTCTCGTTGTTCATTTCATGACATTTGATTACATAAATTTATTGATTAATAACATATTTAATAATTATATGATAACATTATACCGTTCTAAGGACAGGAACGAAGAACACTTGTTATAGTAACAAGGTTAACTAATTTATATTGATTAATTATCATTTTTATAAATCAAGAGTATTGTGACTACTTATAAAGCATAATGTATTCACTAGATTATTTCATTAAGCAAGCAAAAGCTCTTCAGATGGCTCCTGATGAAGCAAAAACATTTGCACTTGCAGAATATAGGAAAGCTCAAGAAATAGAAGCCGAACAGAGAAAGTTAGAAACTTTAAGACTAGAAAAACTTCAATTTGAGGCAGATCAAAAACGGATTGAGGCTGAGGAACAAGAGAAGAAGATGAAATTTGAGGCAGATCAAAAACGGATTGATGCTGAGGAACATGAAAAGAAGAGGAAATTTATAGCTGAGGAAGAGGAGAAAAAAATGAGATTAGCCGCTGAATTAGAAGAGAAACGATTTCAGCGAGAAGCAGAACAGAAGCAAAAGGAGTCTGAAGAAAGACTTAAAATTGAAATGGAAGTTAAACAAAAAGAAATGGAAGAGAGGAGATTAATAGCTGAACAAAATGTAAAACGACTTCAGCTTGAGATGGAAGAGAATGAAAAAAAAAACGACAGCATGAACTGAAATTAGCAGAGTCAGAATATGAGAGAATTAGGTTAACTCAGGAATCTAATTCTCAGAGAACTTTTGAAAGCCAAACTCCATCCAGACATGATTATTTTAAGGAAATTCACCTTAAATTACCAAAATTTAATCCCCCGTCTGATGACGTAATATTCTTCCTAGATAGGTTTGAGGCCACTTGTGGATCTTATAACGTGGATAAAGCGCTATACTGTACATATTTATCCAGATTACTTACAGGGGATGCATTAGCAGTTTATCATACCACCAGCATTGGTGAGAAAAATGACTATAATGCTCTTAGAGCAGCACTTCTGCAAAAATTCCAAATGACAGAAGACGAATATCGTTTAAGATTTCATACATTACTACCCCAATCTAGCAGAAATTTCAATGATTTTCTGTCACAAATACGACTAACACTAGAAAGATGGATTGAATTATCCAAAATTGAAAAGTCATATGAAGGTCTCTTCGATTTACTGATGCGCGATAAGGTACTATCGTCTGTAAATCCTACATTTCTCGCATTTTTGCAAGAACGGAAACCTTTATCAATAAAAGACTTAGAAGAACATGCAAAAAATTTTTGTACTGCTCACCCAAACATGGATCTAAGTAACGCACAGATTAAGAATGAATTGCCTGTTGCTTTTGCAGCACAACAAAACAATTTTTCACGCAATAGTTCTTTTAGTGCTGATAGGTATGTCAATAAGGGAAATAATTACAATTTTAACAATGATAACTTTTACAAAGGGAAGCAATTTTAACAATCTGCTCCATTTAATGTTTCTTGGAACCAAACTCACAGATCACAAGATTTTGGTAACAATAATTTTAAAAATAATCAAGGACATTATAATAAACAAAACTGGAGATCAAGATCTCAGGGTTCACAAAACAGACAAGGTTCTTGGAATAAAAATGTTAAAGAACATCATAACTTTAATTATACAAATTATCGGACTCATCCAAATTTTAACTCTAGCAGAAATGACAATTGTAGCAATTTTAATGCAAATAATCAAAATCGATCGCGTCGCAGAGATAGATCGTCAAATAATACGGGTAGACATTCTAATGTCGCTTTAAGTGATACACAGGCTAACATTGAACAGGGTAAAGTAACTGAAACTCACAATGCTATGTCTTGTTCTCTTGATTGTACCCAGGTGAAAGACTGTCCAGAATGCTCGACTCTTTTCCAGCCTAAGGCGATCACGACGCTGCGTTGCGGACATACCTTGCCTAGCCTACCTATAGTCTGCACAGCCACTGCTACGTCAGTACACCAGGGACAGGGCTCTCTTAAGTTTAACAAGGGATTTGTCAACAACATTTCATGCTCTCTCCTATTTGACTCAGGTTGTAGCACTGTGGGCGTCCGGACCTCGCTGATCAACCCAAGTTGTGCCACGGGCCGGGTTGTCAAGTGTGTGACTTTCGGCGGCACCGTCGAAACATTTCCCACTGCTATTATTGATCTTAATACACCTTTCTTTTCAGGAAAGATCCAAGCATGTCTTCTTCCAAATCCAATATGTGATGTAATACTTGGTCGCATACATGGTATTAAAGAGTGTACACCGCAGCAAATAGCTGAATGGGAAGAGCGACATATTCAAACTGCAAATGCAGTAGTGACTAGAGCGCAAGCTACAAATATGTCGCATGATACACCTATTGAACCTACAGTTCATACCACTTGTGATGATGATGCTCCTATTTCACGGGAGTTGTTTGCAACATTGCAAAAGAATGATGATTCATTAAAAAATTTTTTTCAGTATGTTAACAAAAAGAATACAAGCAACAAACTTGCAAAATCTAGACATGACTTTATACTTAAAAATGGGATTTTGGTGAGAGTAATACGGGAAAAGGATTCATCCTTATGTTATCAGATCTTAGTCCCATCCTCTATGAGATCTCGTATATTACGACATGCGCATGACTCGCAATGTGCGGGCCATATGGGTTTTTCGCGTACCAAATCCAGAGTGCTTTCGGCATTCTACTGGCCAGGCGTTCATAGGGACATCACTCTCTATTGTCGGTCCTGTTTGATATGTCAGGAAGTTAAGGTACGGGGTCCATTTCATGCGGCTCCTATTCAAGCTGCGGACATCCCGATTAGACCATTTGATAAAATGGCCATTGACATTATTGGTCCGATGCTTCCATCTGCTAGAGGGCATACGCATATCCTTACGTGCATTGATATGTGCACTCGTTGGCCTGAGGCCATCCCTCTCAAGAACACTTGATCTGCCAGTGTAGCAGAGGCATTGATGTTAATCTTCTCACGCATTGGTTTTCCACGGAAAATCTTGTCGGATCATGGGGTTCAGTTCATTTCTGAATCCATGTCTCAAGTTATGAAGACATTAGGTATAGACAGATCTCTTAGTTCTATTTATCATCCGATGTCAAATGGGTTAATTGAGCGTCTCAATAGGACACTCAAGCAGTTGTTGGGTAAGATGACTCAAGACCATCCCCAAGACTGGGATCGGGTCCTACCTGCTTGTCTCTGCGTATCGCGAAGTACAAAATCAAGCAACGGGGTTTTCTCCATTCCAGCTTGTTTTTGGCATGCAACCACGCGGTCCGATGTCGTTAATCCACGACTTATTGGTTGACGAGAATATTGAAGAGGAAACTCAATCCTCTTATGAGTATGTGATCTCTCGGAGAAAGAGAATCATAGATGCTTGTAGACTAGCTACTGCATCATCTGAACAAGCCAAAGAAAAAGCTCGTCTATTTGCAAACAAGTATAGACGTCTTCGCCAGCTCATACCTGGTGATGAAGCTTTTGTCTTACTACCTGCGCATAACAATCGTCTTTTAATTACCTGGAGAGGTCCTTTCAGGATCATCTCAAGAATATCCGATGTCGACTACATCGTTGATGTTAATGGTAAACATAAAACCTTCCACATTAACATGTTGAAGGAGTATTACTCACGTCCTGATTATCTACAGTCAGTGTTTCAGGCAACTGACAATCCTACACCTCCTATTCAACACTATTCTAGTTTGTCAGTCATCCAAGAAGAAGAATCTTCTTTCGATGATGTACAACTACCAATACCAGTTGTACCACTCCATTCCACTGAGAAATGGAATGATGTTACAATCTCATCTACTCTTTCGGCTGATCAACGTCAGCAAGTCTCTAATATTCTACACTCGTATGAGGATGTCCTCACTGACATCCCAGGTCATACGTCAGTCATCCAACATGACATTATTCTGACTGACGATACGCCTATTCGAGTTCGCCCATATCCTATTCCTTTACACTTTCGTGATAAGGTTGATAAGGAATTGGATGAGATGCTCCAATTAAATATAATTGAACCATCTTCATCACCATATTCTTCTTCTATGGTAATCATTAGGAAGAAAGACAACAATATACGTCTTTGCGTAGATTACAGGAAATTAAACAAAGTTACAAAATTCGATGCGGAACCATTACCTCTTTTAGATGACTTATTGGAGAGATTATCTCATGCTACATTCTTTTCGAAATTTGACCTTTCAAAGGGATATTGGCAAGTGCCACTCACTCCTAAAGCAAAGCCATTCACCGCTTTCTCGACACCACGGGGTCTTTTTCAATGGAATTTTATGCCATTCGGGTTAATGAATGCGCCAGCTACCTTTGTACGCATGATGCGCCGCATATTGTCTCATCGTGCCGATGTCATTACTTATATAGATGACATCTGTCTTTTCAGTGACTCTTGGGATGAACATATTCAGGGTTTAAAATCTTTACTTTCTACCTTACGGGATTATAACTTAACAGCGAAACCTTCAAAGGCTTTTGTCGGTTTTCATGACATCTCATTTCTGGGTCACCGCATAGGTCATGGTTTCATGTATACAGAAGACAGTAACGTCTCTAAAATTTTAAACATCTCAGCACCTAAGACAAAAAAACAAGTTAGGTCGCTTTTAGGACTAATACAGTTCTATTCAAAATTCATCCCTCATTTGTCTACTATAACTGCACCTTTTTCTTCTCTACTGAAGAAAGGCACATCTAATGTAATAAAGTGGTCGCAGGATCACCAAACGGCATTAGACTATATAAAACAATTTTTTTCAAATGCACCTTTTTTGAGGTTGCCTGACAAAAATCTCACCTTCATTCTCCGCAGTGATGCAAGTTCTTACGCTATTGCTGCAGTTTTGATGCAGGAATATAACGGCACCTTAGTTCCGGTTATGTACGTATCCAGAAAGCTCACGCCGAGCGAGACGAAATATTCCGTTCTGGATAAAGAGCTCCTTGCTCTTGTCTGGGCAATCACTAAACTGGATCGTTATTTCCTCGGATCACACTTTGTGGTGGAGTCTGACCAGAAAGCTCTTACCGCACTGAATACAGGGAACGTTAAGTCATCAAAGTCAGCGCGTTACGCTATAGCACTTCAACCGTTCCATTTTGAGATACGAGCTATTCCTGGAGTGCAGAATGTGTTCGCAGACTGTCTATCAAGATGCCCAAGTGAACGTGTCGAAACTAAACCACTTCCAGATGTTGGAACATCCTCACCGATAACATGAATAACTTTGTACATTGTTATTGATACTATATTAACGTTTTATTAGAACGAGAACATTGGTACTACAGTAACTTTTTATTAATATGGCAACATTGTTAAGAGCGACAAATATACATTTGTTATTCCTATGGAACATATTACACTACATAACGTGTTAGAGAATATATTATATCGTGTATGGAACATTGAGAACATTATCTCGTCGATTACTAACTAGTTGTAACGGAACAGTGACATATTGATAGGGATATTGAAATTACTTAGAATATATTGTTAACTAGTTATTTGTTAGTAATTAAGGAATATATAAATTAGATTAATTCAATATAATCTATTTAATTGATTATGGATCACACACAAACTAACTTTCTTAGTTGTCAGGTAATACCTACATTCACGGGTCTTAGTTATGATATCAATTCTGGATTCTAGTGTCATTAAGTGTGTGTTCATATTTCATTTTTGAATCATATGTTTCAAATTTTTTTAAAGTGAATTTTATTATTTTTAATTTTGCATTGCTTTCATTTTTGCACATTGTATTTTTCAATTTTTCTGTTTCATTGATTCTCTTGTACCATTGATCATCATCAGTGTTGCTGTTTCATTTTCATTTTTGAAATCATATGTTTCAAAATTTTTTTTGAAAACTTAGTTGAATTTTATTATCATTTTTTTTATGGTTTTTTTTTCATTTTTTTCATTTCAAACTTGTTTTACCACATCGTTCCAAAGTAGGTCGATTGGTGGATGTGTGCTTTAATGCATACTATCATTTAGTTATATTGATTTCGTTTAATATTCTTTTCTTAATATGATATAACTTTATGCATTTCATATCTTGTGGTAGTTTTGACTCACCTCTCTCGGGTATTAAGTTCAAAAAAATTAATTCTATTAATTTTTTTTAAGAGGGGAGGTGATAAGGGAGCTTGTTACGTACGTATTTATTACCTTTAGTACCTAAGGGGGTAGTCTTCGGTCCTGCCAAATGTACGCACCAGTCTCTTTATATATTTTATTATTTGTGCGTTTGAAGTGCCGCCTGGGCTGGCAGCGGTTAGCTGCGCAAAGGCACAGATCTGCTCTGCCATGGAGTGCAGTGCGGCGGCGGACTTTGTTTTCGGCTGCTAGCGGACTAAGAGAAGTGCATTGAGATAGTGCGGTCGGCTGGCAGAGTCCAGGGGGACAGTTGCGGGGGAACTACGCCAGGTAGGGCCCTGCTTGACGAGCTGGAGCATTTCATGTAGAGGGGCACGGAGCGCTCGCACCCGCAGCTGATGGGGGAAGTCTAGTGGAGGGGAGGCGGAGTTGTGACGGACCGCGCTTCGCAGGTCTGCTGTCTCTGTGGCTCGGTCGTGACGTAGACCCTTTGTGTAGATGTGACGGCAGTTGGGGCAACGGCAGGGCTGGTGAGCTGGGGCAGTCTAGCAGTGCGGACTTGGTTATGTCCACGGAAGATAGATGCGAGGATTGGAGATAGTAGAATATATAATTATTGGAAGCAATTGTTGGCAAGTTTGTGTTTTGTATAAAAAAGTTTCAGAGTTAAGTTTTGTAATAAATAAGCACCAGTTATGTTTTAGTAGTTTGTTATATTGATTCAATTGGTATTCTTGGACGAAACCGATAGAACGAAGACCGATGCACAGAAGCCAATGCTTGGAAGGCCCATGGATCATTTGATAAGTGCTGTTTCTGGGTAGACAAACAGGTTCCCCATAACACTTCTCCAAGGGGGAGGGTAAGGGTTTAGGGTTTGTCGTAGGGTTTGGCTTTCCAAGGTGTCGGGGAGGTGCCGGGCGTTTAGAAGGGGGGAAACAAGGGGTGCCGGGGTTACGTTCAGGGGACAGGTTCCCGGCGGTGATATGGTGCAACGGTTTTGTTCGCCGGCAGGTCCCCCAGGGTGCACGGGTTTACACAGGGCGGTTATTTTTTCTTGTACCACGCACCCCGCACCGCCCCCGGTTTTCCGCGGTTACACCCCGGGCCGCGGGGGGTTGGTTCCACGGGTTATCCCCGGTTGGGTTTCCGGTTCCACGGTTTCGGCCCCAGGGTTTTATGGTTTATACCCCGGTTCGGTTATTTTTTTTTACCACGCTTCGGCGTCCCCGGCGCCGTCGGGGTTCCCCGGTTTTCCCCGGTTTTATTAGACGGGGGTTGGTTCGGCGGGGAAAGGGGCGAAAAGAGTGGTGGTTTTAGTATGGGTGGTGTAGGTCGGGGTTGAGGAGAGTCGAGGGATGTGGGTGACGTGGTTAGGGGGGTGGGTGGACGGTATTTGGGGGTGGGGAGCGGATCGTGCTGATGTGGATTGGTTACTTTGTGGCGAACTTAGGACTTCATGTGGGTGGTACTTATTGTATTTGTTTGTTGTGTCCCCACTATTATCCCCCCCCCCCTTTGCTGAAATAATTGTATGTGTATCTCGATTCACTTCCCACCAACGGCGCCACTTCCGGGCCCCCACCGCCTGGTGTGTTTGTTGTGTGTATATTGGGGATGAGGCTGAAATGGTTTTCTTTGAGGGGGGGGCTAGGGGGATGGGGGAAGAGTATTTTGGTGGGACGCTCGTGAAGGAGGACGTGGGAGTTTGTGGTTTAAGGGTGGTGGATTAGGGGGAGTGGAGGTAAATACAGTGTGGGTCGACATTTTGTTTTACTAGTTTTATTGTTATTTGTTTATGTAATAGGAGGCTTTTTTATTTTGCGCTACTAATTTCTAAATGCGCACCTCAACTGCTATTTTAAAGTTGTGAATGGGTGGCTCATCTAGGGGGCGGACATCGGCGTGGCTCGGGGTGGGGTGGGGATATGCGCTTCTGAGGCGGCGCTCCG
>JAMPIV010004049.1:0-20000 GCA_024509875.1 Oreohelix idahoensis
ACAAGGCCATTCGTTGAATAAGATGAAGAAAATTGGCTAACATATAACATTCCCTCATAAATCATCCAAAAATCATAAGAAAACGATAGTTGGAAATTTTCCTCTGTTGAACAACCTTCGCCTAGTGCCTACAACAGCAACAAAAACACAACATTCGCCTTCTATACTATAAATATTTATTAATTTGAAAGGGGGAAGTCAAGTCCTTGATATTAATGCGTTTTACGTGTCACCACAGGTCTTAACCTTTGGTTTACGAACGTTGAGTTACGTTTATAAAAATACATAACACAATAAACTACTTTCACGAAGTTCCTGTCAGGGATATTGCCTTCCTCGTGCTCATCACAGAACGTCAAAAGCTTGAGTTTAGCATAACCTAAGAAGTTGATGATTAACAGTGTCATACTAGTAATTTCCGGTACAGGGAATGTGAGGTGTTTTCATGTTAGGCGCAATAACTTATTAAGGCTTGGTGGTTTCAAACGTATAACATAGTTAAGGTCGATAAGGGATCTGTTTGATGGGATATTTTTATTGGGGTTGTATTTTGATGATATGGTATTGGCATCACCATGCATCTCTTCGAAAGGAGTTGGATTGATTGTACAGCCGTGAGAACATATGGTGATAGTGGAAGTATTATCTTATATGGAATAGAGCCAGGGAAGGGACCGGAAGTGCAAGAAGCATTGGGCTTAGGGAATAGGCCCGGGAAGATGATGGTGATAGAGGGGGAATGTGCGCGTGAGAATGGGTGATTGGTTGGGAGTCATCGGCAGAGATGGTAATTGTGGGTTGCAGTTCATCAAGGGAATGTACTCGGGTTGGAGCAGATTATAGGGAGGTGCCCGCATTGGGGGCAGGACATATCATTCGACTAGCGGAGGAAGGAGATTATTTAAGACTTGTTTTACAACGGGCATAGGGTAGGGGGAGGGATGATTGGGACATACTAGGGGTGTGTCGTGGTAAGTAATTTGATGGCAGGAGTGGTTAAGAATTTCAAGATAAATTGCGCTGTTTCTTTTATGGAGCGGGTGAGGGGGTGGGGGGGGGGGGGGGGAGAGAAAGGGGTAGGATGGGGGGGGTATGTGGGGGGTATGGGGGGGGGGGGGGGTTGGGGGGGGGCGGAGCGGGGGTG
This sequence comes from Oreohelix idahoensis, assembly GCA_024509875.1. NCBI lineage: Eukaryota > Metazoa > Mollusca > Gastropoda > Stylommatophora > Oreohelicidae > Oreohelix > Oreohelix idahoensis. Next base: position 1,145 of record JAMPIV010004049.1, read on the forward strand.
GGTAGGGGGTGGGAGGGAGGGGAGAGAATTGTGGGTGAGACTTGGATATGGATTATGAAGTGCAAGAGAGGAGGCGGGGGTGGAGAGTGGGGGTGTGATAGGGGAGGGAACGACATAGGTCGGTAGTGATTTATCCTGCACTAAGATTTCGTGTACAATTATACATATTTTAGTGGTCTGTTTATTCAAGTTCAACATTGTATATCTATTCTCTGAATTTATTCTCATAATCTTTGATCTTTTCACCGGCGTATTATTCAGGGCCAACTTGTCACCTCTAATCGACGGGAATTTTCCATTTGCTCTTGCATCTGTTTTAATCGGTTCATGGGAACAGAAGGGCACCAAGTCCATCCTGAAAATAATCCACACGAACATTCAAGCTGTTCTAGTCAGATTCCACTGGATTCCATTCTATGTTGTGTGATGTACCGATGTTTCATAACCAAATTTATTGCTAGTAAAGAAAAGAAATGCGAAGGACAAGAGGGCATACCTGTCTCACCCCGTTCTACATCCTAATAAAATCAGTTCTGTAACCTTCATGAAGAAAACTCTGGCATGTCTGGTCTTCAATAGCGTCTTCTTTATTATGTTAATGATCTTCTTGGAAACTCCAATATTGAAAATCTTACCTTTTCCAAACGTGATTCTCTGTCTCCAACACTAGTCAAATGCATTTCCAACTAGTCCACAGTGAATTACCAGGATGTATTGCACGCATCGTTGAATTTCCATCTCCAGATACTCCTCTTTGCTCAACTATTATTCTTCAATATGTGGCTATTCAGGTATGTACATGTCTGGTTTTGTCCGGGGAAAAACCTTGCTTGTTAAGTTATGAAGTTGCTTGTCTATGGGATCTCATATTGTTGCAGACGGGCGATTGGTTGATTGTGGTTTAATTTTGGATGGCACTTTGATCATGTTTCTGTCTTGCACATATTTTTTTCTGGTGACAACTGTTAGTAAATACATTTCCCGTTTAGGATATTGACTTGATTTCCTTCCATTCAATTTGATTGTTATTTTCCTCTATCTCGCAGACCTTTCGGCCTCCAGTGTTAGTTTTGTATTAACTATTCTACTGGCTTAGGAGTATTAAATATCTGTTTGGATGGCACAATGTGCGGAAGGCAATCTCGCTCCTGCCGTACTGTTAATCGTGTTCAAAGTTGAGTTAATGGCCGGTAGGGTTGTCTTACCCTTCGTTGGGTCCGTGCAACTGCTAGTATGTTAGGCTATTATCTCTGGAGAGGAGGGTAGGGATTGGCACGGGTTGTGAGGGGCCTATGCGACGGGGAGTAGGGTAGTATAAGGGAAGATTATGAGGGCGGGTAATGAGAGGAATTGAGAGAGGGAGGGGTGTGGTAGTTGAATTGAGGAGGAATTGCGGATCAGCCAATGGTTCCCCCGGTTTATATCTTCTCGTCGTTCCTATTTTCTTGCTGCAATGGAATCGTAGACGGACTAACACATGTAGTTATAAAGTATCGTCATTTTCTCTTGATGTAATCTGGGTCTTTATTAAAGATATGGCTCTGGACCTATAGTACACCGTATTATTAATTGGCAACAAAGTGTCTGGTTTATTTGGAAAAAGCCAATGGACAAGTAATGTCTAGTTTTGTTATTGAATCAGCTACAGGTAAGGTGTAGATATTGGACGGTTGGGTTTGGTTAGTTGTGAGGGTTTCGAAGGGAACCAATAGGTAAAGGGGTAGGTGGTTTTTTTTTTCTTGTACATTTTTTATAGGCGGTTTTTTAGGATCTTCTAGCTTTTTACGGGAGTGGTAGAACGTTTGCACTTTATTATCACTTTTCTTAAGGGTGTATAGCTATCTATTGCATCAGAGGTTTGAGGTGGCGTCGCACTGGTTAGTATTTATCTTCAGTAAATTGCGGGTGGATCGCGGGTTGTTTGGGGTTTTCTTTTTGGACATATGGATTGTATGCGGACTTTTCTGGTTTATCGCTCTTGACCATGGAGCGGGGATTATGAGAGACTTATTTAGGGTAGCGGGATATAAAGAAAACTAACACACCCTCGGCCATTGATCAAACGATTTCATAACTTTGCGTGGAGGGAAATGGCGACATTATATGTGTCAGGACGGGATGTTGGTAAGGTTTTGCATCCCATGATTTGATGGTAGCTTGGTACCTTACAATGGCATAATAACTATATTAGTGTATTCTCTTTTGGGGCACTTCATTTGGACCTACGGGTAGAGCTCAGAGCGATCTTGTGGAAGATGTGCCTACGTGTAGGGTGTGTGTGTCGGGGGTGGGTCTCGGTGTCGGTATTGGGATTGGATGAACTTGATCTTTCCTAGTTATGCCACCCTTAGTACAATTTCGCGAGTTTGCTGAGCTTTGTTAAACTCACTGGTTATTCTGCCAGACCGCTTGTGTGTTAAGGTTTGTATGATCTTTGTATTGTTCAGCTCCGTTTTGCACACCCACCCAACGTATTTTATAAGGGGTATTACTTGTATTTCTAGTTAGAGATATGGGTTGAGGTCGCATGTGGCGTACTTGTTCTGTCGTATGTGTATCATTATGGAATGGATAGTGAGGTCTATTGGTGGATTGAGTTTCAAGGGTTGGAAGGAGTTTTCTTGTATTTGTCTATACTTGCGGTTCGTAGTATTGGTGGTTATGGTTATGGGGGTTAGTAGAGGGTTTTGGGAGGGTCGGTTGTTTTAAGGCGCTCGACTGCTACCTGTATATTTTTGGTTGTGGGATGTCGGTTTCATTGTTTTGGCGAATTGCGGACAGCCTGTGTGGGCGATTATTTGAGGACTTGTGGGGTTGATCAAGTGGGGGTTGGGGGGGGGCACGGGGACTAGCATGAGATATTGATCGTCTAGGACTAATTGGGTGTAGGGCCCGGGTTGCTAGGTGCACAAAGTAAGGTCCTTGGAGTCGGGAGTAATCGGGCAGGGAACGCGCAGGAGGAGGTTTTGCATACCATGTAATGGACTTAGGAGGGAACAGGCGACCGGCGGGAATCGTGTGTGGGATACGGGCGCGTACGCCACCACCCAGGTCACCTCAAATAAAGCCACATGCCATGTCCTAATAAGACACTTTGTGTCGGCCATTGGTTGTGTTTTGTGTAGGGTTTTACCGAGGAGAGGTATAGAGGTGGAGACGGACGGCGGGAGGTTTTGGGTTTGTATGTAGAACGAGGGGTTAAGGAGGCAGGAATGGCGGGAAGGATGCGGGAAGATGGAAATGGGGAAGGCTGGGTTTTGGGGTGTGTACGGTAGAAGCAGAAGGAAGTGTGGGGTAATGGACGGTTTACGTATACATTGTTTATTGGGCAACCATGTCCGGTTTTTAAGAAGGGGGAATTCTGATTTCTCAATTCTTCATTGCTAGCAATTGGATGTCTTCGGCTCCAGAGGCAATTTCCACAAGTGAAACTAGCATTGAAGTAATACAAGGATACGCATCTAACAAATTATTTGTCAATGTTAATAAATGACTTCGCTTTTGCTATGACACTTTCAACCAAAAAAACTCCAACTTAATTATTCAAACAGGCGGGTCTTATGGGGTCATTTTCAAAATATTGCTACATCGGTTAATTTTGAACCTTAACGGCAGAGTGTACAACCTCTCCCATATATTGGACATATGAATGTACAGATTTGCCACACATTGTGTACACTATTTCCCTAATACTCATAAGGTAACCGCATCATGGCACATGTGGTCCAGAGATGTCAGCAATACTTACTTGTTATCGAAAGTAATCGTGACCATCCCGTGTCTTTATCGGTGTATTAAGCCGCATAGCGATGGCGTTGTACGTGTTTAATATGCCCGCCTCATAGCCAACAACCAAATCACTGAGGCAGCGCCACGCAATATTGTGATTATCTATTTCAACGTACAGGGCCCCCAAACGGGTCCCCACCCATCGGGGAGTTGCGAGTGGTAGTTTTTGATTTGTTGAGATTCTAATTCTAGCTGTATGGAATATATATAGGAATTAGGCAAACAGTGGTGTTTTGCGTGTAGTACAGTGTGATGTCATACTGTAAGTCAGCAATTGATTGTATGTGTTTATACATTTTGGAACACATATTTCGATCAGCAGCAAGCGACACTGCAAATAGTTTTAGTGACCCTTGTGATTGCAATCAACAACGTAACAATAACAGAATTATAAAATATTGGTCGTTTTGTAGTAGGCAGTGGCGGAGATCTAGAACATCGTCAAATGTGTCAACATCCGCACCTCTCTATAAGAAAAACAAACGTCCTATAGACATTTAATGCCCAAATGAACCATCAATTTTCTCACTGTAACGGACTATGTTCGAATATTACGAACACCCTTTGATGAATGTGGATAAGCATGCATAGCAGTTTATTGACTCCAAGAAGCTAATGTCGGCCGGGAGGCTTTTGGGTCCCGGACCTAGGTTCGATAATACAAGACCGAGTCGGGGCGGATAGTGGGCGCGACGTTCGGCTGTCTTTTTGGTGTCAGGTCATGGTTTCGCATTGATGGTGGTAACGTACAACTCTAAGCAGCATGATAATATTGTGGTATAAACGGGGGCGGGTAGTGTATATATATGGGCTGTGCTATGCTCGTGTGTATATGTGTATAATATATCGATATATATGTGTAGTCGTATATCGATATGACTAGTGCCGCTTATCTATGAGTATCGAACACTGGATCATGGAGGGGCATTGTCACTCTAACTCGTATCAAACTGCGAGAGGTCACACCAATCCAACATACTTTATAAAACGACATTCACAAAAGTGTTTACACGTAAGGCCCGTGCTAGGCACAATCTCCCATTTAATGTTTAACAATGGTTATCACAGGTAGGATATTCAATTGTTAAATAATTAGCATTTATACATAGTGCTCAGCAAATAAACCATATGACTGGATCAACAAAGTCCCTACTACCACTAAGGACTATACAACAATGCTGTTACAACATAGCCAGCAAACCATAAACGACGAGCCCACGATTAATATGCGCAAAGCGGCTTCTAAAAGCCGGCCCAACTGTGGACCATCTTTCTCTGTCTATGCTTTCCAGTTTCACTCACACATTCCATTCCAGTGCACCCCTTTTGCACCAAATTTCTTTCGAAAGCTGACTTGTGCGCACTCCAAAATATATGTTTTATTCCACCTAAAGTCCATCGTGTGCGCAACAAAAGACTATTATTGTGAATTACCCCCCCTTCCCCAGAAAAGAAAACGGAGTTTTACTTCTCTCTGAGAGTAGTAAGATTGCACTACCAAACAACAAAATATTAAGACACTGTGTCAACCCAAAAAAAAAATAACAATTTTACACTGCAACAGTGTACATAGATACGTCCCCGTGCCTACGAAACACATAAATATCTCATGTCCCCAAAAATTACAATCTAGACACGAGCATCTTGCCACGGAACATTAAGTTCTAACCCTCAAATGGGGATAATTTTCGTGGAAACTGGAACTGTCTCTGTAATCAACAAGGCCCAAACGGAGTCATCAGTGAGCTTGTCAGACTTCGAAGATTTCAAAAAAAAACAGTAGAGGTCGATAATCTGTCTGAAGTATAAACTGCGACCCTATCAAGTAACGGGACAGTTTTTGACACTGCCCATACTATAGCCAGGCATTTCTCTTTCGATTGTTGAGTAACCTGGTCTCTGCCGGTTAACGCCGGTAACAGTTTCCGACTAACATACATCACAGGATGTAGTGTACCCTTGTGGTCTTGCATAAGACATGCGCCAATTCCCACAGATGACGCGTCGGTCCGCAGTATAAAGGGTTTGCTCAAATCAGGCAAAAGAAGGATTTGTCGTCTGGAAAATAACTCCTTAAATTTTTGATAATGCTTTCTCGCATTCTGCCGACCATACAACCCTGTTAGGCATCCCTTTTTTACTAGTAAGAGAGGTTAAAGCATCAGAAATTGTAGAAAATTGAGGGATGAATTTGCGTATAAAATAAAAATTGACAAGTCCCATCAGGCTTCTGACCTGCTTCTTAGTCCCCTAGGTGCCTGTAGTTCTAAAATTTTTGTAATCGTGCCAGTCTCGGGTTTTAATAGATTATTACGCTACGATAAAACCCCAAAAAACTCAACTCACCTGTAAAACCGATACAAATCTTACTAGGGCGTGCACGTTATAAAATAACCATGCTTACGTAAACAACCCTTCCCTCCGCAACAGGGAAGACAACCCCGACATATGTTGTTCCCATGTTTCATGGAACAGGCAGATGCCATCGATGTAAGTACTCAGTTCACATCCGTACGATGACCACCTACCTTTCTCATCATTCTGACGGAAGTTGCGGGGTGCATTAACTAGCCCGAAAAACATAAAAATTAAACTGAAATAACAAAAAACCCTTTGGGTGGGAAAATTGCCTGTCAAAGGTTTAGCCGAATTCGACAAGAGAACCTGCCAGTATCCCCGATATAAATCCCAGTTTACTAAAAAAACCTTGGCAAAGGGAAAGTTTGCGTAAATGGTCTCTTGGTTCGGTATTGGCTCAGCGCTCTTCCATCACAGTGAACACTTATTTAATTTTAACATGTCAGTAAGTAGACCCGATTGCAGAAATGATCCCCAGTCATCTAGGTTCAACTCTCTAATGACCGATCGTGCCTCCGATTTCTGTGTTATCGTTAGGTCGTTACATATCTGCACATTCTCCCAAGACTCAGAAGGAGCAAGGGGAACGAGAGACAGCTGGAGATTAATATCATCTCCCATGTCACCCAATTCATTAATGACCACAGAACATGCCATCTTCGGGGTCTCCCCAGACAACCTAGTGTCCACCCCTTTTAGAGCCTCTGGCCGTTCCATATAAGGTTTTAACATATTAATGTGGAATACCTTCTCCTTGTTCCGAACCTGGATTAAATAATCAACATCCGTTACCTTCTTAAGCACCCTAAACGGCCCCTGCCATGTAATGCTCAAACGGTCTTCCTTTGATGGAAGAAGAAGCCATACCTCTTCACCGGGAACCAAGAGCAGTAGTTTTGATCCGCGGTTAGCGTATTGTCGGTACCGCGCCCCCGCCACGGATAAATTATCACGTGCCACGGCACACGCTTTGACAATACGGTCACGCAGGTTTATGACGTATTCGTAACTGGAGACGGAGGACCCATCAGAACGCCCACCAACCAGTATATCTTTCAGAATGTGCATTGGGCCCCTCGGATTCGCCCCGTACAATAGTTCAAATGGGGAGAACCCGGTGCTCTCCTGAGGTGCCTCTCTATAGGCAAATAATACTGCTGGAAGGAATTTATCCCATTCTTGGGGAAATTCAGCAGTGACCTTGGCCAACATATCCTTCAATGCACCATTAAAACGTTCACATACCCCGTTTGACTGGGGATGATAAGGGCTGGTGAACGATTGGGAAATGCCCAACAATTTAGTGATCTCGGCCATTTCCTTAGAAATGAATTGACGTCCCCTATCTGACCGTACCACCTCGGGACACCATTGTCAGAATAAAACGAAAGCCTCTATCTGATGCAACAGAAAGAGGACCAACGATATCGATTGCAACTTTCTGGAAGGGGCGAACCGACAAATCAACAACCTGCAACGGAGCCTTCGGTAATTTGCCTTTATGTGTCACTGGCTGACATACCCTGCAAGACCTGCAGTATACCTTAATGTCTTTGTTGTATGCCGGCCAATAGAATTGTGACAGAACCCTATGGCAAGTTCTTGCAACCCCCATATGTCCAGCAAACGGTGAATCGTGTGCCACCTGCAACACCTTTGATCTAAAGGCGACAGGCACAACCACCTGGCGCTTGAATTCGAATTGGCTGGAAAAGCATCTGGTAAGAACATCATTTTTCAACTCAAACCAGTAACGTGCCGACTTCGTGCACTTTACATCACCATTTTGGGCCAAAATGTAACATTTCTGCAATGTTCCATCAGCTCGCTGCTGCTGGACAAAGTCCGATGCTGGTACATCGGGACTCGTGGAGGCAATACATGGGACCGCGTTAGATGTCGGTAGTTCCCGCTGTATCGCCAATGAATTGTCGTCTGATCTGGTCTGCGCCCTTGTGACCACCACATTTGCCACAACTGACCGTTCGACCTGCCATTTTGTGATGTCGGCCTGAGTACAGGCACGAACACCATGCACGTTCCCTATAATCAAATCGACCACTGGAGCCTCAAGAACACACGCCTGCACCCGACCAGAAATAAAGGGTGTATCCACCTCTATAATGGCTAGGGGGTAATATTCAACATTTCCCCCAAATGTCACGCATCCGACAGTCTTACCAATAAGGCACGATTCGTCAATACATGATCGGCGCACTCCTATCGTAGTGCATCCTGTGTCCCTCAACACAGACACCAACTGGTTCTGAACCATGCCCTGGTGTAACTCTAAGCTTCCGCTCCCATCAAGAGAAGAGAGGCAAGGCAGAGTATGACCACAAATTAGTAATGGTCTGCCATCAGGTTCAAACAAAGGCCTACATCCTTCGCAATCTTCGTTATTAAAGGTTTTCAGAACGCATGCAGCATTAGCCTTTTCTGAATTGTTTGGACAGACTCTTGCAGCATGTCCCCTTCCGTCACACGCACCACATCGAAGCTGACCACCATCATCTTTTGTAGGACTACCCTTTGGTGAATTGGGATGTTCTTGCTCCCGTTTGTCATCCCTATCATTCCTTTTACTCGGACCACTTCTTCTATACCAGCGATGATCGGGATCGCTAGTAGTGTCTATTCGGACCTGCCTCCGAGTAGACCTGTCATGTCTATCTCCCGTGTATCTAAACGGAGATCTATCCTGACGGTAGAACGATTGTTTTTTCGGAGATCTGTATCCCTTAAAATTATCATAGTTCCCATGAGATCCATGCCCACTAGAGTATTGCCGATCAAACCTTCTCCTGGCAAACCTGTCCGCACTCTTGGACCGATGCTGCCGGAAAGGTTTCCCAATAACCTTGCCAACACATGTAGCGAAAGGCTCAGGGACAAATGACTTGTGAATTGTCTTACCAGGGTGAGCGGTAACGTACTGCCGCCCCAACTCTGACATAGCAGTAATGTCTCTGGGTTTGCGTTCTTGAAAAAATGCAACCATGTCAGAACAACATGAGGACAACACCTTGTCCCGCAACATGAGATCAAAGAGTCCATCAAAATCCCTAGTTATTCCCTCCAGCTCTGTCCATCTATTAAGGAGAAGTTTAATTTTGGTGACAAAAGAGCCGAAATCTTGGTCGGCACTAGGCATCGCATCTCTGAAACGAGAGCGATACCCTTCAGCTGTCAGCTTAAATTCTCTCAGCAATGTTGCCTTTACGGTATCATAATTAGTTCTGTCAGCCACAGGCAAACTATATCTTCTTCTTCTTCCGTCCTTAGCCACCGAAAACTATCTCTCAGCAATGTTGCCTTTACGGTATCATAATTAGTTCTGTCAGCCACAGGCAAACTATATACGGTGTTTAAAGCAGAGCCGGAAAGCAATGCAGATAAAAGTGAAGGCCATTCCTCCTTCCTTGCCCTCCAGGCAAGAGCCTCTGATTCAAATCTCTCCAAAAAGAAGTCCATGCTATCTACTTCCTCCCGAAAATTCGGTAATCGTAGCCTATAAGGGCGAGCTGGCTCCCTAGAAGTCGAACTAGGATTGCCAGCATCAAGCTCCAACTTTTTTATAGCAATTTCCTTGTCCGCCTCAATCTTCATTTTTTCTAACTCCATCCGTCTTAGATCTGCCTCAATTTTTTTATTTTCTGTATCTGCTTGAATCTGTCTCAGTTCTCTATCTGCTTCAATCTGTTTCAGTACTTTATCTGCTTCAATCTGTTTCAGTTCCTTATCCCTATCTGCTTCAATCTGTTTCAGTTCTCTATCTGCTTCAATCTGTTTCAGTTCTTTATCTGCTTCAATCTGTTTCAGTTCTTTATCTGCTTCAATCTTCAATTTTTGTAGTTGACGCTCCTCATAGCGTTCTCGTCTGTCATCTTCTTGTTTTTTCTGTAACTCATACTCTTTGTGTTCGGCCTTTGCCCACTCAAGCAAAGAATCCCCCGACTTTCCTGTCTTCTCTCCAATTTCTATAAAATCCTTAAGGCTAGACATAGTATAGATCTATGTGCAATACAAATGCGGTGGCAAGCTAAGAAATAAGTAAAGGTATGAAGGTTCCCAATTCCTCAAATTGTACCCATACCACTACAAAATTAATAATAAATATATTGTTGCACAAGACCAATATATATTTGCAGACGATGGGTACGATGTACCTGCAGTCACGAATACACCTGATTAAAAAAACAAGCAGGTGAAAATACAGTATGACAAGACAGTTCCAAATAAGGGATCCGATGAAACGAATCCTTGCTTGTCTATACCCAATCAATGTCAAGATACAATGACATAAATCTCAAGCTCACACAGTGGTAGCTTTAGACAAGGACATCTGCATAATGGCTAAAAAAAATGATGTCCGTCTCTTATTTCACCAATGCGTGATTTTACAAATACATATCATATACAAAGGAAATCCAAAAATTCATATACTATGAACAGTACATACAATGATGAGACACGAACTCACTTGACAAACAAACACCAACAGTACGATAAGAAAGTGATGACAGATATGAGATAGAAACACATAAGTATATACAAACCGTACTGTTAACAAACGAGAACAAGGAGATTGTCAATATAACTTATGTACAAGATAGCAAGAAGAAAACAGGAGAATACGACAGCAAAACATGACGAAAAAGAATACTTGCAAAAATATGACACTATGCATACAAACAAGACAATCACCGCTAAAACACTGAAAATGTGCACGGTCAGTTATGCTGGACAGTCAACAGGGTCAACTCTCTGTGCCTGTACCCCACTGCAACACTGACAGTGTTACTGCCTAAAGAAATCAGTTCAACATAATCCCTTTCCCATAAGGAAAAAAAAAAAATCTGTTAAACACGCCACCAATACTACACTTAAAACCAATGCATTACAATAATAAGACAACAAAGACGGCACGAAAACCAGTAGTGGACGGTGAAGCGACGAGGTCTGTAGCAAGGCAATATCAAAAGGCAGAAAGAAGTCACACAAATAATTGAAATATGTAAAACAAATGAAATTGCAAATGAAAGTATCAGAGACAATGAAAAGAACAGATAATAAAATAGTAATAGAAAAGCATCATTGCAAATACCAGCATATGGAGAAATGAGCTAAACGAAAAAAAAAAATTCAAATGGATGAGCAGAGTAGACCAGTAATTAAAAACATGACGATAAGGGAAACACATAAAATAAAATGACGTCAAAAAAGAAAGTAGAACAGCAAGAGAAAAGAAAACAAGAAATATAACTAAATTTATGACTGTCTTTCTGTAAACTCAGCGACGTCCAGAAATTATCATTCGTTATCGAACCATAGCTGCAGGAAGAAACGACATAAAGTCCATCAGCAAGACGTCACGTCTTTTATCAGCTGCGTAACATAGACCATTGCATCAGAAAAGTGTCATGGTCGTATCCACCATTCACGTACAATTAATCAGTACGACTACAATGTTCTGTCTTATCCAACGATATATATCAGCATCAGCATTCACGAATAATGCTGCTCGGCAAATCACGTATAGTTCCTCATCACGAACAGTTTCTCAGCACGACAATGATAGTCGGTAGTATTCATAAACGAGTTAAATTTTCATGCGGACAAAAGGTCACTGCAGCAGCGTCGCGCAATAAGCATGCACAGGCAAGGCAACGTATTCACGGCAGAGGCGAGCTGTAAGATGTGTACTGGCAGGTACGCACGTGTAGTATCCACATAATTTGTTGTACCACAAATCTCAAAGTAGGCGACGTCTTCGTGCTCTCAGCAGGTAGGCCACCAATGGACAACCAATAATCCAAAAATCAGCAGGCAACTGCAACGACCGACAAATTTAAAACATCTTCGCCTACGCCTGGAAGGAACTAAAACCTCCTATTTTCCACCACAATTACGACAGACCCACAATTAGCTCTCCAAATCACTGACAATGGAACTAATCCAACAATAAGACGGTGTCGTCGTCGCCCCAGCCAGACAGGAACTCATTAAACATTAGCTTCATAGTCTTCACACTGCGCAATGAGTCCACGCAATTACTTGTAGCTTGTTTTCGCCGACAACAAACCCATTGCAAAATGTCCTCATCAGAAAAAACAATCGCACATATAATGGGATGCAACCCAATCGCCAACAAAAGCCTCGACAACTGTAAACTTGCTGAGGGAGCCCGTAATAAGATCAATACCACAAATATCCAGATACCAGCAGTCACTAACAAAGTGGAACGCTAAAATACATCTGTATAGAGGACCACAGCCCCCAAAAATATGTCACAGTATAATATCTACAGTTTCATGACATTGTCCTCTAAGCTCGTATCAAACTGCGAGAGGTCGCACAATCAACATACTTATAAACGCCATTCACAAAGCGTACACGAAGGCGTGCTGACAATCTCCCCTTTTAATAATAACAATGAAACACGTAGGAATTCAATAATAATAGCAATACATTGTCAGCAATAACCATATGATTGGATCAACAAGTCCTACTACCACTAGACTATACAACAATGCTGTACAAAAGCCAGCAACCGTAAAGAGAGCACGATTAATATGCAATGCGGCTTCTAAAGCCGGCCAACTGACATCTTTCTCTGTCAGGCTTCCTGCTCACTCCATTCCATTGCACCCCTTTGCACCATTTTCTTTGAAAGCTGATGTGCGCACCAAAATATATGTTTATTCCACCAAAGTCCATGTGCGCAACAAAAGATATTATGTGACATATATATATATATATATATATATATATATATATATATATATATATATATATATATATATATATATATATATATATATATATATATATATGCCCAATGGGCTGATCACCCATTGGCTTGTCACACCGATTACGGAAACAACGGCAGATGGATCTATTTGTTGTTGCCCTAAAGACGCCGCTAGGCGTGATGGGGAAACTACAACAGAGAAAATCAATCTGCTGTTGCCCTTAAGACGCCATAAGGCGTGATGGCCTCTGACTGCTTGGTCGGTCTTTGGCTAAGGACGGAAGAAGAAGAAGATATATATATATATATATATATATATATATATATAGATATATATATATATATATATATATATATATATATATATATATATATATATATATATATATATATACAGGGTGTTTATAAAGTCGCTGTGCAGTGAAATTTACGCCCGGGCGAGACTATGTCACAAGAAATGTGGTTTTCAATTGGGGCTTGTTGTGTAATGCCGCACACGGGATTGCTGCTGTGATAAACGAGCGCAAAGGCCTTATAGCTCTATCTTTTCCTACATCTCTCGTATTGTATTTGTGTTCTTTCACCCCACATTTGCGATCCCACATTTGCTATTTCATCGTTGTGATTATTCGCGACCGGTATTTAGAGAACCACATTTGTTCTTTCATCGGGGGAAATAAAGTCCTTTGATTGAGTCCCCATACCTGACATTATCGTTTGAAGCCCACATTGCATCGTGATAAATCTGGTGAAAACACATCTGGTCATCCCAATCAGACATCTGGGCATGCTGTAATTGCTGTGGACCATTGTTATCTTTGCGGCTAGCGACAGGTCACCACATGGGACGCCCAGATTGGCCAGGTGAAAACGTCTCATGCTGTAATGGTGTTATCTTTGGTCGGCCGTTGTTCAGACAAGCGTTGGGTTACCACATTGGACGCCCAGCTTGGCCAGGTGAACAATAAACAATCAGAGAGTAAGGTAACAGCAATTTGACAGCACTTTTGCATTAGCCCGCCAATTATCTCCATACCTGTTTGTCAAACCACACCCACGTTTGGACTGACAGGGGACAAGAGCGATCCTGTGAATAAGTGACCAGAGGGGCTATTAAGGATTGGTTGGTATGGGTGGAGCTGGATGTCAGGGACCCAAGAAACCCACATTGGACTTCCAGAAATATAATCTACTGCGTAGCTTGCTAGAGGAAGGAGTCCAGTTTTTACATTGTGAGGAAGAGATTAAACCCCAAAACGCCTAGCCTAAATACACGTGTTTATTCAGAGTGGATATAATTCAGTTCTGTGATGAATTGTGTTCTTAAAGGATTTTGCGAAGGGAAAAGAAGGTTAGTAGATCTTATACAGATTATTAATACATTGTCTTAATTTTTGTTTTTTTAACCTCACAGCTAAAATGTGCGAAAGATAGAGTTTCAAATAATTCTTTGCATAACTGATTAATAAAATCAGAAGATTTTCCTAGAAGATGATAGGATGATAGGAGGTAATTAATAGTTCATACTTCACCTTCATCATCATCACAGTCTCCATGCGCACACACTCTCATGCACAAGATATTTAACATCATTAGAATTGAACTCAGAGAGAGATGAATAATGAGCAGTAGTATAAATGAAAGTCAACCAGTGATGTTAAATGTGAAAAACTTACGAAGACTTTTGTGTGTCTTCAGTTCATCAGAAGTCTGAGTCTACACGCAACGTGTCTGACGTCTAACCAGAAATAAGTTATCAAAAACGGACATTTGGCTAGCAGAATTCGCCATAGGACATCTTTCATTCCTCAATTAAAAAAGGAATATTGTCTCACCCACAAGTCAGAAGGTTGACGCAGCATTTTTCGTCACCCATATACTGCTTGCTCACAAGTTCAATACATCGTTATCACAAGTTCAATACAGAGTCATCATAAATTCAAATCACTCGAAAGATCATTATTATCTGAAGTCAAGCTAAAGAGCTCAAAAGTGGAATCTCATATTTATACCAAGTGCAACACACTCTAAAGCGCATTCTATGAAGCAGACTCTAAAGTATATTTTATGAAGCACGACTACATACGCAAGGTTATGAGTCTACATATCACTAACATTTCGTGAAGATATCCAGTCGGGAGATTAGACAACAGACCTTTTCTTCATATGACAGCTATTAACTGTTGATCAACACTACAGAGATATACTCAAACAGTGAAGGAATATATATATATATCTCGTCAACATTCTCAGTCCGACAACAGTTTTCATCAGAACGTCCTCGGCTTAGAGATACCCCACTCGACATAACGTATAATAACTTGGGACAGTGTATGCATACATGTGAATCACCATATCAATGCGAAGCATTTAGAGACACATGGACTGTGTAGAGTACTCACCATTTTGGTAACACGTATCATATCACATCATCATCATTTCGCTTTGCACCAGTTCATTCTTAATTAACTACTACTTAATTAACTGGAATTTTATTATCTCATCTGTGTGTTTTGCATGAATCGTCTTTCACCATCATCACGTTCTAACCATTACTAACCCTATGTGTGTGGATATTTCATTAATAAACCCAACGATCGTTTGATCATTATCTAGTTTGTTAATGTATTACTCGTGCTGTCGGTGTTACATATCCACCTATAGGAACACTTCTCTACTCAGATGAGGTTGGGGGCTTTTTCTTTTACGGGATCTAAGGGCAGAAGCTAAGGTCGTGGGGAAACAGAACTCTTTCCATATTTAATTAGAAAACACTGTCCCGTGGAAAGCATTCGCATTCCCGTCTTCTTGTCCCTATCTCGAATAGGTCTTTATTCTTTCTTAACGAGCCAATTTCTAGAGACCTTATACCTAATATCTCATAGACTATTCCTGGCAAAAACTACTGTCGTAGTTGCCCCAGTACACACCACACGACAGCTGCACAAACATGAAGCTTTCTTATGGAAGCCAGCAGGAGCGGTGGCTCTATGCTGCGTAAGGAGCGAAAAGAAGATAAATAAATTAACAACAACAGCAACCTTTTATTTCTGCGAGCCACACAAAAAGATGGATGATGGTGACGGTTGTCTACATTTGAAAGGTTTTCCAATTCGCTCTGTCAGAGAAGTAAGCGTCCGCCTTAAACTTGTAAGATTAATCACTGTGGCTTTCTTTTGTAATGCCCTTATAACCATCTATCTTTTCACAATATGCACACATTTACAATTGTTTGTTTACAGTACACAAGTTTCTATTTTACAGGCAGTTTGCGTTAAAAATGTTTCTTGTGTTATTTAGCATGACTACCATCATCTATCCATCGCAAAAAAAAGAGGGGGTGAAATGAACGAGCAGAGACAAACATGGAGGAAGCGTCACGTAGTAAATAATTTGTTTCAAGACAACAAGTAAACCAACTAAGATGGTTTGGCCATGTCTGCAGAATGGGAGAAGATCGGCTTCCACGGCAGGTGTGGGAGCCTAAGAGCCAGGGATCCAGACCTCCAGGACGACCCAGAGTCCGCTGGGAGGAAAGATTAGACAATCTCTGAAGGAACGAGGACTAGAAGGAACCAGGCCAGGAGGAAGACAGCCGATAGGATAGTATGGCGCTTTCTTTTCCAAATCTCTACACCTCACGGTAGAAGAGGAACGACTAAGTAAGTACAAGTAAATTGTGTGTGTCTTCGCATAAAACAATCACGTTGCAGGAGAACGTACTGGTCTACGGGTAAACGACTTCGGGATCGATTTCCCCAACACCTTCAAGACATCTCTCAGATGGCTTCTACTTCTGTAGCCATACATTTCAATGGTCCTGACCTTTAATGGTGCTACGGACATCAAGGTCATAACGATCAAATCCTGCTCCTGTGATGCTGAAAGTCGGTTTCACCTTAAACAACGTCTCATTTACTTCCTGGGGTGCCTTAAAATAGATAATCTGAGCACCCAGCATTTTTCTTTTGTCTGAGGCGAACACCTCCCCTCATGGATGGTTTCTCGAGATATATCACTATCTCTTTTCTTTACTATTGGTCTGTCTTCTCGCGAGCAGCTTTCTCTCTTATATTTATTTATGTTTTAAATCCATTGCATTACATTGTTTATTTCGCTCTCTCTCTCTCTCTCTCTCTCTCTCTCTCTCTCTCTCTCTCTCTCTCTCTCTCTCTCTCTCTCTCTTTTTTCTCTCTCTTTTTTCTCTCTTTTTCCTCCCACTTTTTAGACTTTTCTATCCATACTTAGTCTCAACTGTCTATACACGAATGCAGCATATTTGCGTCCTATGATCCGATTGTATCATTCATAATTATTTCGCATGTTTTTATCCAATTCTCGCTTTTTTTTAGCACAGGATAGTCACGGATGTGAAGGTCTCTACTTCAGATAGTAATCAGATTAAAGTTAGAGCCTAAGATGCCACCTTCGCCAGTAACTAACCTATGATAATCAACAATTAAGTAAAACTCAAAATGCAACAATATATAATTGATACGAATCATTTATTATGTACATCTATCTTTGGTTTTCTTCTTGTGGAAATATGAATGATGAAAAATGATGAAATTGGATGAATAAAAGATTAATTACACAATTAGTCAAAAGTTGAGTTGTAATTATTAATTAGACAACAGTTCCTTGCTGTAATCTTCAAAATAAACAGAATGTTCTTTCAAATTTTCTTTAAAACTAAAATGTCACTTGTCCTGCCTATCTTCTAGAACAGTTTCTTCATCAACACACGATAGTTTAATTCTCTGTTGACTCTCACAATGGTTGTTTGAATTGTCACACACACACACACACACACACACACACACACACACACACACACACACACACACACACACACATATATATATATATATATATATATATATATATATATATATATATATATTATATATATATATATATATATATATATATATATATATATATATGTAAATATATTATCAATGTGTGTTTAAAGAAATATTAGCATGTGTAGAATCATTGTGCTATTTCTGGAGGGAAATCCGAAGTGTTTTAGTTTAGTTTAATTGTGTACTAATTAAGTAGAAAGAATGGATTGAGCAAGTTGGTTGTGGAAAGCGTTTTAAAGATATTATGCTTGCTGGAAAGGACTATCCAAACTGGAGGAAGGAATGACTATAACAGATTGATTTTCTGTATTATTTGATATATGACACAATGATTACCATAAGGCCTATATGATTTTATTGAAGCAAATCATGGACAGAACTGTAACAAGTGAATTACTGAACTATTGTGCTAGAACTTGAACGAATTGTGTTATTCATGACTTCCTATGTCTCTTGTGATTAACCACAGCGTGTCTGAACTGTCTCATATTACCTCCTGACTGGCTAAGGAGACAATGAGCGATACTACGTAGGTTGTATATATTGTTTCAGGTTATATCCTGCCCTGAGTGTCATACACAATCTCTAGTGACCAAGTCAGCAAATAGATGTTCAAGTTTGTCAGAGCTTTTGTCAGTATTAACTGTGTCATCTTGACGAGTGGAGGACCCGCAGTGGTGGGGTTCTATCCAATCATACTGCTGTACGAGGCCTAGGAAGGACTTTGTTTCAGATAAGTAGCTCAATGTTGGGCTACTTCAACTTTCAAATACCATATACCCACCTACGAATAGATGAATCCAAGATAGTACAGTACCATCTCATCTAGGAACCTATACAGCTTGACTGTACCTTTGATGTCGATACACCATTACTCTTTTCAGAGAATGGGGTGTTTCTTGTAAGACCAGTCTCTTATCTGGCACTATCCTGGTATCATCTGATACATCTATTTGTCCAGGATAATATCACCATCATTAAATCTTTCCTTTCGCTACAATACCCTCAGACATAATACTTCGAGGACTTTGTGGCTTGAAGCCTGTCGCTAAGCACATCGGCTCATAAGAGCAAGTCAGTTTGGCTT
>JAMPIV010004049.1:25000-57500 GCA_024509875.1 Oreohelix idahoensis
ATCTATCTATCTATCTTTATCTTTCTGTCTATCTTTCTATCTATCTATCTATATATCTTTCTACATTGATTTTGTTCAGTCCACAATTGTCGTGAAGCGTAGAAGTTTGCGTTCTTGAGCCAAGTGTTGCGCAGCCATTGCGCAACAAAAGCAGCAAGACCTTATATAGTCATGGAGTTTGAAAATACCATGTAAAGGGCAAGACCTTGTATAGTCATGGAGTTTGAAAATACCATGTAAAGGGCAAGACCTTATATAGTCATGGAGTTTGAAAATATCATGTAAAGGGCAAGACCTTATATAGTCATGGAGTTTGAAAATACCATGTAAAGGGCAATATCTTATTCTGTCATGTAGTAACGTTCTACGTGAAAGGGTGGGGGATAAACCACTACCAATATCATCATTGGTGATGGTTGCTTTGGCATTTGAGATGCTAAGAAAGACTGCCCCTGATTGGATCTCTCCTCATCGAAGCAACATGGGTGTGTGGGCGAAAATTTCGCTTATAACATACCGCTTTGTAAGACTACTTCACTGACTTCCAATTTTGTCAAGGAGAGATCACAGACAGCCAAAATAAGAGCTTGTAACCAGGACACCCTGTAGAACCGGCCACAGGATTAGGAGTAAAAGGTAAAGGTAAAGGATCTCGTTACACGCCCATTGAGGCATATTGGGAATATGGTGTTAGGCCCATATTTTCTTGACCATCGGCACACTAGGGGTGATGTGGTCAGCATCACACCGGCCGCCTTAACCTTCCTAGAGTTGCTCTGGTACCCAATTCGGGCTGGGTCGACCCAGGAGTCGTTTGCGGCCTAAAAAAATCCCACCTCATCTGGGGATCGAACCATAGACCACTGAGCTAGGAAGCCAGTGCACTAACCACTATGCTACCGCGGCTCCATAGGATTAGGAGTAACTGCTAAAATTAGAGATCGTAAAACTCCCATAATACTGAAATCCCAAGTCTTAGGACTGTCCTCGAGTAGAAATAGTAGAAGAATTCAGTTTACAGTAACTTCATCTATTTGAGGGATTACTGCATCTTGCATACAGTAAATTAAGGCCATATTGGTCATCAAGCCTGTGTATTACTTCGAACAAAAAAAAGGGTAAGTCGTAATATGTACATATTATCATTTGATATTTGCATTTTGACATGTATAAGTTTCTTGTGGATATACAGTTCCATTTGAGGCTGGCAACTTTATCACTGCACATAACTTGATACATGAAACTGCATTACAAGAACTGGTGAGTGCTTCGTGCGGGTTTTCTCACAAGGAACCAACAGCAGAGGTGGCCACAGTCTCCATTGAGAGCAGAGAGTGGATGATGATATCATGGTATATGTATTTATTATACTAACTCTTTAGTAAGTTTTGAATGTTGATAAGGGCGGTTCACTTGTTTGACAATTATTCAAATTGAGGGTCAATATTTAGGTTGTCTCATCGGTTAGCAGAATGTCCAACAACCCTTCTGGTTCCTTACGAACTTCATTATAAATATTGTAGATGAATAACTTCTTTTAGAGAGAGTTCATCGTGCATGAATAACAATCAACAACGTAATATGCCGAACCAACCTTAACGTAATTAATGTGGGTAAGTCCTCGGGTTTGAGTCCAACGAACATCCATTTATTTTGACAAAACATGTGAAGACATTATAAGTAATCCAATTATACATAAGAATACATCTGCATTTTTGATTCAATTGGAATCTGTTGTTACCGTCAGTGTTCCATTTAATTAGTTGTCATCAGAACATTATGGGCTGTATACATGCGTGGCTAACTATGTAGACCACCAGAAATGAGACCCAATAGTTTGACGAATATAGCTCATTTATAAACCATTCATTCCATCAATTCATTATCATCACATGGACTGACTCTATGTCCGTATCTCAATATAAATTCGGCAATATGAAGCCTAACACTGGAAGGACATAAAACGCGTCTTCATAGCTTGACGGTCAAGGTAAAAAGGGCAAATTACATTCGTCACCAAGCGTGACCATATCAACGCTCACACATCACAATCGGACCGTGCGACTTGTGTTCACTAAACCATGAAGTATAAAATCCTATATTCAAAATCTCTCCAACATTAAAATGCGCACTGCCAACTATAGCAGACGACATAGTTAACATGTCGTAACAAATGTACACACACACACACACACACACACACACACACACACACACATATATATATATATATATATATATATATATATATATATATATATATATATATATATATATATATATATATATATATATACTTACTTACTTACTTAGTCGTTCCTCTTCTACCGTGAGGTGTAGAGGTTTGGAAGAGAGAGCGCCAGACTATTTTATCAGCTGTCTTCTTCCTGGCCTGGTTCCATTCTAGTCCTCGGTCCTTCAAAGATTGTCTAATGTTGTCCTCCCAGCGGACTCTGGGTCGTCCTGGAGGTCTGGATCCCTGGCTCTTTGTTTCCCATACTTGTCGTGGTAGCCGATCTTCTCCCATTCTGCAGACATGGCCAAACATCTTAGTTGGGACTGTTCTATTTGGGTCTGCAGCGGGTGGGATTTTAGGCCTTGACGTATCGTCTAATTGCGGACCATGTCTCTTCTTGTTACTTCAACCACCTTCCTCAGATACCTCATTTCTGAGGTTTGGATCTGGCTTTTGTGGGTTGTAGTCATTGCCCATGACGCGCATCCATATGTCAAGACTGGGACATAGGTGGAGCGGTATACAGCCATCTTCGTTTTCTTACCAACCTCTTTCTTGCTGAGGAATCCTCGATTTATGGCCTGATAAAGTCTCCCAGCCGCTGCTTTTCGAGTGGCCAACTCTTCTTTGATGCCCCCCTTTTGGTCTATAATAGCTCCGAGATATTTAAAGTGGTCGACCTGCTCCAGGACTTGTTCTCCCAACTTAATCTGATGTTTTCTTTCTTCTCGTGATATCACCATGGATTTTGTTTAGAACTGCTTATGACCATCCCTCTCTTCTCCAGCTCTTCCTTCCAGACTTGCAGGTTGGATTAGAGATGTGTCTCTGATTTAGCAATCAGAACAACATCATCAGCAAATGCTAGCTCTGAAATACAGACCTGTCTCATCTTCCAGTACCCCACTGAATACTTTCTTATTCTCTCCTTACATGCCTTGATGACATCGTCCATGAGGAGTATGAAAAGATAAGGTGACAGGATATCACCTTGTCTTACACCAGTGGTAGTCCTGAACTCTTCTGACTTATAGTTTGCTGTCCTCACATAATTTCTGCAAGACTTGTAGAAGCTCTGTATAGCATGAATCAGAGGTGCTGGAATGTTCTTCCTTGCCAAACAGTCCCAAAGTTTGCTCCAGGGGACCCTGTCAAACGCCTTTTCCAGATCTATGAAACAAAGATGGATCTCACTCTTGTACTCAAGGGTCTTTTCACTCAGCTGCCTGAGTGTGAAGATTAGGTCTTGAGTACTTCGGTTTGCTCGGAATCCGCACTGGGCTTCATCCAATTGTGGCTCCGCGAGGCATCGGAGTCTCTTCTCTAGGATTCTAGAGTAGATTTTACCATGGACACTGAGAAGGGATATGCCTCTGTGGTTTCCACATTGTCGATTGTCACCCTTTTTGAAAATCGGTGTTATGATGGCAATCTCCCAATCCTTTGGTATGGCCTTGTTGCACCATGCTGCCTGTAGGACCCTTAGGAGTAATAGGTCGCCTGATGCTCCCATGTACTTAACCATTTCTGGTGTTATACCATCATGCCCTGCTGCTTTGCCCATCTTGATTTTCTCCAGTGCTGCCTTCAGTTCTTCCATCTTTATGTCATCTTCATCACCATTTGTATCCTTTTCTGTGCTAGTGGTTATCATTTCTGATATATATATATATATATATATATATATATATATATATATATATATATATATATATATATATATATATATATATATATATATATATATATATATATATATATATATATATATATATATATATATATATATATATATATATATATATATATATATATATATATATATATATATATATATATATATATATATATATAAATTGTCGCGTTCCGCTGTCCAAAAGCACTTTCATCCGACTTACTGGGTCTAAAATTAATGCTCGACAGGGTAAACATTCTGAGGAATATGAAGTGGGGGATGGAAGGTCGCTTCATATTAGGAGACCCAATATTTAAAAAGAGGCATTTGTTTCCTCCTAGTTTATAGTGTACCAGTTCCAGCAGTCAACGCTAGACACCAAAATCAGACGTGTCTTGAAGACGCTTGACATCCCTAGTAGTTGCCCCAGCCTTACTGCATGGCACGTGCTCAGCCACCTGATTTGACTATTGTAGAGAAGGACCTGTCCAAGGCACCAGTGGAAACCAGCAACGACTGAAGCAGACGCCTACCGACTTCATACCGGCAGCTAAGTACCATAACAGTACAGCCAATGGACACTTACAAATTTGTTTTCTAAAAAGTATCCACCAACAATTTAAATCGTCCAATGAGGAAAACATCAGTGCTTCATTTTTTATAAACAACTCTATTTATTTGAATCTTGTTCAACTATAAGTGATTATTAAACCTGTTTATCTGTAACTATAAATCTATAGTTTGATTCATCACTATTAGGTGAATTGTATGTATATGACTCGTAGCGTTTTAAATAGAATGTGATAAAGTGTTCCTAGGCTTTATCGCCCTGTACCTTTTTCATCATTGTTTTATTTTATTTCTCTCTCTATTGTGCTCTTTCATAATTTTAAATACTCTTTCTTAATCACGAATTTAGCCTAAGTGTAACTTAAATCCTAACTTTGCTATTTCCCAAACCTTACAATATCTTTTGGAATAAACCTTGCTCGGTAGACATCTTTGTTAGAATTGGACACGTCTAGATGGGCCATAGAATAAATTGGTTTGATATTTCAATCCTCTGTTTCAACAAAACGAGTGTCACCACATTGGGACACAATAGCATGCCCGCGTGTCGTGAATTATTCTAATCCCCATATATAAATTAAAACGTAAATGCAAAGCCTAACAAATAAATTTAATAAAAGGAAAGAAGAATGGTAAAGAACAGTGCTGTCACAATGACTGTACTCGAAATCCCCCTTGTTTTCTACTTCGTCGGCAAATTGTAACGCTTTCACGTTGATAGTAAAAGCCTACTGTGTCGCTGCACGCTTTCTTCAATGAAACGTGTACTGTATTTCTTGGAAAAAACCTTGAGATACGCAAGCTGATCAATGACCTAAATTTAATATTTCATTCATTCCATTTTATACACGGCGTAACTAAAAGACAGATGGACTAAAGGATAGCGAGAAGGGAGAGGCAGAAAGCAGGGACACGTGCAACACTAAACACGCGTCGCGCGATACACAATTGCTGCCATCACGCGTGTAAGGCCACATGCACTAACTTTATTTCAAATCGACAGTGATAAAATTCACTACCCATACCAGAGTTAGGTTTTAAAATCCTGAAAAACGCTTATTGGGAATTATGACATTATACCGGTTTACGTTTGAAAACATGACAGTACCCAGACACCACATGGGGATTGAAGTGAACAGGAGGTGGTAGAAAATGCACATTTTGAACGCAGCCACCTAGCTCCCTTAGATTGAGATATTTGGATTCCTTAGGGCTTGCTGACAAAGAATATGTAAAACGTTACGCAAATAGTCTAGGAATTACCAAGTTATGGCCAAAATAAAATAGTGGGGGTGCCTGACAGCATGAAATCATTTCTGCTCATAAAATTTTTTTATAACGTGTTTGAAGAAACATTACGTTACGGAAATAGCCTACCATGTTAACTCCTATTTGATTGGAGCGCAACAAATGAAAGACTAAACACGATTGGTCGGACTATAAATACTATCTTGTGTTGTCAGGGGAAACGTGAAAAAGGAGTACTTTTTTGAAAAGATGTGTAGACATGGTTTGATTGGGTAGAGCTGCGAATATACTCAATTCAGAGCGTCTGTTCATTGCCACATCTTGTAATAAACCTACTAAGAAGCAGTGCGTTGAGCACCAGTGTATATTTTTTATAAAATAAAGCCTGGGACATCGGCAGATCGGAGTTGTGCTATATTCATTGCCAGTCAACGAAACTGTTTATTATTATTTCCATGAATTGTGGTAAGCTTGAAATATTCAATATTTTTAAATGAAAATTGAATGTAAATTGATAAATTATGTCTGTATATATGTGTGGTTCAGTAGCGAACATGATGTAAAGCCTATAGTGCTCCAGCCTGAACAGAAGGTGTCGGAGGAAAGTAAAACTGCATGGAATGGCCAAACAGTACACTGACATCTAGATTATTAACTAGAAAGAAATAATGCTGGAATTGCAGAGGCGTAGTAACCATTAGGGAGGGAAATACTGGTATAAAGTATTTCAGATGAAGCTGACAGTTGGCCAAACGCTCTGAACTCAATGTTTGTGATGTATTGTGCTCAGTGTAGAAATGGAGTATAAATTAGTTCTGACGTAGAAGGTACAACCTTCTTGTTTCAGGGACCGTGGTCTTAAAGTTATTGAGCAGCACCTGGTCAGAGCTTTGCTGAAGCCAGAGGTGGACAGCATACTCCTTGGTCCATATAGCAACCAGTGGGGTGGCTCCAGAACTCATTAAAGTAATCTAGCAGAGGAGTCTTTTACTGCAGTCATCACGCAAGATAAGAGAGTGTGGCCATGGAGCTCAACATTATGTACCCCCATCTTAAAATGACATTATAAACTAAAATTAAGAGGGGAATTTAATTGTTTTAATACCAGGAACTGAGAACATCTCCAATACTAGTTCCAATAGAAACAAACTATTGAAGTCATGATGACAAATACCAACAGAGCTTGAACAAAACAAAACCAGTATTACCTCATATTACCACTACACAACTGACACACATAGGATACCATTAATAATATATGTCACTACAAGAATCATATTAATAAATTCTGTACATATAAATTGTAATTAAAATTGATTGTGATTCCTGGTTCCCTTTGTATTTGAATCAGGACACATATACATTCATGACAGCACTGAATACATATTGTTATTTGAAAAGTTATCAGTGACTCCTTTAAGATATCCTCTTAGAGTGTTTTATGTATGTGAGTGTCACAGTGTTGTCAAGTGTGGTGGAATAAATCAAATTGTTTATCTGTCTGTTGTTGTTATGACTTACACTTCATCATACACATACCCTAGACATATAACGTAGTCATCACACTATTCCAGAATAATTCTGACTGAGGTATACATATGTGGCAGTAAGTAAGGTTATCTATAATACACTACTCTTATTAGATATAGATACCTTCACAGCTGATCTCAGTCAGTACACTAAGTCCCCTATAAATATTTATAACATCCCACTTTACCACACCGCGGGAGCGATCGATAACAAAGGACTCGTGACACGCACGGAATATCTGTTGCCAGATGGTAGTATACGTTGAGAGCGACTGTTGTCTGAATGAGGGGACACTGAAAGAGATTAAAGGAAGCAGCCCCCGCCAGAAAAGCGACACAAGGGTATTTCACTCGAGCCACAACTCTGGTTCATTCTTTGCATCTCGGCTTCCACAGTTCTCCGCCAAGTTGTTTTTGGTCGGCCTCTCTCTCGCTTTCCCTCGGGGGTCCATAGCATAGCTACTTTCATTCTCACATATTGGCAACCCGAAAAATAACGAAAAGTTCGCCAAATGTCGGTACGGATTTTCCAGCACATGCAGAGCATACAGTTTACCAGAGCATAGCCTGTTCACAGCCTGTTTTTTAATTTAATTCTATTACCTCTATTTGTAATGTTAAATCAAAGATTTTTCCTTTATGATAAGATAATGAAGTAATTCATTGTTATATACTTCATCACTACAGACTTGATGAGCAAACACTTTCATTCTCAGTATATTTAACACTTGTCATGTGCGTCTGATGTCAGTTAAAAACAGAGTGATCAGCTAGGAAGAAACCATAGTGAGGAACAATGTGACAGAATCGGGCGGCCTCTTCTCGATCTCATTTTCACTGCGGCAGTAGTCAGTTACATTTGTTATACTGACTTTATTGCGTGCTTTTCAAAGGTCGCACTTTTTTTCTTTCTCTGCCATGAAGCAGATATTTTGCATTTTCCTTCTTACACTCCTCTCAGGATAGGTCGTCATGTCTGTTTGTTACCCATTTCTCCCTGTTTTGCAAGGTGCGGCTGAGATAATTAATAGACAACCATGTTGGTTAATATCGGGTGCGGTCCTAGCGTATTTGGTTAATAGCGGATAAGGCCAGGGTGCGTGACAGATAAGAGATTACTTGTCTATGTGACACATTCTGGACAGGATGCATTGCATCATCGCTTCCTGTCCGACTTTCACGTACAAAATTACTTTCGATAAAGTAATAAGTTGTTACATCTGAAACACATGGTCGTATGAGTTTACAAATGTGTTTGTAAGTTTGTACACAAGGCATCGGATGTTTGATTGCCATGTATGGGAGACGTGACCTTTGCATCACGCGCAGAATTGATCCATGTCGGAATATTTTGAAATTACCCCACCCAACAAGCATGTTTGAAATGATTGGAACCCTGAGTAGCTTCATAACAAACAGATGCGGGGGTAGGACAGGCAATATAATTGGACCTTTTCGCAGTCTTAATTCACTGTGAGAAACGGCTTGCCAAGACGACACAACCAGACCTTGCCAGAAGTTAGAATTCAGAATTCCATTTTATTAGGTCGGACCTTTTCTTGGAGAATCTTGACGGAATTACAAAATAGCCCAGGAAATCTCTATCATTTTAACAAGGATACCGAGACTGAGGAAACTGAGAACACACAGAATCATAGAGGAAATTATCTTATAAAAGTAACGACCCCCAAGGACACGTGTAAGAGGATTAATCAGGTGCCTTAACTTTATTCATCTGAGCAAAAAGTCTGTGAGCCAGGATTGGCGTAAGTTGTCATTTTACATTCTATATTTTTCATTACTAACGTGAATTAATATGTATATACTGCCATGTGAATATTAATATGTGAAAATCGCTAGTGGATGTCCAAGTCATTTGAGGCTGGCAACCTCAGCGTATAGAATGATAATTTCATGAACCACCACTGCAAGGGATGATGACTGCATATCGCTAGTTTCTTACAGAGAACTAAAAGCATATGTAGTCACAGGTTCCATATGGATCAGGGAGGGAAAGATGAAAGAAATGATTTACATTCTAAGTATAATATTTACATTTTCAAACCAGTGTAAATGTCTATGTAAACATATTAACTTTAAAATTAATGAAAGTTTCAAACTTTTCAACAAGTGTAGATATAAATGAAAACATATTCAATTTATATCGTGAACACTTATCAGTCAGTGGCGATGTAAATGTAAACACATTCTATCTGTACTATCAACCTTTTCATTTAAATGTAAAATAAAGATAAAGCTATTCAATTTAAATGTAAAGAAAGTTTTCTCTCGAGGTATTAAGAGACAGGATTGGCGTAAGTTGTCATTTTACATTCTGGCACTCTTCCGAATACCGGTCCCAAATTAAACAATACGGTTTGTGTTAGAAAATATCCCTTACAGGGCCTCATTTTGACATTTAATAAAAATAAAAAAAATATACGAGTAGTGTTGAAAACATTTTACCTGCTCTTGTCCCACTGAACGTATTTCTAAATTCCTTGATAGTATTTTCCAGCCTTTGGTCGCCAATCTGCCTTCTTATTTGAAAGACACTACTCATGCTATCACTACCTTTGATTCTATCAGTTTCACGCCTGATCGTACTTACCGTCTTTTCCTTCTAGATGTTTGTTCCCTTTATACTTCTATTCCACATGCTGATGGTCTCAAGGCACTCCAATTTTTTCTCGACCAGCGTACTGATCTTACTATAAGTACAGGTCCGCTTCTTCGCCTTGCTGAGTTGGTTCTTAATCTCAGCTCTTTTGAGTTTAATGGCCAATTCTTCAACCAAATCAGTGGCGTTGCTATGGGTACTAAGATGGGCCCTAGTTACGCTTGCCTTTTTATGGGCAACTTTGAATATTTGGTCTTTCAAAATTATAATGGGCCAATACCCGAGTTTTACCGCCGCTACAATGATGATGGTATTGGCATTACTGACATGTCTGAGGTAGACCTCCGTCGATTTATTGACTATGTTGGTAATTTCAATCCTGCCCTCAAATTCACTTCTGAAATTTCTACGACCTCAGTGAACTTCCTTGACATCACTGTGACTATTAGCCCTACTGGTCTTAAAACGTCTGTCTATTATAAGGCTACGGACGCTCATGGTTTCCTTCTTTATACTTCATCGCATCCTCTTAGTTGTAAAAATTCCATTCCCTTTTCTCAACTTCTTCGCTTGCGTCGGTTATGTCACGATGACGATGATTTTCATCAGCGAGCTCAAGAGATGCTTGAGTTCTTTCGCCGACGTCTTTATCCAGAACATGTGTTATCTGATGCCCTTAATCGTATCACACGCGTCACTCGTCAGACGGCACTCACTACTAAACCTTCTGTCCAATCTGACAGACTCAAACTGGTTCTAACTTTCCATCCTCACTGTCTGGCGGTAAAGAGAATTCTGTTTCGACATCTGCCTATTCTCAACTCTGATCCTGATACCAAAGAGTTGTTTCGTGATACACCTTTGGTAGCTTGTCGTAGGGATAGGAATTTTAGGGATATTCTTGTACACAGTCGCTTGCGACATTCTAGCCCATCTTACTTTGGTACTAAACCGTGCCAATGCCAGATATGCAAGACCTGTCCGTTTGTACTCCAAACTCAGACAGTCACTTTTCCGAAAGAAAAATTTATCATTAGAGAGTCTTTTACGTGCGAATCCAGAAACCCGATTTATGCCATCATCTGCAAGAGGTGTGGCATGACCTATATTGGTGAAACAGGTAGGCGTTTGGCAGACAGGTTTCGTGAGCACTTGAATGACATCTATCATGACAAACATTTACCGGTGGCCCTTCATTTCAATAGGCCTGACCATTCAGGTAATTCCGATATACATGTCACTGCCCTCCGTTCATGTGCCGGTAATGACAAGACTCGCTTTTCGTTGGAGAATCGCCTTATTTTTAAAATGGGCGTTCTAGCTCCCGATGGTTTAAATATACAACATCATTTTGAATAAATTCTGGTAGCTTTTCTCTTTTTCATTCTTTATTCGTTGTCTTTTAGATCTATCTTCTTATGTTTTTGCTTTGGTTCGTTTCGTATCTTTTTATATCTCTTGTTTTGTCGCTATCGTACGTCACTTCCTTGTGATTTCTGTGACAAGAGACTACCGCTTTCTTCCACAGATTCATTGGATCGAGCTAAGCTTAATTTTACTAGTTCCACAGTTTTGTTTATTCCTCTTTTTTTCGTTTCGTTGATTATTTACTTTCTTGTTTCAGTATTTCTTTTAGATTTTACGGTTTTCTCGTATTGTTATTGTTTTTTTCTTCTCTCATCACTGTTGTTGTTTACTTTTTCCATCTGCCTGTATCACCCTTTTGTTGTATATTTCTCATCATCGTATAGTTTTGTAGTACCTATATGTAATTTTTGTCTTTGTCACCTGTTTGTGGCTGACGAAGGGTAAAACCCGAAACGTCCCTTGTCTCATGTGAACTGTTATTTGTAAAACTGATTCAATACCGTTTTATTAGTTTATAAACTTATATACCGTCTAGAGTTCCATAGCCAGTTACGTGTATTTAGTACCTGACTGTACGGGTTAGATGGTAATGTCTGAATCGATAAATAGTCAATAGCTTCAGTGGGAGAGTAAAAAGGTAGTCCCATAGCAGATACTACCGTAGGGGAGTGAAGTGTTAGAGACCTCACTATACTAGGTCATGCATAGAGAGGTGGGGTGACCAGTACCTTTCCTCGCTGCCTTTTCCTTCCCTAACTCAAGTGAGAAGTCAGGTACCCATTTATAGCTGGGTAGACTGAATCGTGTCGATACCGTGAATCTTTTTATTTTCCAAATACTGTATAATACTAAGTATGGGAGTTCTGGAGTGAAATGGCAGATTTTACTATAATATTGTAACATGTCAAATGATGTATAGCTCTAGGGAGGGAAGTCTGGAGTAATGTTATTGCCTTTACTATATTGTTGTAATTTGTCAAATGTTGCTTATCAATAAGGATGGGAATAAGGAGTAAAATTGTTGCCTTTACTATAATATTGTAACTCGTGAATTATTGTATGGCACTAGAGAGAGACTGCCATCAATGGTACCTATACCTTGTAGCGGTATGGCAGCTTGCGTACCCTGATAATCCCCAGAGCTATGCCAGTGGGAGTTTTACTCCTGGTAGGTTCAACCAAGCTGGACTGGTCTGTGTGGGTAGGGGTCAGACAAAAGCTGGTACCCTGGTCCTCCAGGTTGGGGGTTTTACCACAGGGCTGACACCCCTGTCTGTGTAAAAAAAACAATGAAGTTATGGAAACAATAATAAATGAACAAACTTTGCTGCGGGATGGACATTCGGAGTCTGTGGCTCGTATGACTGTCAGTGGTGAAAGCCGAAAGGAAGCCACTGACATGAAAACGGATGTCCTGACCGCAAAACAGGATACAAGAATAGGTTTTTGGAATGTCAGGACAATGTACGAGACGGGTAAACTAAGACAGGTCACGGCAGAAATGAGAAACTATAGGTTACACATTCTAGGGATAAGCGAGAGCAGATGGACAGGGGCAGGAAAAGTTAAAACAGCAACAGGAGAAACAGTACTTTACTCTGGAAGAGAGGATGGACAACACAATGAAGGCGTAGCCATTATTCTACAGAAAGGAATAGAAAGGACATTACTGGAATGGAAACCCATCAACAACAGACTGATAAGATTAAGAGGGAGACTCATCAACACTACAATAATACAATGCTACGCACCAACGAATGATAGCGATGAGGAGGTCAAGGATGAATTCTATCAACAACTGCAGAAAGAAATGGAAGACACACCTAGATATGATCTTGTTATAGTAATGGGAGACCTCAATGCGAAAGTTGGTACACACAATACATATAATGAAAGAACAATGGGGAAATGCGGCAGCGGAACAGCAAACGAAAATGGGGATAAACTAATAAGTTTCTGTAGCATTAATAACCTGGTCATTGGAGGAACACTCTTCCCACATAAAGAAATTCACAAATTAACATGGGAATCACTAAATGGTCGGGACAGAAACCAGATAGACCACATCATGGTTAACGGTAGATGGAGACATGCATTACAAGATGTGAAGGTAAGAAGAGGTGCAGATGTGGGAAGTGATCACCATTTAGTAGTAGCAAAACTGAAAGTGAAACTAAGAAGGGCTGCACCAACTGCAACTACACAGAAAAGGTTTGACATCAGCAAATTGAAGGACTCCCTTACCAGAAAAGCTTTTACGGCCGACAGAAAGAAACGATATCAATTTGCCAAAAGTCAGGAAAAGACATTGACTGATGATATAGACCAGAATTTCCACACCATTTCAACAATATACAAAGAAAGCAGCAAATCATGCTTGGGATTCCAGGAAAGGAAGAAGCAAGACTGGATGTGATGATGTCACCATGATACAACGTTAAAATATCTCCAAAATTAACGATGAAATGTAGGGTTAAAGATAATGCGTAAGATACTAGGAGACATGCTCGCCCATGCCAGCCCTTCCCACCGCCATTTAAAACTAACGAGTTAGAAGTGCAAACGAAACGTTTACCCTTTGTAGACGGGAGAGAACGGGGGACACAAAAAAGGAAAAATATGACTGAACACGTGTTTGAAGTCGAACGGCAAAAAGACGCAAGTGGGGGTGAAAGGAAAAAAAATCACGTCCCGAGTTGACATAAAATAAGGAAATGGACAAGAAACGGACATTAGCTCTTGATCGAGACAGTCATTTCTTGGGCGTGTTTCGATACTTGGTCTTTATTGGCCAACGCATTTTATAGTAGCGGGATGGAGAGGTGAAAGTTTGCCATTCGACATAAGTCTGTTCAGAGACGCAGTTTGAATCCCTGATGGTGTTGATTCCATACGAATATAACTATATAGTGGGACGCCATCATACGGCCAGCAGCTCAGCTGAGTTTTGCTAGCAAACTTTAACTGTGTTCTCAATTCTGAATTCTGGTAAGAATGAACAATAATTATTCTGTATATTTTAATAATTCGAGTGATTGATACTGCCATATCATTAAAAATGATTACGACAAGTAAGTGTTCGCTCTAGATCCCCAGCCCATGATCAGGGTCTAGAGACATACATACAAAGAAAACATATAGGCACGCCTAACTGAAACTATGAAAAAGGATCTAGTGTTGAGATCAGTGGAACATATCACCTATCTTATTTAATAGCAGGAAGCTATTGAACCTATCTCAGATGCAATGTAGTTGTTAAGGTACTGTCCGCCCGTTCGTTTATTCCCGTGTATTAAAAGAGTTTGTCTGCATTTGATATATGTAT
Source organism: Oreohelix idahoensis (assembly GCA_024509875.1). Classification (NCBI taxonomy): domain Eukaryota; kingdom Metazoa; phylum Mollusca; class Gastropoda; order Stylommatophora; family Oreohelicidae; genus Oreohelix; species Oreohelix idahoensis. Next base: position 39,572 of record JAMPIV010004049.1, read on the forward strand.
ACCATTATTATTCCCATATGTGTCTAAATGAATGTTAGAACATTGGTATACAACAAAAGTGTCACGCGAATGTTTTATTCGTGGGTATGCCAAAAACTGCACTGTATCGTCCCTGTATTATTTATGCAGTGTTCTCTCACAAGGGATCACGAATTAGTAATGTCTCAGATATGCCCAACAGCTCAAATATAACCAGGTAAGAAGCCAATGCTGTTCCGGTAACATAACAACACAGTTTATTGAAAACTCATGATCCATGAGACATGATGAACCGTTCTTAGTTAATGTCATTTTGTCTATTCGTAACATAGTGTTATACTCCTTGACGGTAATACATTGTTGCTTATTAGTCCCAATACTTCTATACATCTCTATGTATTGATTATATCCGTGCCCTTCTCCCGTACCTTCTTTTCAAACTCATATAACTTCATTAACATGAATTTCCCAAATTCAGCACACATTAGCGACAAAGCAGGATTTTTTTAGACTCCGATTTTTACGGTGTATAGACCTGCCCGTCTAAAAAATGTATAAGCATCAAATTATACATTATTAACAGTACTCATCCTGGTATGCACTCCTATGCATGGCACGAATCAATACACCCTTTTTTCACGGGTTTTCAAGCAAACCAGCAAACACAAGGCTGTTCACGTCTTGTTTTTTATTTGGGGTCCATTTTGTTCTCTACGTCATTGTTTCAAGACCCAAAAAACTCCTACGTCATCCTTTTTTTTACTGCGCGCAATAATAATGCACCTAAGTGTACTATTCACATATCTTCAAATATTTTTACCAAATTCAACTCAGCGCTCTTTGATGCGCAACACCAAAATGTTGTAAACAACCATACGCAACAGTAGTCTTGGGGAACTAATACTATGCGAAACCAACTTGGTAAGATGTGCTGTGTGGTCAGAGAGATCTGACCCAGTCTATGTGGTGTTGTTGTTGTGTAGTGTTGTGTGCAGAAGTGGTTCAGGAAGTAGAGTTCTGACACATGACCAATACTTTTGTTTCAGTACTGTGAGTTTCTATTTGGCACCAAAGCGGTGTCAAATGCTGTAGTAATATATACAAGTGTGGACCAGAGCAGTCTATCATTGTGTCAGAGCAGCCGTATATTGCCCCCAGCACGGAGAGGTGGGGCCACAAGACTTTTGTACAGGATCGACGCAGGCGAGATAAGTTATATCTGGCCTGCTGGACTTTCACCAACGACATTTTCAACTAAATTATCCCTAATTTACCAGTAAATAAAGCCATGACATTGGGGAAATTAAACTATATATATTTATTCCTAAAGTCAACGGACAATGTTTGGCAGTCATAGACTGGGAGTGATTACACCATCCCAACAGCATATCTAGTAATAAGTTCTCCTGTGACTATCTTAATATAATTGTTATTAACCAGTCATTTGAATAATTAAGTACACATTTTCCATTTTATTATGTCATATGATTTTGCATTCCATTAAATTTATCAAAAGATTTAACTGTAAAAAACTAAAATAGCCTGAGTTAGTTCAGTGTGTTATAAATTTTATTAATATTATTAGACTTCTTAAATCTCTGTGTGTGTGTGTGTGTGTAAATTACCACTACACATTACATATCAGTACCCTAGATTTTTAACGTAGCCACATTCATTAGTAAAAAAGATATGTGTGAGGTCGTAAGTGGTAGTAAGAAGGGCCTTCTGTAATTCACATCTACATTTATCTCAGGAGCCTTCACAGCTGACCTCATACATCACACTAGGTGACATCAACCATACAATACCATCAAAATCCACTACATATATTGGGGTCTTGTCCAGGGATAATTAGCTTATCAGTAATATTATGATCTCCTGGTGGGAGAATTAAATTAGGGGAACAAATTGTAAAAATTAAAAGTGTCCCTTAAAATTGAAAGTGAGAATAAAATTTGGTGAATCTTCACAGCCAGTGGTAATTAATTAGTTAACTGGCTAATTAGAATTACCTTAGTTTATAGTAATTGGAATTACTTTAGTTGTTTATTGGTTGGATTTTTACCCTGATCATTGTTAATTTGTGTGATGGCTGAGCTAGCAAAGTTCAGATCAGCTGCTGTGCTAACGGCGAAGGATATGGGAATGGATGGTCAGGTTTTAATTCAGTATGTAACTGCTGAATGTGACAAGTATATTGAACGGGAAGAAAGAAGATTAGAAAAAGAGGCATAAAGAAAAATTAGAATCTGAAAGGTTGGCTGAAGAGAAGAGGTTACAAATTGAGGCTGATAGAGAACTTAAGAGGCTGCAGATTGAGGCAGAAGAAAAATGACAGCAAAGGGAAGCAGAAGATAAAAAGATTGACTGCCGAAAGGGAAGCAGAAGATAGAAAGTTGCAAAGAGAGGCAGAAGATAAGAGAAGGGAAGCAGAAGATAAAAGATTGACTGCCGAAAGGGAGGCAGAAGATAGAAGGTTGCAAAGGGAGCACGAATTACGACTAAGGGAGCTGGAGTTACAAGGCCAGGCTCCTGAAAATGGTGCCAGCCCTTTTGCCTCAGATGCTGCAGCTAGTCAGGGTGCCTCAAACTCAGCTATGGGGTTTCATTTAGACCATTTTGTTGAAAAAGACGATGACATCGAGGGGTACCTCAGTCGTTTTGAATTATTAGCTACTACATATGGGTTAGAGAGAGAGAGAGGTGGAGTTTAAAGTTGTCACAGGGACTGAGAAGTACTTCTTATGAAGTCTTCGCAAAAATGAACAGAGAAGACCAAGACAATTATGACATGTTAAAGCAGGCTTTGTTATTGAGGTACGAAAAAAAATGGTGAATTTTATCGTAAGAAATTTAGAAATGCCAAACTGTTGTCTGGGGAGACATACCACCAATTCTCTGCCAGACTGGAAACCTATTTGGAGAAATGGACTGCTCTGGGGAAGACCCAAGATCTTAAAGAGATGATCATGATAGAGCAATTGAGAGAGTCCATGGCTCCAGACATGAGAAAATTTCTCATGGAACAAGGTGCAGAGAAGTTGGGGGAGATTTTAAATGTCGCTGAGAGGTATCAGGCAGCCCAGGCAGAGGTAAGTGGCACTAAAAAGAAGCACATAGAAACTTTTAAAGCTCCACAGCCATTTAATAAATTTGAAAATAGAGAACAGGGTAATAAGGGCAGGACAAACTTTGAACGGCCAAGACATGACTATCGAGACAGAAACTCACAGTTCAATGACCAAAAATACAATGAAAGAAAACCCTTTTAACCAAGGAAAAAGATGGTGCAAATGGTGCAAGAAAGATAACCATAACACCGAATTTTGTAGCAGGAAACCTTCAAACATTGCTGCAATGAAGTCGGGGACTCAAAGATTAAAGGTTAATCCTAATGGACAGCAGGAACCTTATCACCCCCCAGTTTGTGAGGATGTTATTTGTAATGGGGTCACCATAAGGTGCCTTTATGATACAGGTTTGGATTATGATTCAGTTGTGAAGTCTAGCCTAGTGGACCCAAGTCAGTATACCACAGAAACAGTGGAAATACAAGGGGCGACTAAGGACATACCACTCATGACACTTCCCATCGCAAGGATAACGGTGAAAACTCGCTATGTGGAAGGAGAAATCAGAGCAGCAGTGATAGATGAACCAATCTACCCTCTGATATTGGGGTGTAGATACGTCTTCTTGGGGAATCCCGAGAGACCTGTGATCATGGCGACAGTGCAGACCAGGTCACAGAAAAAGGAGGAAGAAGGTGAACCTATAAATGCTCATCCAGAGGAGATGAGGAAGGCGCAGGCTGAGGATAGGACACTCAAGCCATGTTTTAAAAAATTGCCCAAATGCCACACACCTCCAAGCAAGGGAGAATATTTTATGAAGGACAGATTGCTATATAGGAAGACAGGAACTAGATCCACTGGTCACGGACAGTTGGTTCTTCCCAAGGTATATAGGGCAAATTTAATAAGGAGCTTACATGTTGGAAAAGATGGTGACCATGAGAAAGTCGGTACCATCTGCCAAAAAGTTGCTCGAAAATACTATTGGCCCGACGTAAATGTCGATATTGAAAACTTTGTAGAAGCATGTGGCGTATTTCATGAGGGAACACCCACAAAGGGAAAATATGTGCAGGACCTAGAAACGCCACGGGGCACTCTTAGGCCTGGAAGGAAAAAATTATTATACTCAGGTAGACAAAGTGCAATGGGAGCCCCCTTTTCACACCCAGTCTTCACTTGAATGGATTAACATGGCCACTATGCGACGAGTACAAAGAAGAAAATTACCCCAGAATAAACTGACAATCCCTCGGTCAGAGTTATATAAACTGGATGAAACTAAAAGAGAGCGAAGATCTCTCACAAGCAATCTAAAGTGGGGAGATAAACCCAAGAAGAAAATTGGTAGTGGTCGATTTGTGAGTGATGATTCTAGGAAGAAAAGTCCTCATTATAAAGCTTCTAATGGACGGGACCAGACGGGTTCCATGAAAAATAAGGATAAAAATTTAAAGGTCCAGATGTAGCACTATTAAGGACCTGGACAGATGAGAAGGCAGAAGAGACTGTTACCTCATCTTAACAATACGTGAACGAACTGACCACTCGTCTGAAAGCTGGATGGAAACTGGCAAATGATAATTTGAGACAAGCCAGGAAGAAACATGCAGCATATTTTAATAGGAAGGCAAAGGACAGAGAACTAGCTGTGGGAGAGAAGGTGCTTCTTCTACTACCCGGCAGCCAGAATAAATTACAAATTGGATGGCAAGGTCCATATACGGTTCTAGAGAAGGTGTCTAGAACAAACTATAAAATTGACAAAAGGGGGAAGGAGAAAGTTTATCATGTAAACCTTTTAAAGAAGTATCTGGACAGACCACTCCAGGAAAGCACCCCCTTACTGACCTTGGCTATCGCAACTCAAATGCAAAAGGAACCACTCACCTCGCATGAATACCCATTACATCCTTGTGAAACAGCGGCACAAGTAAAAGTCAGTAAGCACCTGACTAAAAATCAGAGGGAGAGAGTTCAACAGGTTCTGGAGGAACATACAGATGTATTAACAGATAAACCAGGACATACAAATTTGCTACAGTATGACATGAAACTGGTAGACTCAAACCCAATCTGTATGAGAGCCTATTCTATTCCGTTCGCGAAGGAGAAGGCATTGAAGGAAGAAATAGATTATTTGTTGAAGGAGGGGATTATTTCCCACAGTGAATCATCTTTTAGCTCCAGTGTCGTTTTGTTGAGAAAACCGTCTGGGGAACACAGACTGTGCATAGATTACAGGAAACTGAATGCTGTCACAGAAGGACAAGTGGATCCATTACCAGACACAAAACAGTTATTTGCCAGATTAAACAAGGCAAACCCAACGGGCTGATCACCCGTTTGCCAGTCACTTTGATTACGGAAACAACAACAAACGGATTGATTTGTCGTTGCCCTAAAGACGCCATTAGGCGTGATGGGAACAATGGCAAAGAAAATCTATTCGCTGTTGCCATTAAGACGCCACTAGGCGTAATGGCCACTGACTGCTTTGCCGGTCGTTGGCTAAGGACGGAAGAAGAAGAAGAAACAAGGCTAAATACTTTTCAAAGGTGGATCTTAGTAAAGGCTATTACCAGATTCCAGTGAAGCCTGAAGTGAGACCTTATTTAGCGTTTAGCACATCGGAAGGACATTATGAATTCAACATGCTACCATTCGGATTGAAAAATGCTCCGAGTGTATTTTCAAGGATGATGCGCAAATTGTTGGATCCCCTGAATAACCCATGTATCACGAATTTCATGGATGATATTCTCGTCGCCACAGAGACATTTGAAGAACACATTGACGCTTTAAAAATGTTATTTGATAGGCTTAGGGAGGCGAACTTAACTGCTAGGCCAACAAAATGTTGTATTGGATGCAAAGAGTTGGAATTCTTGGGACACACTGTATATCAGGGTAACATGACCCCTGATCCCAAGAACTTGGAAAAACTGCAGAGAGCACCTAGACCACAAACAAAAAAGGACGTGCGATCATTCGTGTCGTTATGCGGATTTTATCAAAAGTATATCAGAAATTTTAACTCTATTTGTGCTCCTCTGACTGATCTGACTCGCAAGGGACTTCCAGATAAAATTATTTGGACTGCGCAATGTGAATTAGCTTTCCAAGAATTAAAGGAAAAACTCACTAGCAAGCCTATTCTCAAATTGCCTGATTTGACACAGGACTTTGTGGTGAGAACAGATGCAAGTAATGTAGGCCTCGGGGCGGCCTTGTTGCAGAGGTCATCTTCACCCGATGGGGAACTGAACCCAGTCGCTTATGCAAGCCGCAAATTGAATAAAGCGGAACAAGGATATTCTGCAAGCGAAAAGGAATGTTTAGCGTTAATCTGGGCAATAAAGAAGTTCCAAATCTATCTGTATGGTAGGACTTTTGTGGTCCAGACGGATCATCAGCCCCTCGTATTCTTATCTCAGGCTAAGCATGAAAACGCAAGACTGTTGAGGTGGTCTTTATTGTTGCAACCTTATCAGTTTATTATCCAATACATCCCAGGGTCATTGAATGTCGGTGCAGGTTTCCTCAGTCGGCACCCCTGTGATCAAGATTAGATAGTGGTAGGCGTGAGGAGAGATTTTATCTATGTGTATCACTGGTTTTGGAACTTGCCGTAGTGCATTTTCTCAGGTGGGGACATGTGTGATGATGTCACCATGATACAACGTTAAAATATCTCCAAAATTAACGATGAAATGTAGGGTTAAAGATAATGCGTAAGATACTAGGAGACATGCTCGCCCATGCCAGCCCTTCCCACCGCCATTTAAAACTAACGAGTTAGAAGTGCAGACGAAACGTTTACCCTTTGTAGACGGGAGAGAACGGGGGACACAAAAAAGGAAAAATATGACTGAACACGTGTTTGAAGTCGAACGGCAAAAAGACGCAAGTGGGGGTGAAAGGAAAAAAAATCACGTCCCGAGTTGACATAAAGTAAGGAAATGGACAAGAAACGGACATTAGCTCTTGATCGAGACAGTCATTTCTTGGGCGTGTTTCGATACTTGGTCTTTATTTGAATGCCGCGGCAAAACACATGAGGGATGGTTCTCGAACAAATTTCAAAAATTAAACTTGAGAAAAAATATGTTTTTTCTTAATACTAGAGTTATGAAAATAAAACCTAGCTAGTTTGATAGCCCATCCTGAGCAGAGAAATAATATGCTTTCATTTATACAGACGGATAGATAATAAAGAAGATATTGACAAAAGACTGTATTGTTCATATCATACAAGCGAATGCACTGTTAACCCAATGTCACTAAAAGTTACCAAAATCTTGGCCTTGAGTCTGCAAACGTAATAAACCAAGCTGTAATTAAAGAGAGGGAATGTGGTGGAGCATTGTAGCTAAAAATAACTTAGGCAGCAGATTCGTGTAGGAAATGCATGTAAAACCAAGTGTGTTTTTATGAAAAAACAAGTAGAGACAGACGGACTAACAGACCGTAATACATACTTGACTGAGATTTGACTGAAGTGACTTTTGGTTGAAGATTTGAAAGCAAGGGGGGAAGTCGGCGATTGGCCAACGCATTTTATAGTAGCGGGATAGAGAGGTGAAAGTTTGCCATTCGACATAAGTCTGTTCAGAGACGCAGTTTGAATCCCTGATGGTGTTGATTCCATACGAATATAACTATATAGTGGGACGCCATCATACGGCCAGCAGCTCAGCTGAGTTTTGCTAGCAAACTTTAACTGTGTTCTCAATTCTGAATTCTGGTAAGAATGAACAATATTTATTCTGTATATTTTAATAATTCGAGTGATTGATACTGCCATATCATTAAAATGATTACGACAAGTAAGTGTTCGCTCTAGATCCCCAGCCCATGATCAGGGTCTAGCGACATACATACAAAGAAAATATATAGGCACGCCTAACTGAAAATATGAAAAAGGATCTAGTGTTGAGATCAGTGGAACATATCACCTATCTTATTTAATAGCAGGAAGCTATTGAACCTATCTCAGATGCAATGTAGTCTTGGGGAACTAATACTATGTGAAACCAACTTGGTAAGATGTGCTGTGTGGTCAGAGAGATCTGACCCAGTCTATGTGGTGTTGTTGTTGTGTAGTGTTGTGTGCAGAAGTGGTTCAGGAAGTAGAGTTCTGACACATGACCAATACTTTTGTTTCAGAACTGTGAGTTTCTATTTGGCACCAAAGCGGTGTCAAATGCTGTAGTAATATATACAAGTGTGGACCAGAGCAGTCTATCATTGTGTCAGAGCAGCCGTATATTGCCCCCAGCACGGAGAGGTGGGGCCACAAGACTTTTGTACAGGATCGACGCAGGCGAGATAAGTTATATCTGGCCTGCTGGACTTTCACCAACGACATTTTCAACTAAATTATCCCTAATTTACCAGTAAATAAAGCCATGACATTGGGGAAATTAAACTATATATATTTATTCCTAAAGTCAACGGACAATGTTTGGCAGTCATAGACTGGGAGTGATTACACCATCCCAACAGCATATCTAGTAATAAGTTCTCCTGTGACTATCTTAATATAATTGTTATTAACCAGTCATTTGAATAATTAAGTACACATTTTCCATTTTATTATGTCATATGATTTTGCATTCCATTTATGACTCCTTAATATTTCTTATGTTCTGACCAACTAAACATTTGGTTCAGAACAAAATAAATTTATCAAAAGATTTAACTGTAAAAAACTAAAATAGCCTGAGTTAGTTCAGTGTGTTATAAATTTTATTAATATTATTAGACTTCTTAAATCTCTCTGTGTGTGTGTGTGTGTGTGTGTGTGTGTGTGTGTGTGTGTGTGTGTGTGTGTGTGTGTGTGTGTGTGTGTGTGTGTGTGTGTGTGTGTGTGTGTGTGTGTGTGTGTGTGTGTGTGTGTGTGTGTGTGTGTGTGTGTGTGTGTGTGTGTGTGTGTGTAAATTACCACTACACATTACATATCAGTACCCTAGATTTTTAACGTAGCCACATTCATTAGTAAAAAAGATATGTGTGAGGTCGTAAGTGGTAGTAAGAAGGGCCTTCTGTAATTCACATCTACATTTATCTCAGGAGCCTTCACAGCTGACCTCATACATCACACTAGGTGACATCAACCATACAATACCATCAAAATCCACTACACTGGATAACACCAGAAACTTTAAACACCATAACGATGAGAAAGGAAATGAAAAGAAAGAAAACAGAAGCTAAGTCCCCCAGGTTAAAGCAACTATATAGCGAACAGTACAGTCAGCTGGACAAGGAAGTTAAACGCCAAACCCGAGCCAACAAAAGGAATTTCCTAGACGATCTTGCAACACTGGCAGAGGAGGCAGCACTGAGAAATGAACAAAGCACGGTATACAAAATAACTAAATTCATCAGCGGAAAACGAGGTGCAAACAATATTACATTAGTAAGAGATAAGCAAGGTAATCTCATCACGACAGCAGAGGGACAAGAAACAAGATGGGCAGAGCACTTCAGAGAAACTCTGAACAAGGAACCACCAGAGACACAATTGAATGTTCCTGAGGCTGAAAACGATCTAGATGTGAATACAGACATTCCACGAAAAGAAGAAATCATCACAGCAATCAAAGGGTTAAAGAACGGCAAAGCTCCGGGCCATGATAACTTAAATGCAGAGCTATTTAAGACAGACCCTGAGCTAGCAGCAGAACTATTAGAACCACTATTTGCACAAGTCTGGAAAACGGGGACAACACCATCAGAGTGGAACAAAGGAATAATTGTCAAATTGCCCAAGAAGGGAGATCTTGCAAACTGCAATAATTGGAGAGGAATCACTTTTCTCTCAGTTCCCAGCAAAATACTAGGCAGGATAATTATACAGAGAATTTCAAAGGCAGTAGATCACAAACTGAGGAAAGAACAAGCAGGATTTAGAAAGAACAGGAGATGTGTAGATCATATATTCACTCTCAGGAACATTATAGAGCAGTGCTCAGAATGGCAAAGACAGCTTTACATTAATTTCGTTGATTTTGAAAAGGCTTTTGACAGCATACATAGGGACAGTTTATGGAAAATACTGAGGGCTTATGGAATTCCAAGCTGCATAGTGTCAATCATAAAAAGCCTCTATGCAAACTTTACGTGCAGTGTTGGGCAGAGCAACCTAACCTTCGAGGTGAAGACAGGAGTACGAGAGGGATGCCCCTTATCAACCACTCTATTTTTAACAGTCATAGACTGGGTGATGCGCCAGACAACAGAGGGCAGTCCAAGAGGAATAAGATGGACAACATTTTCTACATTGGAAGATCTGGAATATGCAGATGACATTGCACTACTAGCACATTCACATCAACACATCCAGGAAAAAACGGATAGACTTAATAAGTTTAGCCAGCAGGTGGGCTTGAACATCAATTTAAAGAAGTCTGAGGTCATGACGCTCAATGTGAGCAACCCTGAGCCCATATCATTAAGGAATAAGCAATTGGTACAGACAGATACCTTCACATACCTAGGAAGCATAGTAACACCAGACGGCGGGGCAGGCAAAGACATCAACATCAGAATGAATAAGGCAAGAACAGCCTTCTTTAGCCTAAACAACATCTGGAAATCCTCCCAATACAGCACAAGCACAAAATTAAGATTATATCAGAGCTGTGTGCTTTCTGTGCTTCTCTATGGTGCGGAATGCTGGAGAGTTACAGAGAAGGAAATGTCGAAATTGTCCTCTTTTCACACAACATGCCTAAGAAAAATTCACCGAATCTTTTGGCCGAATACCATCACTAACCAAGATCTGCTTACTCGTAGCAAGCAAGAGGACATGCACACCATCATAGCTGGCAGACGCTGGAACTGGGTTGGTCATGTCCTCAGAAGAGACCCCGATGCCATCACAAGAACAGCTATGCTTTGGACCCCTGAAGGAAAACGAAAAAGAGGCCGACCAAAAACAACCTGGCGGAGGACTGTGGAGGCTGAGATGCAAAGAATGAACCAGAGTTGGGGCACTGTACGAAGGATGGCCACCGACCGAGCAAAGTGGAATCAATTTGTTGTTGCCCTACAAGACGCCACTAGGCGTGATGGCCACTGACTGCTTTGACGGTCGGCGGCTAAGGATCAAAGAAGAAGAAGACTAGAGAGAGAAGTCTGGAGTAACGTTTCTGCTGTTACTACTGTATATTGTAATTTGTTAAATGTTGTATATCTGTAGCGGGAGGTTATTTAAAATTATTTATTATGTAAGAGTATGCCAGTAACGAGTTCTGACCTTACAAGTAATACCCCAGTCTTAGAAATAAGCACTGGTGTATTGTTATCATAAAAATAGTCAGACTGTGAAAACCCTGGCCCAGTTGGTAAGAAGTAGTACCAGGATTTAAGGTGTCTCCTCCCTGTGACTATCTTATGATTACTTATATTCTAGGGGATAAGTAAAATGTACATTCACTGAACCCACAAAATGGAAGAAGTGAATAAATCCTCAGGTACAGTTAAAACAGTTTAATAATTACACTAATATTCTATTACTGCTAGTTGGAACAGAGCATTGAAATATATATATATATAGAAAATTAAGTCACACAATTACTATTATTGTCTGTTTAGACTTCAAGATCTTAAATAATAAAGTTACTGAAATCACTGTTATTAGTCCTTTGATATTTAAGGATAACTGTCATCAGTTGACTGAGTTTCGGTATGGTTTCTTATTGTTTTCAACTATTGGCTGTTTCACATGTATAGGTGGTCAGTGTCAAACAGGACACTTATCTTTCCAACTTGATACTGCTGAAACTGAACTGTCCTTTGCTGATATCAGACTTGGTAGGCCCAACAGTAGGGATGCCAATGACCAGTTGAAGTTCACTCTTTGGGGTCCTGCACTTTTGTGGGATTGCCTCGGATGAACTACACCGGCTTCTGATACTGGACAGTCTGGTTTGAGTTATTTCATGGAACCTGCAACATATCAGCCTTGGCTAGTATCTGGCTAGACTTGTAGCTGACTAGCACAGATGTCAGACCAGTCAGTCATCAGATGTCACCGTTATACAATCATAGTAAGTAAGGACATCATTTCAGTGATATAGCATTAATATTAACATTTCAATTAAGTGTAACTGACTAGCACATAAGTCAGACAATTCAGTCATCAGGTGTCAAAGTTATACAGTCATAGCAAGTAACATCAATTCAATGATATAGAATTAATATTAACATATCAGTAATAAACATCATCTGGTTTATTCCGCTCCTATACATCCCTTCATATTCTATAACTTAATCCTTCCAAATCATATCAAGTACAAATTCAACTACTGATGCTATTCTTAGCATCTACACAAAATTAATACATAAATAAAGAAAGTGAGTGACCACGTGATCAGGTTGCTTTCTACTGAAACTGGCTGTAGAACACTCCAGTTTACCAGCTGTAAATGGGTACAAAGTTGTGCGCTCGAACTAGGGAAGGCAAAGGCAGCGAGGAAGGGGACTAGTCACCTTAACCTCGTAAACTGGGATCTCCCATGATGAAGTTTCTAACACTTCATTTCCCTATGACAATCTCTGCCATGGGACTGCCTTTATCTTCGAAAGCGATACAGCAATATGATAAATACTGTATATCTTCATTAGGCTGTGGGGCTATTTGTGATTAATTTTTGTACAAGCAACAATCATCCACAATGCACATGTTTAGATCATATTAAAAATACAATACATTATATCAATGACTACTATTATACAGGCATATTTTGTGAAGTTTATATGAACCTGAAATATTAAAAAAAAATATTATACACGGTAGTTATCATAATTTCGCTTACCCTCAGACTTCAGATACTGGACTTAAAAATGTTTCTGGCGATCCGCTCACAATTCATGGGTAGTGGCGAAACTCTGCCTCCAGTCTGTCTCAAAACCTCTTTCGTTGTGTCTCGCTCCAGTTTTACCGATACGCTTTAAATACTATAGCGCGGACGTATCGGAGGGTACCGACGTCACAGCTTAAACCTAGGCCTGAGAAATCCTTCCCGAACATTGATTTCAGCCGATCTGTGCGTCGACTGAAATTCTGCCTTACTCATTCTTGGCATATATAATATCCATATTGTTCCATCTTATCTAGTTTTATACAGCTGATAAAACTCTATCTTCCTATCCATGTAAATTCCCAAACTGTTATTTGTTGATTTTAATATTTAGAACAGAAGTGGGTTACACGCTTTTAGCGTAACTGTGGGCAGCCGAAATACGCATATATCTCCGTAAATGAGAACTTCCTACCGTTCCTTCTTATATGCAGTTATACACAATCCTTCCCTGTACTGAAATGTAAAATCCTTTTCATACGGATTCCCTTCTGCTTTTATTTATCGTTGGCGATTTCCTCTGTCTGATACACATTTCGCTGATACGCCGCCATTTTGAAAGCGGTCAATCGATCGTTGACAGGTTTATAAATCTAACTGAACCCGTTTGCAATGACTTGAAACCAATTTCGCGACAATATCATTGGGGATTGGAATTCTTAGGTGAAATTACTTTCTCTCTTAGAACATTGTTATTTATTAAATTTTGTTTAGCACATAGAAAAAGGAAAGCTCTGGAGTGAAATTGCTGCCTTTCTCAGAATATTGAAACTTGTCAAAATTGGCATTGCAAGGGGGAGGGGGGGGGGGGGGGTATGTGCAATGAAATGAACATTTATCCTAGTAAGCGGAGTACATAGTGGTGATGTTGACGAGTATAAAACTGATACAATTTTGCTGCCGAACTCCGCCTAGGAGGGCGGCCTGCATGGAGGCCGTAAGGAGGCAGCCCCTCCACTGTGCAAAGGCACAACAGGCAAATCACCTGGTAGCTTTAATTAAACTTTTGATTACGAGAACTACAAGAGAGAAAACCGGACTGATTCTAAAGGCGACAAACTGGAACGGACTACGGACTAAGCCGATAGGATAGTCTGGCGCTCTCTCTCTCTCCCAAACATCTACACCTCACGGTAAAAGGGGAACGACTAAATGAGTAAGAACTTCTCTCGTTCACGTCGTAAGAGTAATATGACGTTTATGCATGGGACTGGCAACCTTATCATGCACAATAATGTATTACAATAACTATCACCACTGGAGCACATTCATGCTGTAGTGTAAACTTGCTATAAGGTCCTGCTGCAACTTTTGCTCTGTGTTACTAAGTGAGCGAAAATGGAAATTGTGATAATACTGAGAATATAATTTTATGTCAGATTCCTGTCCCATTTAAGCTGGTAAAAACAGATTAGTCAAACTTTCCTCTTATCTCGATAGATTTCCCCAAGATATTTACCATGCTAATGTGTGAACCAGAAACTGTGGAGCCATCTGCAGAATCATCATTTTCATCTTCGATTTCATTCCTTATAGAGCATAGAACCATCACTACAGCTGATCACCTTATGGAGCACAGAACTTTTTAGGTCGCCCCTGAACCGGCATTTTTAGATTCTCTCCCCCCCATTCATGTCGCCCCTGAACCGGCATTACCAAATGAGGCCCTGTAAGGGATATTTTCTAACACAAACCGTATTGTTTAATATGGGACCGGTATTCGGAATCATTACTAACATGTGAATTATTATTCTTCTTCTTTCGTTCACTTGAACTATATTGTCTATATCTACAATGTTGTTTCTTGTATAAACTTCACTGTCTTTTGTAGTTCATACAGCGGTCTCCGTATAGTTTTGCTTCCAGTGTTGTTTCTCTGGGCCAGTGGGTTTGCCTCAATATATCATATTCGGGGCAGTCTTGAAGTATATGCTCTGCAGTCTGGGGTGCCCTTCCACATGTACACATGGCTGAATTGCCAATCTTAAATTTTTTTTATACATGTGGCTACGGAGTCGGTTGTGTCCTGTTCTGAGGCGCAGAATGACAATTTGTTCTGATCTGTTCATAGCTTGGTAGTCGTCCTTCGTTGGTGTTGGTGGCTTTCTGGTTGATTTGATCATCTTTTTCTTCTGATGGTACGTAACTGGTACATCCGGTTGCTCGTCTGCAGCACCTTCTTTAGCCAGTCGGTCTGCTCTCTCGTTTCCTGGTATTTCAGAGTGAGACCTTGCGCTGGTTGCACAGATCAGACAGTAAGGCTTGTATACCTGGTAATTGTCTGGACTGAAGTGCTGATCTTGCATCTGTCAGGAATACAACAGGCTGTGGACCGAGATTGGTGTTCAACAGTTTCTCAGTTGCCACCTTGATTGCCTGGATTTCTGCATCATAGATGTTACAGAATTTCCCCGTTGGTACTCTGACCGTATCCCTAGTGTTGTTTGGGTATTCTATGTACACTCCTGCTCCTTCACTGCATTTTGTGCTGACCTATCCTTATATACTCGGACCCAGAGGTCCTGTGGGTATTCATCATCCAGGAAACTGAGAGTGACTGTCCCACGTTGCACGCTGTTCTGTTCATCCTTGTCGAGTATTCCTTTCACTTTTGTCTGGATGTATACTGGTAGTCCAGTCTCCTCTCTCCAATGGGTTTGCTCTGGCACAGACTTTAGAGGGCTGTCAACTTCAGGCAAGTCGAAGGTTTGTCTACGAAGTCGTTTGGCCTGGTGGATAAAACTGCTTCTTTTCAATCGCCACATTGCTAGGTTTTGGAATCTGTCCTTCATTGGATGGTTCGGCATACATAGGAACTTTTTTGCCTGTGTTAGCACTTTCGTGTCTCTGCGTTCTCTCAGTGCTTGTATCCTCCCCATTTTCTCCATCTCCACTATAGGCGTTGATTTCATTCCCCCCGTGATGACCCTAAGCGTCTTGTTTTGCACCTTATCTAGCAATGTGGTGTTTGATGCTGGACACCACGCAACTGACCCATATTCCAGGTGTGGTCGTATGCCCTGCTTGTAAACTTTACTAAGTGTTTTCCCGCTGGCTCCCCATGTGGTTCCACTTAGTTTTCTCAGGATGGCTAGCTTCCTCCTGGCCTTTGTTGCTCCCTTGTTGATATGTTGCTTCCATGTCAGCCTATCATCGAATGTAACTCCGAGATAGGTGGGTTGTTTATCTTCTCTCAGGAGCTCTCCATGTATCTTGATGACACCAGCTTTTTGTTTTGGAGAGAGGGTGAAGAGCGTAGTGCTGCACTTATTTGTATTGATGCTGACACACCATCTATTTGCCCATGATGGTAAAGCATCTGTATCTCTTTGTAGCAGTTTGGTGGCCACTGTTGCATGCTCATCTGTGCACCATATTACCAGGTCATCAGCGTACATTGCCACTTTCATTCCATGTGGTAGTTCAGCAACAAAGTCATTGATGTAGACTAGGAAAAGTGTGGGGGACAGAACCTCTCCCTGAGGGACGCCATGAAGCAGTAGAATTTTTTTGCTCTTGAGGCCATCAAGTTGTACTCTGGCTCTTCTGTTTTGCAAGTATGCTTCCACCCATTTGTACATGTGAATTAAAATGTTTATTGCCATGTGAATATTAATATGGGAAAATCGCAAGTGGATGTCCAAGTCATTTGAGGCTGGCAACCTCAGCGTATAGAATGATGATTTCATGAACCACCACTGCAAGGGCTGATGACTGCTTGTCGCTAGTTTCTTACAGAGAACTAAAAGCATATGTAGTCACAGGTTCCATAGTGATCAGGAAGGGAAAGATGACAGAAATGATTTACATTCTAAGTATAATATTTACATTTTCAAACCAGTGTAAATGTCTATGTAAACATATTAACTTTAAAATTAATGAAAGTTTCAAACTTTTCAACAAGTGTAGATATAAATGAAAACATATTCAATTTTTATTGTGAACACTTTTAAGTCAGTGGAGATGTAAATGTAAACATATTCTATCTGTACTATCAACCTTTTCATTTAAATGTAAAATAAAGATAAAGCTATTCAGTTTAAATGTAAAGAAAGTTTTCTCTCGAGGGATTAAGTTTAATTCTCATCGAGGGTAAATTCTGAGTAGATGGGATTGTGGAGTAGGAGAAAGGGGACACATAAGTATGTGTCGGGAAACGCAATACTCAGAAGAGCGTTTCGTTTCTATTATTTTACCATAGTTGTTGGTGGTACCAGTTGAAGGTACTATCTCTGGAACAAAAATGGGACGGTGGTCTGAGCTTTAAGACGAGGGACTAACTTTGTAGACACTCCCTGACACTGCTGGGAACGTGCTACGCCCTACATCCTTGAACAGCGACGAATGTTTTCAGTGATCAATCTACCAAGAATCAACCCATCAGCGGGAGCAGAACCTACCCGTGGCAGATAAGTGAAACCTCTAAGCTGCCACGTGAACTCCTTTAAAAACGAACTTCCCATCACACCAGTGATGATCCACTTTTTTCTATAAATCATTATTCATTCTTTTAAACCCTTGTTAAAACTAAATGATTATTAAATTTGTTATTTGTAATTATACAAATTTAACTTCGATTTAATCATTTTAGATGTATTACATGTTTATCTCAGTTAATTTACTAAATACACTCTAAACAGAGCTATACCTTAATAAGAAGAATTCCACCGAGTAAACCAGGGTGGGGACTTGACGAGCTAAAATAATAATTGCTTAATCCTTCGCAAAAGTTTTCGGCAAATCCTAGAGTTAACGTGCTCAGCCAATGCAGCATTGTTCTCGTTTTTCTGAATATCTTGTGAAACTCCCTTGAGATAGAAGCGTTATTATCCTTCTATCTACAACTCTGCCAAAAGTAATCTTGTGCGAAGGTAGACACCTTTGAAGGCCCATAGTAGATACGCTTAGGTTTTGGCCACTGTTGGAATACTACTGCAAAACAGGGGAGGCAACCCGTGACAAACACGATAAAAGAATGTCAACTATTGGTATTAGATGTGAAAC
>JAMPIV010004049.1:62500-99331 GCA_024509875.1 Oreohelix idahoensis
AGTCAGACTATAAAGAGTATGAAAGAGAGACGTGAAATATACAATAGGCTAAGAGAAGAGAAAGGTGGAGGCTAATACAGTCAAAAGAAGAGAGAAAGATAGAAGAGGCAGACCCTGGAGAGAAGTAGAGCAGAGGAAGAAAGAAAGGAAAGAAAGATAAAAGAGGTAGAGAGAGAGAGTATAGTAAGAGTGAAAGATGAAGAGGCGGAGAGAATAGTAAAAAATATAGAGAAAAGAAACATAGGCGAGTGGATGAGAAGACGAGATGAGAAAGAGAGAATGATATAAGACGCAGAGGGAGTATAGAGAAAAGAAAAGAAAGAAAAAGGTGGCAGCAAGAGTATATAGAGAGATAGAATTAGAGAAAGCATAGTGGAGAGAGAGAGAGGGCACGCGCAGAAAATATAGAGGACAGATAGAGAACAATAATTAGAATCTTTACAAGTACGCCAGATGTAGTTATTTGTGAATGAGATTAAGCGTGACAAACATTTGTTCTGTTAATTCAGTCAGATATAGCACGATGCTTTGAGTATATCAGATCGATTTCGATCATGATGAATCTACAATATTTTCTATATCCTCCCTTGAAAACAACTGTTTCCTTTTATGGGGCTTTTACTCTTTTGCCCACAAGTCTTGAGCGATATTAAGTGTTAGAGACTTCATCCGCCTGCTGCAATATCTGCTATGCGACTACATTTTCCTTTTCACTAGCTAATATAGCTACTTATGCTGCTTAGTGTCTGCCACGGTTACTAAAGACTGTCACGTAGACATTTATGATCTATAAATTGCCTATATCCTCTTCTTCTTCTTTCACCCGTATCCTCTATTTTATTATCATTTCTATCCTTTTTCCTGTGTTTTTCGCATTCGTACGTTTGCGACTATATACATTACTATTTTCCCATTCTAACTTTCGCCGGGTTTAGTTTCTCATTTAGAAACGCACTAGTGAGGTTATTACGTAGATGCCAGGCTCGGGAGGTTATTGCGTTGTGGACGTAAACTGTGAATATTCGCTTTCGCCAGACATATAGGCGACAAATTTGTCTGCATTTTCACCTGCCACAACGAGTGGTGTCGGCTGAACGCTCAGAAAGGCGCGATAACTGACATCTCCTCGACGCAGTTTGAGACATTTGTCTGGAAATCCCAGCTGACAAGGCACTCACGGTTGGCCTGGTCCGCGCGAGGTGTGAAAACGCACGAGTGTCAGTTCATGGTATGCGTCTAAGTTACGTAGTGTTAGGAAAGACGAGAGATTGCGTTGGTTTTGGGAAATAGTGGGATCCTTTCTTTGTTTCATAGATATAACCAGAATGTTAAACTTTATTTTCATTCAGTCCTCTAAATTCGCAGTAGACAGGACGTTTCGTGCTAATAGAATAAGCTGTATAGCGAAGTTTTTCAGTTTGTTTCGACAATTTGTCGAACTTCTAGACTTCCATAAATATTCAGCGTATGATTCTAAGTTGTGCGACTACCTGTAGTTCTGTTTGAGGTAAAAATATATTATATCTAGTATTTTGTGAAGTGATAAAGTGATAATCGCTTATTTCATATTTCACTAGTTTCTTTTGTGCAGAATGAATATTTATAAGTCGGTTATATTCTCTAGCTGATGAGTTACAGTGGAAAGTAGAATAAATTATAATTTCTAGCTTATAAATCAGGTAGCTATAATGAATTTAATTTAACAGCTAAATACTCAGTCGAGAGAATATATTTTAAAACTAACTTATTAAATGACTGCTACATCTTGAGTATTGACGGAATGCGTAAGTATTCCTAATTCAGGATGGTTGATTTTTAAACATAACTTATTCCACGGGAAGTGGTAAACTATAAGACAAGCTACGCTTGCAGTTTAAAAATGTAAGTTATATTGAGTACATAATATGTAAAATATTTCATATGTGTTTTTCTTTATTCAGTGGATACTGGGGTGACCCAATCTTTGCCAGCGTTCTAGTACGTGAACATTATCTGTGAAGAACTTAAGCACTTTCATTACATGAACTGTAACAGTTAAATGAAGTAAAAGGCCTATCGCGCCAGAATTAATTCTTCCAGAATAACACTTAAGTACAGATCAGCCCGCTGTGGCAAGCAAAATATCAGTAACATTCCGACAGAGTTTTGACTAGTAGTGTGGTGACCAAATATAGTCATATACTGAGATAAGGCACCCGACCTGACATTCCTCATTTTTTTTAGAAACCTACGCTAGTGACACTGTGCTCCGCTAACTTTCGTGCCTGGACAAATTTTATGTGACTTAAACAGACATCCGAAAAATAAGAACACCCAAGGAATCGTTCCCTGAGACAGAGAATTCAGTACGTCTTTTTGGAACTGGGGATTTCTTGGTCGAGACTGCATTTACGGGTCTGTGTGAAGGTCCTAGAAAAAAATTATGTTCCCAGAGGCAGCGATCAAAGCTGTAAGTATAAATGTGCGCACGTGGCCACGGCTGAATGAATAGAGTGAACGCAGGTCTGAGTGTTATTTTTACCGTTGTATTTTGGCACCTATTTGCTGTCATAACTTTCTTCATGCAAGTTTGTTTTGCTAACAATATTTTCCCTTAAACTAGATTATAGTATCAGGTCTGTTCATACCTTAAACGGGGAAAACTCTTAGACTCAATCATATGTATCTGGGACTCTTTGTGCTATCATCTTTCTCCTAACGGGACTGTGGGCTATCCATCAAGGGAAGATCATAGCTGTGGGTCTACCAGTTCTTGTAGCATTCCTTGATTTGTTTATGACTTTGTGTATATGTTTTTTTTGGATGTAATTTTACATGTTGTGACGTAAGTTTACAATGATAAATAAACTTAACAATAAATTAATCAGCATGTTGGTCAGCTCGTTCTAAATATCTATATAATCATTTGTTATAGGTTTCCCACGTCTGTACGTCTAACTGTCGTCTTATGTGTGTATGTATGTGAGTGGATATATATATTTCATATATATATATATATATGTGTAGACTGTCTGACTCAATCTAAATCTGTCGTAGAAGATAGGTGAAAGAGAGAAGCTTTTTCTTGATTTCAGAGACAGCCTCTATCACATTTCTACCATCTCACTCGTGGAAATCTATTGCTATTACTACTTCTCACTGTGACTATCACTTATTCTAATCTATTCAGAAGGGACCAACCCAAGTCTTAATTCTCCTATAAAAAATCTACGACAAAGACTGTGGCTTGTTATTTGCGTGTAAATATTTTGTTGCGGGTTTTCTTTGTTGTTCGTGTACTTCTTACAATGTAGTATGTATTGTATTAGGGCATTCTTGTTTTAAGATATTTCTTGCATTGATGCCTCTCCCTCATGAAATATTTTGTTCCTAATTTATTGAAAGATGTTTCTTAATTATAGGACATTTGTGATTTTCTATGTATTGGACATTCTTTAATTAGCGCGTGTGCTTAAATTTACCCTATTGTTTCAATCCTCTGGTGCGTTCGATTATACTTATTTTACTTTTGATTCGGCTTTTTCTTATATTCTGCACATACAACTTTTACTTGAATTGCGTGGAGTTAACTATTGTCTCCCAATTTTAGGACTACCAGCTGACTTCTGCGCATCTAACTAAATTACTTGAATGCAATGACGTCTAGTCGTTAGTTAAAGTCGTTAGTTAAAGTAAACACAAAAATTGACCTTCATCCTAGCGACTGCCCAGCCTACATGGCATACCTCTAGATTTTTGAGTGAACCATTCAATTATTTTGTCCCTGGTGAGGTCAGAGACAGAGCGTTGTCAGCTGGTGTAATCATATTGATGAGGTCTTCTTCTAGAGGTTATTTACAGAACGGCAGCAGCGTAACAAAGTGGCAGTTATGGTGTGTTATTGGGATGAGTCATTTGAGTTGGCCAATACACAACATGAACAACAACAAAAAAGAAATGAATAACAATATATATATATATATATATATATATATATATATATATATATATATATATATATATATATATATATATATATATATATATATATATATAATGCCACTCACACATTTCCTTTTCTGTCATTTGGTCCAGGGACACAACCTTTCTTACAATTTCAGTTGTCCATAAAATGCCACAAAAACCTGACCAGTAACATGAACACATTTTTTATGTTTATAATGAATTGTACGGACTTCGCCGAATGATGACAGTTAATACTGCAAAGAAAAATTCTGATATTAAAATTCATCACTCCATATTCTTATGTTTACAACTAAAAATTGCGTTGCTCGCGAAGTGTACAATTTTGGCGTTGATCTACAATTATAAGGAATTGCTAACATTGTTATATTCCAATACGTAAATTTTCATTCATTTCAATGAATGTCACATTCCGACCGTATCGTAAAAAATGATCCCGTTTACACCGCCCACTGAGGCATATTGTGTTAGGCCCATATTTTCTCGACCATCGGCACACTAGGGGTGATGTGGTCAGCATCACGCCGGCCGCCTTAACATTCCCAGAGTTGCTCTGGTACCCAATTGGGGCTGGGTCGACCCAGGAGCCGTTTGCAGTCTAAAAAAATATCCCACCTCAATTGGGGATCGAACCATGGACCACTGAGCTAGGAAGCCAGTGCACTAACCACTGTGCTACCGCGGCTCCATACCGTATCGTACAAATTGGAATTCTCATTTCTTAAAAAAAAAAAAAATTATTTATTTTTGCGATATCGTATGCACTGGAATTCTCATTCATTAAATAAATGTCTCATTTCTCTTGTATCATGCAAATTGGTATTGAACAAAAACTCACTTGGGCTCGATGACAATTTTTCAATCAGTTGACAATCAAACTCTTGTTCACGCCATATTCTTACACGTTCGTCATTTCAACATGGTGGTCATCTGTTCATTCTTTCACTAATTACTGTAGCGACTTAAAATTTACCAACCTACAAAACACTCTAAATGCATCTAGTCAATATACGTGTGACCAAAATTCTATACATGTAATTATAACATACGTATTAAACGTAATTAAATTGACCAAAATGCCGTGAAATTTGACTAGTACAAATGCACAAGCAAAATTGACCAGTGCAAAGCGTAGACAAAACTGAACTTATCAAATTCACATACCTGTTTCTAATAATCTTGGCACCCATTATCTTTCCTTAACTTACAAAGTATCTTTCTAGCAATACTTATGACAGGCTTGGCTTTTGCACGCTTACTTATCCTCTCCCAAGATTTTCAGTTATATCCTTATTGTACTGCTGATTACTGTTGCTGTCTGTGTCTTTAATGAGCGCAGTTCATGTGTTTGCTGTTGCCTCTATTTATTCTGTTTGGTTAATTTGTCCTGTATTGTGAGGCTTTCCCTAATCATGTTACAGCACTGGTTTTATGCGTCCTATAATGGAGACGGCATCATGTATTGAGAAGGACATTAATACAGGTAAATCACTCAGCAATTGTATAACATAACAAATGATGTTCATTTCCATGTTCATTTGCAAGTCCTTCATATGATGACACGACACTCTTCCGATTGTAGCAGAGGGAAAAAAAACTTAAATATGAGTAAACGGATAATATGTTACTAATTTATGAGATGGTAAAATTGGCGACAACGTTCTCCCATAACAATTTCAATGCGCGTCTCATTGGCCAGCTGATTACACGTACGTGGCCAGGGACTATTTACACATTTATTTACAGTTAAGACAGACTCTTTTTTTTTCAAGTCTACACCTATCTAACTCCATAGTTATAACGAATTTTAAAGAGATTTCACTATTATGCTTAACGAGACTAAACCAAATTAGGTAGGTAACTGTTCTGATTAAGAATCAATCGGTTCCCAGCTGGTTGGTTCATATATCACTTCTTAATTCTGTCAACTATGTGTGACACTGGAATTTCATTACTTCTTGCTAACATCACGAATAACATCTTCAAAAACTCATCTGAATTATGTGTAGAAATTCATACAAATGTATCTTTTGTGCTGCAACAAAACATTCATACAAAACAAGACAGAAGTAGGACACACAAGTCTGCACTTTAAGGCGTTCAGGTGAAGACTGACTTCTAAAACACAAAAAGCATACAACACATTAATTTCTTTTTCCATTCATTCGTTCCCGTTCGGCACGAGAGCGACTTCCTATTTTAGAAGTAATTTAGACTTTTCTTTCAACTGGCATTCTTCGAAACATGATATTTTAGTTCATTCCAAATGTTTACTAGACTAAGCTGTGTTACAATTCTTGACCAGCTTGTCACGTGACCGATAATGTATTTTACCATCTTGTCCATAATTTAATTACTCCTTTAAATGTTCTGTTTTCCTGGACATTTTGTATTTTCTTTTTCTTTCATTTTCTACCTTCGTGGCCAAACTTTCTCACCCTCTCAAACCCCACCCGAGGTTTGGTTACGTTCCGGCCTGTAGCGGTCAGCGAACTATAATGTTACGTCAACACGCACCTGGTCCGGCCGAACAGGGGAATTTCTCTGGTCGCTTTAAAGCCTTTGATCACGAGCGAAAGGGTCCCTGTGTTTGGCTTCCAGAACGCTGCTTCGGATCATAATATTATGCATCCTGGAAACAGGGGGGGGACAAACCCGCGGTCAGTCTTTGAGTTTTGCCCCTTAGACAAGATAGAGCATAATGTTATGCATTTCTCTACCTGGGGAACTTTCGCACGATTTCTGTTGTCTTACTCTAGATTACGTCTTTCGCCGAACTTCTGTAGAAATATGCAGGCCAGGTGTCCGGGGGGAGCGTCCTTTGTGATCTATAAGAGTAGACTGGGTTTAATAGACAAAGACATTCGTAAATATTCCTGGCCCGTAGATGACCATCATGAGATAAGGCAAACTTTAACACAGTACTAGAATGTGTTTGCCTATGTTCTAGTCATTTTCGGGGTGAGTTGACATATCTTATAATTATAATATGATATATTCATGTTGGCTTTTATATATATCTGTTAGGAGGGTGAATTCATTTCTGAGGACTTCTCCTGGTGATTTTATTCAGTGATAAGGTAGCGCTGTCTACGGCCTAGTAAGGGTGCTTAAACTGTTACGGTTTATCATGGGTTAAATGTTAAACTTACAATGACAGATATTAGGCGTAGAATCAGTCCACAGATGCTTATCATGGGTTAAGAATGGGCTAAATTAACTGTCATTTCTGTAAGATAATGTCAGGTGTGGATTGTTCACTTAAAAAAACTGAATAGTGAGATGCGGGTAATAACTCTGGATTATAGGAGATAGTCACTTATTCCTTTTTGATAGATATTTCTAGTGGCAAGGGAGGATCATTTTATGCTTACTTGTGTGGCTAGGCACTAGTCTATAACTTTCACTGAAAGCAGTCACCAGGCATAGATATAATTATATCTTATGATTTAGCCACAACTGTATCATTATAGCGAGAGCATTGCCTTTTCTTTGTACTCATTTTGGGGAATGCTAATATATTTTCCAAAGGGGACATACGATTTGTTTGTGTAATGTCAAATGCTGTAATCTGTTTATGTAAATTCATTTAATGTTGTAAGATGAATAAGCATATTCATTTAACTGTAACTACAGGTTAGGTTTCCTGTATGTTGAGATTGGGAGAAGAGGAGTAGATTTTTGATGTGAGGACATTTACTGACAGGTACCTGAGGGTGTAAAAGATATTAAGCCTATGCGGGCGCGTGTTGATAATTGATATTTTAAAGGAACAGGAGACATGGTTAAAGACAGCCCTAAACTATCATAGCAATAACTACAATAAATTTAATCCCATAGGGGAGCGAAACTTTCTGTATAAAGTTAGTGTGATTTATTATTTGCTTGAAGTAAAAGGGTGTCTCTTTTTGGGTCTCAGTTTCAGGGAGACCGAATCGCTAGAGCAGACTCCAGTCAGGCGAAGAACGAAATATTCTCTTCGATCTAGAGGGTTTCTGAATACCGCTAGCGTCACGAATCGTCAACCCCGTTCCTGAATCAAAACCCCTTTTTTTGTCAACGCCAAGTTAAGCTCACGCAGTGCAACGGAGCCAACGCAAAATCTGGAATCGCCAAACGCAGTAGTAGCTCTTTACTCGCCTATTGGATTACCAGCCAGAGCATTGCGGCTTCCAGAATATCAAAACCGCTCAGCATGCCTATAGCAGAATTCCATATCACCCGACTTTGTGTGCCTAAACGGGGCACTCAGCAAACCACAGCCAAACCAGTTTAAACAGGATTTACTACCCAGCACGCAAGAGCCTAGCGCCGGATAAGCGCGCCTGGGACTCTTTGTCCTCAAGTGACTTCTTCTGGTGTATTTTTCTGGATACTTAAAACCTCGCACGTATGAGCAGCCATCTATGGACAGAGTTCCCCCCCCCCCCCCCCCCCCCCTCTCGCGAATAGCGGTCACCAACGTTTAGCACCAACAAAGAAAGTTTTGTAGGCTAGTCCCTCACGAAGGATCTACAAGTAATACACTTTCTGGGGCTAGCACATTTGGTCCCACGAAGTGTTCCCTCGCGCAATTAGGGGTCACCAACGTTTAGCCCGACAAGGAAAGTTCGGTATTTCACTTCAGTCATCTTGAAGGATATTTATCGGTAAGACACTTCCTGGAGCTAGCGCCTTTGGTCCCCGAAAGCGGACCCTCTGTCGGACAGCTTAGTTATTTTCTCCGTGTTCTACAGGTTTTATGAGTGTTGGTGGTGTGTGTGTTTGTGGGTGTGTATTTGCATTATTGTTGGTGTATATGATTATTGATGACTATTGATGATTATTTGATTATTGATGTAATTTATGCTGTGTATGATGATATGCATTAATTCCATGCTTTTCTTCTTTAATAAAGTTTACACATTTATTAATGCGCTGTTCCCGACCCTTTTCATCCATATTTACATTTTTAGCTCTTTACTAGAATCTCTATGTATGATAAGAGAAAAGAGTGAGAGCAGGAGATGCTTAGACAGTGAAAAGTGAGTTGAGGCTTGGAGAGAGAGATCATTTTGGTAAATCTTCTTCCAGGTTGTCTCAAGTCCATCTCCTAGTTACACCTTTCTGTGTGTGTAATCTATAACTCTGTCAGCCCACTATCCCTTGTCGATTTCACTACTATTGTCCAACTCGACAAATACTCTACCACTTTAAATCAACCACGACACAGCTCTATCTTCCTATGTGATTAACGTCTTCATTTACTCTCTTGTCTTTTTACACTGTCAAACTCTTTAAGTTCACCACACCATCTGCCTATTCTCCTAACCTATTGCCCCTAATTTTCAACCGCAGACTCCGCGTCAACAAAATTCTATACCTGCTGAATTGAATATTAATTTAATTTATCATTTTATTAATCTTCAGAAGAGGGATACAATTTGCCCCTACCGGGAATGGGACTAAGTTCTTGCTCAACCTCGTGTGAGCATCTTATCTGTAAGATCTCCTTTTATAAGATAGTCTAGATCAGCATTACTAATTATTTGGTAATCTCACTTATTTCTTTGACGCCTAAATATAACCCTAGACTTATGATGCAGAGAAAATTAGAGACTC
This sequence comes from Oreohelix idahoensis, assembly GCA_024509875.1. Classification (NCBI taxonomy): domain Eukaryota; kingdom Metazoa; phylum Mollusca; class Gastropoda; order Stylommatophora; family Oreohelicidae; genus Oreohelix; species Oreohelix idahoensis. Next base: position 72,065 of record JAMPIV010004049.1, read on the forward strand.
GGATTGATGAGAACATCCGAGATTTCTGAACTTATGAGGATAATCCGATGCTTTTGTCATCATGAGATAATCAGAAACTTGTCATGATGAGATAATCCGATACTTCTGTCACGATGAGATAATCCGACACTTCAGCTCCAATCAGATTACACCAGACTTCAACGCCTATCAGACTAATCTATACTTTTGTACTGTTATTGTTGATCAGAATCGACATCATTGCACTCCGGGCAAACCCATAGGTGTTCAGTCTCTCTCAGCAAATGTCGAAGAGTGTGAATGTTAATTGTTTCTATTGCGCACGGGTTGTATACACGCCGGATGCGTCCTCTCATACGTCCATCCCTGCTGGTCTTACGTTTGATGCCAAATTCTAGCAGTCTTAGCCTTGATGATTCATCGATTGCAGTGTCATTCTCTAATAGACCAACATGAATTGCCCTCAGTATTTCTCTCTTATCCATGTCCAATTCACCTTCTATGGGTGCTCTTGAAGCTAGTCTGTCAGCTCTTTCATTGCCTCGTACCCCGGCATGACCAGGACAGTAGATCCAAATCAGTTCTTGAAGATTCGATGCTTCTATGGAGATTTTGTACTGACCAGAACTTTCCTAAAATGTACACATCGTGTGCGAGAAAAAGAAAGGGAAGAGTGTAATTAAACACGAGAAATACTCATTACACTGTGTAATACATACTTACAAAGCCTTGCGTAAAATATACACTCACTATAGAACGTTGCACAAACTGTGCAACATGAATTAGATTTCAGATATAAGAGCTGTCTCCATGTCGAAGGTTTACTGTAACCGATGTCCAAATTTCCTGTCTCTTGTCTTTATGACACACCCAACCATAGAACGTTATGTCCATCTCTTGATGTTTCCCCTTTATTATCATCTCTGCAACTTCTGTTGTCTAATTTTCTACTTTTTAAATTCCTAACGAGTTCCTCCAACATAATCATTTACTTTTATTACTTACTTTTCACAGACCTCGGGTTTCCTTCTCTGTTTATTTCTATGTTCATACAGGGTTACACTGATCAGGGGCGAACTGGACGGTCGGACAATCGGGCAGTGTCTGATGCTCCACAGCAGTAGGGTCCCACTTTTCCCTAGCCTAAATCTAGCTAATCAACTATCAAAGGTCAGTGACCCTTATTGCTCGTGAGCCAAGATCACTGTCACTCCGCCCCTGACTCTGATATATGCGCCTCTCTATTGATGTTTCCCTCTCCTCCATCTTCTATCGTCCTCACCCTCATTTGCCTTTAAAATTTCCCGCAATTATGGCTCTGAACAATTGTAAACTTTTTTACTCATGCTATTAAGTAGCGTTTCTCATCCAGAGTTCCGCGGAGCATCGGCATGGCTTCCCATAGACATTGAGCTATAAATAACTAAAATGTCAAACATTGCGGAAATTTCCCAATATCACGGAAAGTTTTGTCCGCAATTGGTAACACTTCGTAACTTCTGTGCACAAACTTCCTAATGGCTGAGAAAAATCAAAAGCAATGACAAAGCTCGTGAAATGTCTTCTGAGAAAGAACTCTGTGTGTTTATAAAATATTTGACCACGAATTCAACATCTGTGCAAAAAATACAGAAACAATACACAGTTTTAAACTGAAAGCCACAATTTTATTTACTGTACTTTGAAGTCTGTTTGAATTTTTATTTTTTGTGTGGATATCTGACCAAAACGTTTTTTGACATTACAAAAGCGAGTTGTAAAGAGCTTCATTTGTTCCCTTGCAATAAAAGTACCTTATAAATACATGTTTTTAACATACCTATTTAATAATGCTCTTTGCTATCACCATCTTCTGACCCGGAAACGTTTTCATTCCCCGTGTAGTACCCAGAAATCTCTGAGCAAACAGAGAGAAAAAAAAAGGACTGCTGCTTCCATGTAGTAAGAGGTTGCTGAAATGAGGTTGTGCTTAGGGTTGGCAACCTTATTATGTAAAACAAATTGCTTTAGAAACAACTGCTGCAAGAGCACCTGGATGCTTTAGTGCAGATTGTCATACGAGGGAATGAGATATAGTGGTCTCTTTGTTCTCTGTAAACGGCGGAAGCATAAATGAAAGAGTGAATGAAACGGTCTGCAGGTCGAGGTTATTAAAAAAATTCTTTTAGAGGTTTCTCCATTAAAAACAATAATTGGGAAACACTGCCACGGGAAGCAACAAATACAGCAAACTTATCTAAGGGACTTAACAACAATTTAATCATCAAATGCCTTTTATTTAGTTGTTTTTTCACCCAATTGCGAATCCCTGTGAATTTGTTATATAAGAAATAGTATGCGAAAACGTTTTCCAGTCATAAACAACAGCTAATACGTGTATTACCGTAAAATATGAAGGCATAATGAAAGACAAAAACATTATGTTATGAATTACCATGAGACTCTGCATCTCACTACAAAATTTAGTACAACAATAAAAATATACAACATCGATATAGGCAACAATTCAACATTAAGCCAATGTGATTTTAAAAAAAAATGTTTTTCTGAATTTGCTTATTGAGAGTGCAACAACGAATTAATAATAAGTAAGACACTTGTGCATGTTGGCTAGATAAGAGTTAAAAGCCTCTCATTAATACATTTGCAGACCATTAAGTTAGCAAGGCCAGAAGTCAAAAGTGAGGCATTCTCACTGGGAGTGGAGCTTTAAAATAAACTGAACCATTACTGCAACAATGTTCTCTGTACCAGCGAGTGCCGTTTCGTACTGCACGGAGTGCCATAAGAATTTATTTAGAAAGAAAGGCAACTAATGAATATCATTGGTAGTAGCAGACCTGCCAACATTAGGCCAAACAAAGAAGAATAAAATACCAGTTGGTAGAGACAGTCTGGTCACTTTTCTGTCTAAAAGATGTTGCATTTGCATACGGTGGTTTTCTTACATACCTCTACACTAGGGTTCCCATTCGTCCCGTTTTTCCCGGGACAGTCCCGTTTTTTGATAAAATGTCCCGGTGTCCCGAATTTATTCCAAATGTCCCGCTTTTTAAGGGTCCTTCCTGAAAAAAAAATCTTTGGGTAACGGATTTTATCCCGTGTTTTAGTAGTATTACTTTATCAGTTTCCGGTTACAGTGGACCCTCGGTTGGAATCTCGAACAAAAATTCGAAATTCTACCAAAACAGTGTTCAGTGAGCATCTACCAAATGATTTAATGCGTATTAGCATTATTATACAGTATTTTTATCGTTTTTCATCCGCATAATGCCGAAACGTGAGTGTAGTATAAATGATAACATTACAAGATAATTTCCCTTCATTAAAGGTGTAGATGAAAATGTGGAATGTACTTTATGCAGCTCTAAATTTTGCATTTCACATGGTGGTCGGTCAGACGTAGTCAACCACGTGAAAACGAAAGTAAGGCTTCCAACAGCAGTACCGTATAAGTCATTTCTTAAATGCGAAAACCCAGAGTAAAAAGGAAATGGAAAAACAGTTATCATTGGCAGCACAGGAAGCAACCTTCGCTTATCACATGGCGGTGCATAACTACAGGAAGGCAGAACAGTTTCTTACTACTACTGTGAGAAATCAGTTGCAAGAATTAGAAAAAGAAGGACACATAACAGTTGAAAAGTTTCAAAGCTATGCAGTAGATTTCTATGACACCTGCATTGAATATATTCAGGAGTGGTGTACACCATTTCTTACGCCTCTTCAGTCTATGGATTGGATCACTTTGAAGGGAAAGGAGTCTGTGACTTGGAAGAACATCCAAGAAAGCTACATATTCACGAAGACAGTGTCACCAAATTTTACTGTGAATGAAGAAGACTTATTTGATGAGTTTGCATGTGTGAAAAAATATTGTGAAAGCAAATTTGATGTGTGGAGTGAACTGAAGGATCAAAGTGTCCGTGAAAAATGGTGCGAGATGTTCGCTCATTTTACAAAGCAGGATATAAATGCTGAGAACCTGAAATGCCTAGTTAGTTTTTGTTTGGCACTGCCAGGATCCAATGCAGCTGTTGAACGTATTTTTTCATTAATAAATGCGCTTTGGACAGACGAAAAAAAAAACAGACTTAAAATTGAGACAGTGAAAGCTTGCCATTATAAAGACCCATTTTAAGGATTTCTCTTGTGCTGAGTTCTATGTCCAAATATCAGAAGAAAAAAAAACTTCTTGAACAGGCCCATAAATCTGATAAATATTCTGATGAATCTGAAATATAAACTTGACTATTGTGTATTTTTTAAAGGTGCGATTTTTCTAATTAAGTATGTTTGTAATTTAGAATTCTTTTTTAAAGTGGAAGTTGTGTTAGTTAATGTGTGTATTTTTATACCAGTATCTTATTTTAAGTGCAACATATAATATATAATAGATTTATTTGTGCTTTACCTTAATTTTTAACATGTCCCGTTTTTTTACAAAATGTCCCGGGTTTTTTAGTTAAAAATTTGGAAATGTCCCGGTTTTTGAACAAAACATTATGGGAACCCTACTCTACACCTCACGGTAGAAGGGGAACTACTAAGTAAGTAAGTAAGGTTTTCTTACATTCAGCTCGATTTTGTGTGTGTCTTCGCCTGTAATTATTTCACACGACGTTTAAAATCTCTTCTCGTGGCTCATACTTGTCCCCTGATATCCGAAAGTGTGGTATACGAATTTTCGCTTGATCGATTCTCGTCTGTTTGCCTATTGTGATTTTCTACATACGAACATGTAAGTACCTGGTGACTGAATGGCTTGATACATATTGGAGTTTTTTAAAAAGGCTGCATTGCTATTTGGAGTCGCCGGATCCAATCCTTTCGTTACGGTATATTTCTCTTTGTTATTTAAATCGTGGTCCAACAAATTCCTACGCCCTAGCGCCCGTAAGTACACATCAAGTTTTTTAAATGTTCGTACACTTTCATTTGGTGTGCTACTTGAAACAAGGTGATGCTAATGCCCATATTTCTCGTCTGAAGTCAATGCATTTTTTTTTAAACGATGCCTCCTAAATTGCGGGAAAATTAATTTACTGTCGGGGTTTTTGTGTTGTTTTGAGGATTGTGATCATTTATAAACAAATAATGTTTGTCAAGAAAATATGGCCTTACTATTCTTGGTATAAAGGCACAAATAATAAAGCTTTGGTTTCTGAATTACGCCCAATTAAAAAAATAAATAGCTGTATTCATCAAACTAAAGACTGAAGCTTCAGTTAAATAAGCAGCTATTATATTGCAAAACAACATAGGTATATACACAAGTGTGCTGTGGATACTTCTTTTTCGTACCAGCTGCATAAATATTTCTGTGCTTAAAGAATCCCGTCGCTGTGTCATATATACACCTATTGCTATTTGTAGGTTAAACACTTCAATGGCCACATACACTTCATGCTGTTTGTAATTTAAACACTTCACTGGCCACGCACCAACTGTCACATAGACAATACGTTCAGGAGTTCTCATAACATGTTTAACTCTGCCAGTATTACTCCCTCACAGAGCACACATAGTAAAGGCACACTCAGACATTCGTGACACTATTGTTAATTGGTCAAGTCCAGCACAGCACGTTTGAGACTCTAGTTCACCTGGCTATGGAATCTGAACATTGCACTCGTACCAGTGTGGAGTTGGCTTAATGTTGTTCAGATAAGAGATGGTAGGCTTCTCTCCCCAGTTGTTTCTGGCGTACCCTGAAAAGAAGAAGACATGAGAAATCACTAGATAGGAAAACATTAAATTAAAAAAATAGAAGCTGATAAACTGCTCTACTTAAACCAAAAAAAGTTAGTTTTAATCTTCCACAAAATTTTAGTCATCTGTCGAAACAAGATGATCTGCTAATGTCCGTCTCGTACAGGCAAAACTGGCCATAGTTAGGTCAGTAACTTTCTATTCCTTACACACATAATTAGTCACAGTTAGGTCAGTAACTTTCCATTCCGTGCACAGTAAACAGGTCACAGTTAGGTCGGCGACTTTCCATTTCGTATACAGTAAAAAGGTCACAGTTAGGTCAATAAATTTCCATTCCGTACACATAAAACTGGCAACAGTTAAGTTTGTAACTTTCCATTTTGTACACACAAAACTTGCCAGTCAGACCAGTAACTGTCCATTCCGTACACGTAAAACTGGTCACAGTTAGGTCAGTAACTTTCCAAGTCGTACACACAAAACAGGTCACAGTTAGGTCAGTAACTTTCTATTCCGTTCACATAAAACTGGCCACAGCTATGTCAATAATGTTCCATCTCAAACACACAAAACTGGCCATTAGGTCAGAAACTTTCCATCTCGTAAAACACAAAACTGGTCACAGTTAGGTCAGCAACGTTCCATTCCGTACACACACAACAGGTCACAGTAAGGTTACAAATTTCCGTCACGTACGGACAGAACTAGCCACTGTTAGGTCATCAGCCTAGTAATATTTTGAATATACCGTAATAAAAATCAGACATCCAAAAGTCATTTTGTAAAATTCAAACTTTCTGTACTATCCAACCAGTGAAACCATCAGCCATTTATATGATCCAGAATCATGCACGTATTCCTATCGTCAGTTCATCAGACGAGAACAAGTAAAAAACTTCATACTCCGTACAGGCCACAATAGACTGATATTATTTGTTCAATAACACTGACAAACAACATTTTTCTTTCTTATATAAGAATAAGTGTTCTTAGGTCAGTTTCTTGCGCTGATTTCAAATCTGAAATCCGTTTATCTCTATCACGTCGGGTTCTTAAGATATTTGTGAATAAATATATTTTTGGGAAACCGTTATTTGCTCCGTTTCATTTTTACTATATAACTTATTAAAAATTAATAAAATGCAAAATAATTCTACTTTTTATACTGCTAAAAGATGCATGACATATGTTACGCTATTTTTCAAATAGTTACTGTATTTTGAAATAATTCTGAGCGAAATATGGCTTCTAGAAGTTATAGAATCGGTATCGAAACCAGTGCCTCATGATCCAATCACGTGTCCGATCCCAGTTCCACCATAACAATATCCGTTGGACGTGAATGAACCATCAGAAAGTGATAGTTTACCTGCTTTAGAAACTAATTCTGACTCGGATTATATACCGGTGAATGATGGTGTTCACTTAATTAACCATTCAGAACTTTCAGATCTAATACGTGATCTCGCTCTTACCAAAGGACAAGCGGAATTACTCGGTTCGCGACTCAAAGAATGGAATCTTTTAGCGCCCAATACTCCGATATCTAAATTTCGTCATAGACACAGAGAACTTGTTCAATACTTTGAGATGGATGATGGCATTTGCTATTGCAAAGATGTAAACGGTCTAATGGTGCACCTCGGTCGTGAGCACATAGTCAACGAATGGCGACTTTTCATCGACTCTTCCAAGACTAGTCTAAAAGCCGTGTTATTGCATAACGGAAATTTATTTTCATCAATTCCAGTCGCCTACTCTGTTCATATGAAAGAAACTTATGACAATATGGCTATACTTTTGGCAAAAATAAAGTACAATGACTACCAATGGCGGATTTGTGGAGACCTAAAGGTCATTGCAATTCTCACGGGCATGCAGACTGGGTATACTAAATTTTGTTGCTTCCTATGTGAATGGGACAGCCGCAACAGACAGGAACATTATGCAAGAAAGGTGTGGCCTATCAGGGATCGTATGCAGCTCTGGCATAAAAATGTAATACATGAGCCATTAGTTAACAAAGACGGCATCATTTTACCACTGTTACATATAAAGTTGGGGCTCATGAAAAATTTCGTAAAAGCGTTAGATAAAACGAGCAAAGCTTTCACTTATCTTCGAGAAAAGTTTCCGCAAGTTAGCGATGCAAAGATAAAGGAAGGTATCTTTGTAGGACCTCAGATTAGGAAAGTTATTGCAGACAAACAATTCGAGAACTTGTTACATGGTAGTGAACTTCGCGCATGGATGGCATTCAAATCGATCGTCGATAACTTTCTGTGAAATCACAAATCTGTCGACTATGTGCATATTGTTAAGCAGTGCATAGATGCATACAGAATTATGGGCTGTAACATGTCCCTCAAAATCCATTTGCTTGATTCGCATCTTGACTTTTTCCCTGACAAACTTGGCGAAGTCAGCGATGAACATGGAGAACGATTCCATCAAGATATCGCCGTAATGGAATCACGCTATCAAGGACGGTGGAGTGTGACCATGCTTGCCGATTATTGTTGGATGCTTCATCGCGATGTACCACATGCCATTCACCGACGAAAGTCGACTGCAAAGAAATTCAAGCCTACATAACTGTTACACTTCTTGTATGAATGATGTTATAATACTTTATGCCTTGTTAAAAATCTTCAATTGCGTATTTCTAGAGATCCCGACCTGATAGAGAAAAACGGTTTGCAGATTTAAAAACAGCGCATTAAAATTGACCAGAAAAACATAGAAATGTTAGAGAAAGAAAAAAAAAGTTTTTTTTTGTTAGTCAGTGTAATCTAAAGATAGGAACTACAGATGAGTGTGCCTGTGGCACTGATAAAATAACTGCTCAGCATCTGCTACAGGAGTGCTCCACAAATTATTTGTTCAATAATCTAAAGATAGGAACTACAGATGAGTGTGCCTGTGGCACTGATAAAATAACTGCTCAGCATCTGCTACAGGAGTGCTCCACAAATGATGCCAGAGGCGTCAACAGCTTGAGGCTGACCATCGCATCCTGTAAGCATAATCACTTCTTGGCGTCAGAGCGTGTTTAAAGATGATGATGATGATGATGAAGAAGAAGAAGAAGAAGAAGAAGAAGAAGAAGAAGAAGAAGAAGAAGAAGAAGAAGAAGAAGAAGAAGAAGAAGAAGAAGAAGAAGAAGAAGAATAGACGTTATTCACAACACGAACTTTTAATTAACTTTAAAACACACATACGATGGTCATGAAATTTGAAAACATTTTTATAATATCTAACACCAAACGTTAAATATTTGTTAATCACAAACAGCAGATGCTCTTAATAGTTGATCATCGTTAAAGGCTAACGAACTTAATCTTCGTTAAACAATAATAAACTACTTCAGCAGTACACATTTATAAACTTACGCAATATTAAACATTACACGTGAATTGTAATGCCTTCTCGTCCAACAGTTGTACTAGGCATATAACATTTAAACAATCACGATGATCACCAGGAACTGACTTTCAGTGGCAGTAGATGAAAGCCACGTCAAGTCAAACAAACACGTTTTTAAAGACCTACATCCAAGATATGTCTGCAAAACCATCGTTTTAAAAGTAATTGCATTTCTAACATGGTTTGGCCCTGCGGACCCGAGTAGAACAGTCCCAATTACGATGGTTTGGTCCTGCAGACCCGAGTAGAACAGTCCCACTTACGATGGTTTGGCTCTGCAGATCCGAGTAGAACAGTCCCAATTACGATGGTTTGGCCTGGCAGACCCGAGTAGAACAGTCCCATTTACGATGGTTTTGCCATGTCTGCAGAATGGGAGAAGATTGTCTACCACGACAAGGGTGGGAAACTTAATGCAAGATATCCAGACCTCTAGACCGACCCAGAGTTCTCTGGGAGGACAACATTATACATCTCTGAAGGACCGAGGACTAGAGTGGAGTCAGGCCAGGAGTATGACAGCCGATAGGATAGTATGGCGCTCTCTCTGGCAAACCTCTACACCCCAGGGTAGAAGAGGAACGACTAAGTAAGTATTTAAAACATTCACTTAAAATTAAAACATAATCCACCCTAACATAGAGGGTAACGTTTTCAAACAGCATAAAACTCAGAAGCAGATGATGATGCAGTGAAGCATCTAGGTTTAGCACGACAGATTGATGAGGTTTTCAGGAAGCAATTGAAATGTGAACCATTAATGACCGAGTTACATTTTAACTGAGCAGCGAAACTGTATACTTTTTTATTTCATGCTTTTAATACAGTATGCTGATTTTAGAACGTGATGTTTACTAAAAACTTAAACGGCATTCATTTTTATGAAAAGAAATAACCAATGTGCGATTTAAAATATATTAATATACCGGTACAATCATATATAAAGGGTAATATATGGGGATGCTAGATTTTATGTGAAAATAAATAGTTTAGCAGCTGTTCAGACCAATCAAAAATCTAGAGACGAAATACAGCTGCCATACGTTTCTCTAAATACAGCGCCATAAGTTTCTCTAAATACAGCGCCATACTTTTCTCTAAATACAGCGCCATAAGTTTCTCTAAATACAGCGCCATAAGTTGCTCTAAATACAGCGCCATACACGGATTAACTTGACATACTCGTTCTTCTGTTCCTTCTTGTTTTTATTTTCTGTATTTCCTTTTTCTTCTTCTTCTACTTCTTCTTCTTCGTCAGTTTCATATTCCTCAATTTCTTTCATCATTGTTCTTCTTGTCTTTTTGTTTTCTTTATCTGTCTCTTTACTACTCTTCGTCGAATACATTTCTTTCTTGTTCTCCAAATATTTCTCAGTTCTTTTGTGTGGTCTTCTTGCCCCACTTCCACTGATTTCTCTTCTTATATTTTCTTCTTGACTTCGCTTTCTTTGTACTTTTTCCTTCTTCTTTTTTCTCTTTTTCTTTCTTGTAGTTCTTTTTCGTTTAATCGTGATCCTCTTTCTTTTTTCTTGTCCTTTCTTCGTGTTTTTACATCTTTTTCTTTCTCTTCCTTCTGTTTAATTGTGTAATTCTCCTCTTTTTTTCCCTCTTCTTTTGATGTCTAAAATGTCCTCTTTTTTCCTCTATTCTTAAACTTTTTCTTCATTCTATTTTCCTACTTTTCCCCTTCTGTCTTCTTTCCCCAATTCTAACTTTTCCCTCTATTTCTTCCTATTTTTTCTTCACCGTCTTTCTTTTCTTCTTTTTTTTTTTAAACCTTTTCTTTTCAGTATTTTTTTCTATTCATCTACGTTATTCTTCTTTTGTTTTCTGGTTCCCTCTTCTTTCCTTTACTTTTTTCTTCACCATAATCATCATCATCATTTTCCCCATTGCTCCTTATGGAACATAGATCCCCCCTTACAGGAAAGCTGCAGAAAACATTCACATGCTCTTACAACAATGGTTTCTGTAGTCAATTGTTTTACCTGATGAGGTTGCCATCCCCATGCACAACCGCATATTAGGGGCCTTGTACGACATGCTTGAGTGAGCAGTAGGCATATTAATTTTTGTTTTATAAGAGACGCCGGGGGGGGGGGGGGGGGAACTGCATGGGGCTTTTCTTCTTCAAGTCTAGTGCCAATGAATTCTTTTCTACTAGCCAGACTTTGTCGTTTAGAAAAACTGCACAAATTGGTCGTATTTCATCTACGTCATTTTATTATGATTTTTTAAAATGTTACTATGTGTGTTGGAAAAAAAAAGGTAATGTGGTTCAGACCTCACTCAGTACCCGAAAAAATAACAGAAGATGGCATTTGGCAGACATGTGGGGCAAACCCCTCCTACATTAGAGCTTTAGGACGCTACCAGCCGAAACACTTTAGGGATTGGGGGGGGGGGGGAGAGAATTCGTTTGTTAGTCAGATTACCTCCTCTTACATCGCTGTCGCATAGAATGGTTTAATAAGGTGCGTAATTGTAACACATGTACAACACGCGCTGATGCCACTGTTGTATGGTTCCGTACATATACAATTATGAGAATGTAACAGGTTCCGGAACACGCAATTAATATTACTTTTATATACAAGCCTCTGAGAAACCAACTGTTACAATTTGTTTGTTTAAGTCATTTTAGGATCCCGTTACACGCCCATTGAGGAATATGGGAATATTGTGTTAGGCCCATATTCTCCTGAATATCGGCACACTAGGGGTGATGTGGTCAGCATCACGCCGGCCGCCTTAACCTTCCCAGAGTTGTTCTGGTACCCAATTCACGTGGCAGGGTCGACCCCGTAGCCGTTTACGGTCTAAAAAAATCCCACCTTAACTGGGGATTTAGTCATTTAGGCATGATATTAATTTATTCATTCATTTTTGTTTTACTTATTCATTCATAACCTTTGAACTGCCCAAGAAGCATAGACCTTCAACAGATATATGCCAAGTCTGTCCTGTGTCATCAGCTAAAGGTTTTTCCACATCTTCATATTATGACTGATAATTACTTATTGCCCCGTGAAGTTACCGTGGGTGCCTGATGAGACAAAGAAAGAATGTCACCACTGCCCCACCAGCATGTCGTACAAGGCAACTAATATAAGGTTGCGCGTGAGACTGGCAACCTCATCAGGTAACTTAAATTGTTACAGAAACCACCTCTGCAAGATCACGTGACTTCTTGGAGCAGGCTGTCTGCCAGGGAACCAGCTGCCGGTGTGGCTTCATGCTCCATAGGGTGCCAATAAGAAAAATGATGATAGTGAGGAATTAGTTATTTAAAATACAGTAATATATAGATATCAACTAAATAACCATTTCATGTTCATCATTTACCTTTTCTCTTCTGGAAAGCTATTCTAGTTTATATTGTTCCCCTTGACACACTTTCAGACCCACGCTAGCAAACGTTATTCCAATGGGCGGTTCCCAGAATTTTCCATTTCTTCACTAAAGCTGTTGAGCGACAAACTTGTTACTCACTCGCGCATGTTAACTTCTTGTGCTTAGGTCATAGTTCAAGACTTGCCCGAAGTCAACCCTCGGAAAATTTTTGACTTCAGACGTAATTGAACATAATGCGAAGCTGCTAGGCGTAATAGCATATTAATAGTATAATATTAATAGTAACTTGATCCGTGTGTTACCGGGGCCCGAAAATTGGTTGGGGGGGGGGGGGGGAAAGAATAGTAACAATGTGACCTACCATGCATGTCGTAAAAAGCGTCTAAGGAGGGTTGGGCGTGGGGCCGGTTACCCTCATCTTGCAGAAATTAAAAACCATGAAAATCTTCAACAAACACACGGATAGGTCAAGGAAGAAATATCAGAATTTTCTGTTCAAATGTGAAGTCAGTCCTATTGTATGGCTGTGAAACATGGAGAGCAAAAACATCAACAAATCTACAGACTTTCAGAAGTAGATGCTGGGGTAGAATAGAAGGATTGAGGTGGTATGACAAGATGGCTAATGTGAAACTAATGACGAGAACTAGACAAGTGCCGGCGGAGCAACAAATGAGAAGACGACGCTGGAAGTGGATAAGACCCACATGGAGAAAACCTGTTGATAGCATTTACCTGGCAGTCTTTGTTCTGGAATGCCCAGGTTAAGAGAGGGGGAGGGGGACCCAAGAACACACGGAGAAGAGAGCTGGAGGCAGAAAAGAAAAGGATAAAGATGACAAAGAAGAAACTTGAGCGAATGGCACCACGGGATAGAAAGATTTTGGTATTGGTTTTTTGAAGGTCATCTGTGCTCCTGAAGGGTAAAGACGTTTATCATATATGTATATATATATATATATATATATGTGTGTGTGTGTGTGTGTGTGTGTGTGTGTGTGTGTGTGTGTGTGTGTGTGTGTGTGTGTGTGTGTGTGTGTGTGTGTGTGTGTGTGTTGGGGCGACTTAGGTAGAGAAAGATGAGAAATTACTTCATCAGATTCGCTGAATATTGATACCTTTTATCAATACTGAATATTGATGATAACAGTTTTTTTATTATTATTATTACTAGTAATAGACCCACACACACACATCGATCAAGATGTGGTCAAATTATTAAAGTATTGAAGACGTGACTAATCCAGGAAGCAACATGGATACAGAAGAGATAAGAAATCAACATTTTATTGCTTGATAAATAGAGTCATGTCGTAGATTTTACTTAGGAGAATTAAGACTTGGGTTGGTCCCTTCTGAATAGGTTGGAATGAGTGATAGTCACAGTGAGAAATGGAAAAAAAAAAACATAGACTTCCACGAGTGAGGTGGTAGAATAGTGATAGATGCTGTCTCTGAGAGCGGAGAATCTTCTCTCTCTCTCACCTATCTTCTACGACAGATCTAAAGTAGTCAGACAGTCTAAACACAGATATATATATTACATATATTTCTATCTAATCACGGGCACGCACATACACGTGACGACAGTTAAACACACAGACGTGGGAAATCTATAACAATGGATATATATATATTTTTAGAACGAGCTGACCAACGCACTGATTAGTTCAAGAGAGATTTTTATTATTATCATCAAAAAAAAAATCTTCTCACAACACCAAAGAAATACATCAAGGAGAAACATATACAAATAGTCATAAAATTTAAGAAAAAAATGCTACAAGGATGATAGCCCGTTAGAATCTTACTCTAGGTTTAGCCCACAGCCCCGTTAAGAGAACAGATGATGGCCCAAAGAGTTATAGATACATAGGGTTGAGTCTAAGAGGTTTCTTTCTTTCTCGTAAATGTATGAACAGAGTTGGATAATCTGATTTAGCCTAAGAAACAGAAACTCTAGCATTTGTAACAAATTCTGCAGATTTAAAATTTTAAGATAGCAAATGGGTGACAATAATACGCCGGTAAAATAACACTCTGGCCTGTGTACTCTCATTCATTCAGCCATGGCCTTGCTCACACATATATACTCACAACTTTGCTCGCTGCCTCTGGGAACATAATAATTCTAGGACCTTCGCACAGACCCGAAAAATGCAGTCATCGACCAAGAAACCCCCAGTTCCAAAAGACGTACTGAACTCTCTGTCTCAGGGGAACGATTCCTTGGGTGTTCTAATTTTTTTGCGAATGTCTGATTAAGTCACATAAAATTTGTCCAGGCACGAAAGTTAGCAGAGCACAATGTCATTAGCTTTGGATTCTAGGATTTAAGGAATGTCAGATCGGTGTCTTCTTTCAGGCAGGTACTATATTTGGTCACCACAATACTATTCACAATCTCTGTCGGAATGTCAATGTTATTCTTGTAATATTCTCGCCGCCAGGCAGCATGTACATTTAAATTTGTGGAGCAATATGAACTGGCTCAAAAGCCCAATATATATTTCTAGTCTTTAGAAACCGTTAGTGGGATTGCTATTACTGTCTCTCTCTGATGGCATATGCACTGTCAGACCAGTGTTACTTGAAACAAAAAAAACCCACGTGGTTAAAGATAGGAACTGTCTATGCTTCACACAAATATGTCTCTTTACTAAACGCTGGCAAGTTGGGTACCACCGTTTCACTATATAAAATGGAAAGAACACATATCAAATAATTTACATATATGTACTCAATATAACTTACATTTTACACGACAAGCCTACAGCTTGACTTATATTTAAAACTTCCCGTGAAATAAGTTATATAAAAATCAATCATCAGGAATTAGGAATATCTTCGTATTCCGTCAATATTCACTGATGTCGCATCTAGCATTTATAAGTTAGTTATTAAAACAGTTTCGACTGAGTATTTAACAGTTAAATTAAACTCATTTCAGCTACTTGTTTAGTAAGCTAATAATATAATTTATTTTGTATTTCCACTGCAACTCGTCGATTAAAAAAATAACAAACTATCAAAATATTCACTCTGCACACAGAACTAGTTTAAAATGAAATCGGCGATTTAACACTTAATCACTTCACAAAATACTAGAGATCTATTATATATAATATTTACCTCAAACACAGAAGTACTAAGAACTTAAACCACTTCGACCAAACTAAAGGCCATCTCTATTTACAGAGATTATTTAGAAATCGAACGAAGGTTGTTCTAGTCTAACTGCAAAGTTACTGAGTGAAATGAAATAGTTTCAACCGTGGGTTAATATTTTAAACCAGACAAAGGATGAACTATCTCCCCCGCCCCGATCTCTCCCCCTTCTCATAACAGCTACGTTTAACTTAGAGGCGTGTCGCAACTGCCACCAGTGCGATTACGCACCTGCGGTAACAAACTGACCGGGAAAAGCGCGTGTTAGTTGCAAATCTCAGACAACCGTCTGAAACTGCGACTATAAGGTGTAAATATTCGCTCCTACTTAAGCGTTCGGCCGATGCGACTCGTTGTTGACCGGTGAAAATGCAGACGGATGTCGGCTCTCTCCTAGCATTCTCACGCGTTTACGTCGAGAATCTAACTCAGGAGTGTCGTGTCATCTGAAGGTGCAGACCCAAGTCGGCTCGATGTCTGAGATGGACTGCAACTAAATCGCACTTCACGTCTGACTGACATCTATGTAATAGAATTACGTATCCCAGTATGAGAAAAAACACAAGGTAAAGTTTGAGAATACTGAAGAAAATATTTTTCGCAAACGAGTGATGCGAAAAATACAGGAAAAAAACAAGTAAGGAAAGATAATAAAGTAAAGGATGCGGGTGAGAGAATAGGAAGAAGATGTAGGCAATTTAATGATCAAAACCTACGTGACAAGTCACATCTGCCGCCAACTCTCATAGACCAGTTTTAGAACTCATCAGCAGTAACCTAGGTTACAATAAAATTAGCCTGTTCAACACACAAGTAAAATATGGCCTACTCTATCGTCCAGAAACGTGGCATGTCACCATGAATACCAGGTTCAAATTTCCTCACACAACCACAACAAAATGTCTGTATCAAATGGTCAGATGTGATCAAACACAGAGCTGCGCCGTTGAACCGACAACAACCAGTACAGCTAGAGACTTAAGAGAGAAAATATAAATTTAGGAACCATCCAACCAGTATAACCAGATACCTTTGACTGGAACCGACAAGGGAAAATAAAAGTGAGAGAATTCAGAAATAAAGTGTTTGATTTTTATACATTTTCTATTGTAATGAAAGCTTGCCTTTTGTTTTCTAATTTTACTATCACTGTCTGTACCTCCAGCGTTGTTTATATTACTGCCGGGATATATGCATGAGTCACATCATGTAGGGGTGTTGTTTTTCAAATACAGTCTGGTGTCACGTAGGGTTTATATTCATTTAATTTCCTACATCTTCTTCCTATTCTTTCACCCGAATTATCTCTTTTATTATCTCTGTATTTCCTTTTTCCTGTACATTTTTCATCCATTCGTTTTGCGAATATTATTTTCATATAATTCGCAAACTTTACCTGTTTTCCTTTCTCTAAAACTGAGAATCGCACCTGGGTGGTATTGCGTACATGTCAGTCGCGCTGGTCGGACGATAGGCGTGAATTTACAGCATTCGCTAGACATTCGTCTGAGGGTCTCTGGCCTGGGGCGTGAAAATTCACCCGAGGGACATGGAAAGTAGACAGAGAGTCTGCATTTCAGTAAACGCATGAGGTTTTTCGTCAGAAAAAAAACCCGGCTTAGCGTGAAAATCCACTCCGCACTGCAGACGGTGGTCTGAGATTTGCAACTCATGCAAGCCCTCGGCCACTGATGGCTGTTACGTCACGCGATAAGCGGACGAAGGTGTTATACGGACAGGGGAGACTATTTCGCTTGGCGAAATAAGATTAGGATCCTGTGTCCGATTTTAAAGATATTGGCCAAGTTTGAAACTTTAATTTCATTCTCGCTCATAGACTCACAGTAGATAGGTTGCTCGTAAACAGAATAGCTGTTAGCGAAGTATCTCAGTTTGTTTCGGCAATTTGTCGAACTTCTAGACTTCCAGAAATACTTTCAGCATTTTATTCTTAAGTTGTGCGACTACCTGTAATTCTGTGGTTGAGGTAATTAATATGATAGATATATAGATTTTGTGAGTGTTAAAGTGTTTAATCGCTTAATTCATTTTAATCTATTTCTTTAGCGCAGAAGAGAAATAAAGTGGTAGGCTATTATATTTTCTAGGGAAGCATTCAGTGGAAAGCAGAATAAAATTAAAATTTCTAGCTTATAACGGAAATTGTAGCTATTTATGAATTTAATTTAACTGCTAATACTCAGTCGAGTGTATTTTTCTAAACTAACGTATAAACTCTAGAATCGAGCCTCATGAATGGTGACGGAATACGCACGTGTTCCTAATTCATGAGGATTGCTGATTTTTAAATATAACTTACGTCACGGGAAGTTTAAATGATAAGCAAAGCTCTCTGCTTGCAAGTTTAAATGTAAGTTATAACCAGTACAGATTCTGTTTATTATATTATATGTGTTATTTTTCCTCCACACAGTGGAAGTTTTGGGGTGACCCTAACTTTACCAGCACCTAGTAGTAGGTTCGTTCGTTATCTATCTATCTATCTATCTATCTATCTATCTATCTATCTATCTATCTATCTATCTATCTATCTATCTATCTATCTATCTATCTATCTATCTATCTATCTATCTATCTATCTATCTGTCTATCTGTCTATCTATCTGTCTGTCTGTCTGTCTGTCTGTCTGTCTGTCTGTCTGTCTGTCTGTCTGTCTGTCTGTCTAAATATTAAATATTTTTCTGTCTGTCTGTCTGTCTGTCTGTCTGTCTGTCTGTCTGTCTGTCTGTCTGTCTGTCTGTCTGTCTGTCTGTCTGTCTGTCTGTCTGTCTGTCTGTCTGTCTGTCTGTCTGTCTGTCTGTCTATCTATCTATCTATCTATCTATCTATCTTTATTTATTTTAAAAACATACTTTAATTATGATGATTATTGCAAATGTTTGATGTTATATTACTTTTATAATGATAAATGCCTTAATAATGCTTAAAGTAAACGTGAAGATGAAAGGATACAGTATACATGATGAGAGAGAGAGGAAGGGCAGAATGTCAGACGGGCCTGCGTGCCCAATTCTTAACCCTTTGAAAATAAAGTTCGTTCGTTCGTTCGTTCGTTCGTTCCATACTTGTGAAGAAATAGACAGTCCTTATTTTGAACCACGTGGGTTTCTTAAGTACCACTGGTCTAACAGTGCATATGCAACCCGAGTTAGCCAGAAATACTATATCCCAATAACGGGTTTTCAAAGACTGTAATGATAAATACTGGACCTTGGAGCCAGATCTTAATTTCTTCTAGAAAACTCTACGTAATCTTTCTGCCTGGTGGCGCGAAATACTTCTAGTATTGCAACATTTCCTTGAATTTTTATGACTATATATATATATATTTTTGTGGACAAATCTGTGGTGTGACTAAAGTGAATCCTATACTGAGGGAAGGCACCGACCTGACATTCATCATTTCTAGAAACCTACGCTATTGACACTGTGCTCTGCTAACTCCCGCGCCTGGAATAATTGTTAGGTGACTTAATCAGACATTTGAACAAATTTGCACACCCAAGTAGTCGTTCCCGGCAGGATGGTGACACAACAAGAGAAATCCATACTAGAATTGCTTTGGCAGCTAGCGCCTTCAATAGATTATCTAACATTTGGAAATTACGATCATTGAATATACATACCAAGCTTCGTCTGTTTAATTCAAATGTTATCTCAGTGTTAACATACGGCTGTGAGAGTTGGAAAATAACAAAATCATTGGAGAACAAGCTGAATACATTCGAGAACAAATGTCTTAGAAAACTCATGAACATCAGTTGGAAAGAATTCAAGACTAATCGACAAATAAGAGAAGACTCTAGGCAGAAAATATGTCTCCGACTATATAAGGAAAAGACGATGGTATCATATATCGGTCATGTCCTACGAATGCAAAACAACAGAATACCACTACAGGCGCTCACTTGGGTTCCTGAGGGTAAGCGGAAAAAAGGAAGACCAAAAGAAAACACTCAGAAGAACAATAATAAGAGAAGGAAGAACGTTGGGCCTAAATAATGTGCAAGAGCTAAGAGGAGTGGCGTCACAACGAACAACCTGGAGAGCACTGGTTTCTGCCTTATGCGCCGTGTTTGGCGCTTAAAGAATTATTATTATTATTATTATTATTTGGAACTGGGGACTTCTTGGCAGAAGACTGCATTTTTTGAGTCTGTGTGAAAATCTAAAATCAGTGTGTTCCAAGAGGCAGCGAGCAAAGTCGTGAGTACATGTATGAGAGGCCATGGCGGAATGAATGAGTGTACGCTGGTTTGAGTGATATTTTCACTATTATATCTTTGACACCCTGTTGCTGTCCTAATTTTTTTTTCAATCTGCATAATTTGTTGCTAAGGCTAGAGTTCTTGTGTTTTTGTCTTAGGTTAAATCAGATTGAATTTTTTTTCAAACTCTGTGCATATAATTACGAGATAAAAACAAAGAAAACTCTTAGACTCAAACCCTATGTATCTGTGACTCGGGCGCCATCATCTGTTCTCTTAACGGGGCCGGGACGTGCACAATGCAGGGTGAGTTGCTTTGGACGCACGTGTAACCTAGTTGAGTAGTTTCTGACGTCATGAATGGGGCAGCTCGGACGATATTTATGTCCGCTGTGTTATCCTTTGATTCTTGGCAAATGTGAAGTAGCCATCAGTTGTATTCGTATCTATTGATCTTCATGGCGAAGTCAATAGTGGAAGTATGAAGTAAGTGTCGCCCCATTTCTTATGGCAAGTTTGATTATGTAAATTAAAGTATCAGGCCGCTCCTATTAATGGTCTAGCGGGAATTCATCGGAGATGACATTCCTAGAATTGGACACACGGAGTCGATAGCCTTTGGAATCTTTTCGTAGAGGGAGAATCCATATGTGGAATCAAGTTAATGAATATATATATGCTTCACATGTGTAATATGCCGTTTTACCTATGCCAAAGTCGTGGCATGGATACCGAGAGGTTAGCCAAGATGAAACACTAACCTGGTTGTATTGTTATATCTGCCTTTGTTTGGATTGGATATGCTATCTAAGAATTTTATGAAGAAAGTCTGGGATGCTTACAAGTATGATATAAATTATTGCTCCGTGAGAATGAATCCGTTTGCCTTAATAAACGTCCTTGGGAGAAGGTCAACGGACGTTAATACCATGTCTGTTATATGGTAATGGAAGTGATCCTTAGTCACTGGAATATAAGAGAACTTAACTGTTAGAGAATCTACAACAACTATTAACAGTGATATTAACATTTTGACGTATGATCTTCGCATCTGTAACTATGATTGTCCTGTTCCACTTCGTTGGTGTCACGTCAATAAAATATATGTACAGTAATCACCGACTTGTGTGCTGCCAATACTTGCCCAGTTCGCCCAATTCAACGATACTTGTTGGAATTTTCGTTTGAAGAACATTGTTGACATTCATTCCGTTTTAACCATTCGCGTTTCAATTTACCTCTTCACTGAACTCAACGATAAAATGGAACCAACAATAATTGGTATGCCAGTGTGGTCTGGAAATATCTAACTTCCAAGGAACGTACCCATCCAAATTATCGTTTGAAAAGAAGAATTTTTACTTTCAAGGCGACATCATCTCAATTTGGATCCTAGCGTGATATGAATCAGATTCAACTTACGTTTACCAAGGTCAAGGTCTTCAATCAACCTCCACGTCAAGTTTCACAGTGACTGATTACTTGGAGATCATCTCTTCATCATTATTACGTGCGAGCTGTAATCTAGATACGCAGAACGAAGTATTTTATCTGTAGACGTACATCCACGGAGACGAGGCACATTGATTTTTTACCTGCACGCGAGATGAGTATAACGTGTTTCCGTTGTACACTTTATTACGCTTAGTTGTGCCTTCCGTGATATGTCCACATTCATATTTTTCGTGTTAAGTGTTATATGTTGTGTATTCTTCGTGGGAGGTAGGGAGGTTGATCTGACGAACGAGATCCATCTCGAAGCCAATTCGGGCTCTTCGTCAGACGTTCTGTAGGACATTATTTTGCAGACTTCCCGCAGTGGAATGTTCCTATGCGTGAGCATAGAAGGATCTTTGGTCCACTGTGTCTGGTAGTCTGTGACACCTGACTGTTTTAGCTGTTTCGTCAAGTTTTAATTGTTGTTTTTGGTAGTTATTTTTACTTGTACCTTATTTTCATGATGTATTTTGTATGTGATTATTGTCCATCTTACCTGACTGTCGTTCAGTTTTTTACAAAGCATATGTTTTTACACTGTGTTGTCAATTGTCTTGTGCATTATTTGATCGTAGATGTCATCGTAATTTTTTACGACATTCTATTTTAGTTCCACATTTTATTTTATTTGATTTCTACGACTGTAGTCATTTGTCTTGATTATCGTGTCGTGTCAGTATTGTGCTATTGTCTGTCACGTTATTGCTTTCACACCATTTCATGTTATAAATTACATTATTAATTATTAATATTATTGCCTATTATATAAATTGATTTTACCGTTCTAGAACAGGAACGAAAACCACTAGTTGTAGTAACAATTTTAAGTAGTATTATTACATAATAAAATTGAATAATGGCTACCTTAGACTATTTCATTAAGCAAGCAAAAGCTCTTCAGATGGCTCCTGAGGAAGCAAAAGCATTTGCACTTGCAGAATATAAGAAAGCTCAAGAAATAGAAGCTGATCAGAGAAGGTTAGAAACTTTACGTTTGGAAAATTTGAAATTTGAGGCAGATCAAAAAAGGATTGAGGCGGAGGAGAATGAGAAAAAAATGAGATTAACTGCTGAGGAGGATGAAAAGAAGAGGAAATTTATAGCTGAGGAAGAGGAGAAAAAAATGAGATTAACTGCTGAATTAGAAGAGAAACGATTTCAGCGAGAGGCAGAACAGAAGCAAAGGGAGGCTGAAGATAGACTTAAAAGGGAAATGGAAGAAAAAAGATTAATAGCTGAAAAAGAAATGGAAGTTAAACAAAAAGAAATGCAAGAAAGAAGATTAATAGCTGAACAAAACACAAAACGACTTCAGCTTGAGATGGAAGAGAATGAAAGAAAACGACAGCATGAACTGAAATTAGCAGAGTCAGAATATGAGAGACTTAGGTTAACTCAGGAAGCTAATTCTCAGAGAACTTTTGAAAGCCAAACTTCATCCAGACATGATAATTTTAAGGAAATTCACCTTAAATTAGCAAAATTTAATCCCCCGTCTGATGACGTGATATTCTTCCTAGATAGGTTTGAGGCCACTTGTGTGTCTTATAACGTGGATAAAGCTCTATACTGTACATATTTATCCAGATTACTCACAGGGGACGCATTAGCAGTTTATCATACCACCAGCATTGGTGAGAAAAATGACTATAATGCTCTTAGAGCGGCACTTCTGCAAAAATTCCAAATGACAGAAGACCAATATCGATCAAGATTTCATACATTACTACCTCAATCTAGCAAAAATTTTAGTGATTTTCTGTCACAAATACGACTAACATTAGAAAGATGGATCGAATTATCCAAAATTGAAAAGTCGTATGAAGGTCTCTTCGATTTACTGAACGAACGAACGAACGAACGAACGAACTTTATTTTCAAAGGGTTGAGAATTGGGCACGCAGGCCCGTCTGACATTCTGCCCTTCCTTTCTCTCACCTTTCATACTGAATTCATTTATTCTCATATGCATTTTACATATCAAATTCAAGGAATTCAACGTTGTAAAGTAAAATAATAATATAGCACACTCATATTAACATTAATTACTTATAAGCATGACATAACATATGTTGAAAAGTACAAACATTATCAGAGATAGATAGATAGATAGATAGATAGATAGATAGATAGATAGATAGATAGATAGATAGATAGATAGATAGATAGATAGATAGATAGATAGATAGATAGATAGATAGATAGATAGATAGATAGATAGATAGATAGATAGATAGATAGATAGATAGATAGATAGATAGATAGATAGATAGATAGATAGAGATAGATAGATAGATAGATAGATAGATAGATAGATAGATAGATAGATAGATAGATAGATAGATAGATAGATAGATAGATAGATAGATAGATAGATAGATAGATAGATAGATAGAACGAACGAACTTTATTTTCAAAGGGTTTAGAATTGGTCACGCAGGCCCGTCTAACATTCTGCCCTTCCTTTCTCTCTTCTTCCATAGTTAATCTATTTATTCTCACACGTATCCTAAATGTTACTTAAATAATAAAATAACAAGAAAGTACAATAAAATAAAATCCCAACATTGTAACAGTACAATAACAGTTACACAAATTTACAGATGCGTATCATAATTTATACTAAACAGGACAAAATTAACTTTAAAACCTACATATGATGTTATGTAATAATAATAATAATAATAATAGCCCCTTCAGTCATAACTGACTATGGGAATGCGCCCCTGAGGTGACAGCGTAATTATTTAAGAACATAACGAAATTAGGGTGGCATATAATCTGCACTCATGATGTATTTGAAAAGTCTGTGATTGAATGAATATGGACTAAGAGTATTTTTTAAGTCGTGTGGAAGAGTATTCCACAGATGAGCAGCAGAAAAAGCTAAACTTTTCTTGAATAAGTCGAGCCTAGGCTTGGGCATGTGTAATTTATTTAAGCGTTGACTGCGTCTTCCGCTGTATTTGAAAATAGGCCACAGATACGTTGGAGCATTCTGTGACAAGATTTTGTGAATAAATTTGGCTTTGTTGAAGAGAAGGCGCTTTCTTAGTGGTAATATGTTAAGATATGTATATGCGTCTACACACTGTGTGAGGTTTTTGTCTGAAATTAGGCGCACTGCACGTTTTTGTAATGAAAAGAGTCTTTTAGTGTTGGACATGGTGCAGCCATCCCAAATTGTGGAACAATAGTCTAGATGTGTTTGTATCTGGGATGTATAGAACATTTTTCGTGTCTCCTCATCTAGGAAATGTTTGATTTTAGCTAACTGGTAAACTTTTTGTGCCGTTTGTTTGGTCAGTGCTTGTACATGCGAATTCCAACTTAAATGTTGGTCAATTATGAGTCCTAGTGTTTTATATTCATTTACATTTTCAATTAAAGAGGTTCCAATGTAGAGCTGAAGTGTTGTTTTCGGCGAGTTTTGTAATTTTTGTCTAGTTGATATTATCATACATTTTGTTTTAGTGATATTTATTTGCATGCAGTTTTCATTGCTCCACTTAATAAGATTGTCTGTGTCGCTTTGTAATAATATTTCTAGCGTGTTGCAACTTTTATCACTAGTATAAATGGTACAGTCATCGGCAAATAGGTCGCAGGATGAGTGCTCGATGTGTAGTGGAAGGTCATTTATGTAAATGGAAAAAAGTAGAGGGCCGAGAATAGAACCCTGAGGAACACCAGTGTCAATAATAGTTGGGCTTGACAAGGAGTTATTGTACCACACTACTTGCTGTCTGTCGGACAGGAATGATTTAAGTAATGTCACTAGTTTAAAGTTAACTTTCATTGTTTCTAATTTTCTTATTAAAACAGCGTGATCTAACATATCAAATGCTTTCCTAAAGTCTACAAAGATTGCTCCACATATGTTATCGTTATTTATGTTTAGGTGCAAGTTGTCTATCATCTTAGTTAGAGCTGTGTGGCATGAATGCTTTTGTCGAAACCCTGACTGACTGTCAATTAGCAAGTCATTGCTAACTAGGTAATGTAGTGTTGCTTTATGTATGTGTTTTTCTAGTGGTTTAGAAAGCGATGATAAAAGAGAAATAGGTCTATAGTTACCAAGATTACTGTTATCTGACGAGCCAGGTTTGAAGAGAGGATATACTTTGGCAATCTTAAAGGCTGAAGGAAAATAACTTTTAGCAATACATTGATTATATATAAAAGTTAGTGAATCACTAATAGCTGGTGCGGCGTAACGCAGTATTCGATTACTAATTCCGTCAAGCCCTGATGAGCTATTATCCTTAAGGCCAATAAGATAGTATACACTTCATTAACTGTCATAAAAGGAATGTCGGGTGGAACTGAGTTTGTACATTTGTTTTTACAGAATGCTGAAAGTTTGTCTAAGTCACTACAGGAAGGTGGTATTGTGGATTTCAGACCGTTTATTTCTGCTTGAAAGTGATTGCTGAAGTCGGTGCAAGTAAATGAAGTGTTGGAAGAGAATGAGTCTGGTGCATTACGTTTTTTCGCTAAGGTGTTAATTGCCTTCCATATTTCCTTACTATTTGATTTGTTCTGAACTATATTTCTAAAACGATTTTTCTTTTCTTTCCGAATTAAATATTGAACTTTGTTCCTGTATACCCTGTATGTGTCGAGGTCCTTATTTTTGTGCGCTTGATCTCTCTGCCTCATAGCCTCCAACACTTCCTGCGTGATCCACGGAGATTTTAATTGTCGTTTGACGCGAATTTCCTTAGCTGGTACGTGCGTGTCAAAAACATTATAAAAAATTTTTGTCCAGTATTCAATAGCGTCATCCGGATCAGGAAGTTGGTAAACACGGGCGAGAGGTGCAGTTAGCAAGTCATTTAAAAATAATTCCTTACTGAAATGTTTGAAACTTCTAAATTTGATACTTACATGTTTATTTTTCGGAACTTTACATTTATTCTTTGACCATGTACAGCATACTGGATAGTGGTCACTCATTGCAATATTAGGGACAGAGCATTCTATGATGTTTTCTGGGCAAGTTACGTAGATGTGGTCGATTAGTGTGGTTGATGCTTGTGTTACTCTTGTAGGCTGGTTAACTATTTGTTTTAAGTTGTACGATAATATTATATTTTTCCATGTTAGATTTGAATTGTGTATATCGATGTTGAAATCACCAAGAAGAACAACCTCCTTGACTGTGGCAAATACATTGTCCATCATTATGGTGAAATCTTCGTACCATATAGGTCCTGCACTAGGATTTCGATAAAGATATCCCACCAGAAATGGGCCCTGATTCGGTAGCTTTATTTCCAACCATACACATTCTATCTCTGCTGTCTCTAAGTCGTTTCTGCGGCGAAAATTAAGGGAAGTGGAAATATAAACTGTTATACCTGTCTCTTGTTTTTTGCTTGCGTCTCGCCGAATAGTTTTAAAACCATTTAACGCAATGTCATCGTCTGTTATTCTGTCATTTAGGCGACTTTCTGAAAGTCCAAAAATGTGAAAATTATTACTTAGAATGTATGTAAGTTCGGGGAGTTTACCTAGAAGATGGTAAATATTCAGATGACCAAGTCGTAGACCATCCTTGTGAAGCCACGGTACATAATTACCAACGAACTAATCCTTCACCAAAGAAGTTGAATTCAAGAAATGAGAAATTGCAGAAAATACAATATTATAATAATTAATACAACTAATAAAAAACAATTTCAACTGAGTATATGAAAATTGTCACAAAACAATCAGGCATACAACATATCACACCAGAACTGCTCAACACAACAAAGTGAAGTTAAACGAGAGATGGAAGAAATTAATAATAGTCACAAGTCAGACAAGTTAAGTTAAGTATACAACACTTCACACCTTAACACCGAAAATTCTAACAAATTGAAGCTAACGACAAACTATTATAATGTGTGT
>JAMPIV010004050.1:0-177500 GCA_024509875.1 Oreohelix idahoensis
AATAGCAATTAACTATCAGTTGATTCTTGTACATCAATTTATATGATCAACTATATTTTAAATAGTGTATGTCGATCAGGCACAAAACAAAACAGTTATACAGAAAAACATGAAAACATTTGCGGAAATGAAATAAATAAAATTGGAAAAACAATAAAAGATAAACCGCAAGAGGATAACAAATACAAATAACGCCACAGTATATAAATATAAATTGAGAATAGAACTGAAAGATAGAATAGGGTAGACCAACAAATTACAAACAAATCAAAACAAACTAAAGAACAGAGGAATATTACAAAAACAACAATGAGTACAGACTTCACAGCTAACACTAATAGCAACAGCTGTCGCAGCAAATTTCCAATGAAGAAAATTGCACCTATAGAAACGCACACATCAGACCCTCTATTACGTGGGATACTCTGCTGTGTGACACCGCCCAACCGAAACAACAACCCGCTGGATACAAACAAATATCACATATAAATAGTTAAACATAAATACATAAATGCATAAATAGTATGGCAATATGATGTAAATAGAGTGTTGCAGAAAGAATGTGTTGTAAAGAAGGCTCAGTTACACTGCCTAATAGTACAGTACTGTGGTACTTTATTAAAAATACTTCTGGTCTAATTATTTTAAATTGAACACAGAAATAGAAGCTCCATCGTTGATGTGAATGATAACAGTCGATGTAGGACTTCTCAGTTCAATAACATTTTCTTTCGCAAACACTGTCAAATATTCTCCAGTCCTGATGTGTAATGTTCTATGTTTCAACCAAGCTTGCTGTGTAACACTGTCAGTTGTATGGCAAATGTCCAACGAACCAAATGTCAACAAACGCTGACCTAGTTACCGCATACTGTCGACAGGACAGGTCACGCTGACATCACTGTAGAGTTGTACTGCTGATGTATTTGTGTGTCGTAACAGACCCCAAGGAACGTCTGGTCTCAGTAGTTTACTTCTCAATATGGTCACTGTGCAGGTTGACCCAGGAAGCTGGCACACCAGTTGTTAAACTCTGTTTAGTTGTTAACTCATACTGGCTACTAGTTGTTGAATCACGCTTTGTTTGTTAAATGACGTGAATGTCCACCAGTTGATAAATGTAGATGTTGGGACTGGTGTAGTAAAGTGTAACGATTGTCAACTCATTAAACCCAGCACAGTTTTGGTCATACAGGTCATCTTGTCCTGGAACGTGATGAGGCTCCGACAAGAATGTGAGTGTAAACAATGAGTGTGTATGTGAATGTCAGAACGCGAATGGTAGAATGATTCGATAGAGTTGACAGGTTGGTAGTACATCACTCATACTCACACTGTTCGAATTCAAGAAGTACTGGAACTACGGTGGTCTTTTTATAACATTTAATGGAACGCACACTTGGACAGTACGTGTATGGTTACAGGAACAAATGTCGACATAGACAGCATAATGTTGATCACAGGAATATCATCTTAAGTTAGCATTCATGCTTGGCAAATATCATAATGGAGCATTCGTAAATAAGCATTCAGAGTTCCATCATGTAAATCATCTGGCTTTACTGACTGGGCACGTCAGACCATAACCAATATATAGGAAGGCTCCTAGACCTAACCTCGTCTAGTGAATATCCCTTCACGTAAAGTTCAATATATATATTTTCCATAAAGATATAGGAATCCCAGACATGGGTTCTCACATGTAGCAGTGATCTCTTGGTTCATCGAGCGATAGTACAGGCATCCCTTTTTCTCACTCGATAAATACAAAGTATATGAATTTCAACATGGCTGTTCTTCTCTCGTGAGTTTCACTCACTATAGGACCCAGACCAAAATTGGTCATTCGTTAAATGTCCTCATTTCTTCATAGCTTCTATCACAGAAGTAATTGAATAATATCATATAATCTAGTGCTGATACATAGGAATGTCGTCTTCCTTTGAATAAATATTCTTTTCAAAAGTACCACTGTGCATCTGTTTATCAACAACGATGGCGAAGCCCAAGTTCATAATAAATTGTGGTTTTACCTTTCTATGCGAAATATAACTTTGCCATTCCTTGGCAAAAGAGAATAAACACTGGGGTAAAGTACATACAACATGTCTAAATGACTATCACTTTTCCCCATTGACTTATCGATCACTTTTTCGGCGATAGGCCTGCTACAACAAAATTCGACATCCAGACAGGATGACGGCCATGGATCACACCCTTTGCTAGCGATACTTCCGCTGCATAGCCTTTGACCTTTTCTAGCGACAACCAACATAGTTCGACTTAGAAATGTAAAGATATCCATATATAAGACAGACTCGTCCTACTCATACAAACACTACGTATAAATTCAGGCCATAGATATACTGAAGCAAGAACAATCTATTCCTACCCAGCCAAAGAATAAATCGCAGTAGGCCTAGACTCGTCCGCGGAGTCCGATCGAAGATGACGGAACTACTTTCAAGGGAAGTAACTCAAAAATGACTTCTCCTTAAGCACTTAAAAAGGAAATACTTTGATTACAAAATATTTGCGAACATAATAAGTACATAAATGTATTATATTGCAAGATAGTAAAAATTGCCCTTTACACCATCAAAATCATTTTTTTAGCCATCTAAAAGAGTCCTCATAGTACAGATAGTATTGGAGTTAACAACGCAGATAAGAAACCTCCAGATTGTAAAAATTGTTTTCGTCTTTTGAGCGACAACTTTTTCTTGGTAAGCGCTCGCAGGGTGTTTTTGTAACGACGCATTCGTCTCTTCTGAGGGGGTGTCATTGTAACGTTATCTTTTAATACGTTGTGACTATATTCACAGAGTGTTCCTTCCAGCTCGGGTGATGCTGTTTTCATAACAGTCTTGATGACTGGTGGTTTGGCCGTACCTAGAAATTTTAACATCTCAGCATGTCTTTTTACTTTTTCTCCCTTCTCGTTACTTGGGTACGTATACAATTTGTTGTTCATCTGGGAAGATGTGCGAACGAAGCCTCAAATTGTCTGGTGTTTTTTGGCGAAGATCGATTACCAAATAGCCATGTGGGACCGATGTTGCGTCTTTAAAACTCTCTTGGACATAGGCAGTTTGACCTGGCTACATCTGTTTGGCTAGATTAACAATCTGCGACCCATCGCGTGGATTTTTGAAAAGTACTATGTAATGAGAATTCAAACTAATGGTTCTGTGTTCTTTGTTCTTGCCAAATAAATTCTGCACGAGATAAAATACGCTTACATTTTTATGATGAGACTTTTTTGTGAATAATTTAGTTATTCGTTCATCTGTTTCGTTCATGAGGACATCGATAATTACCAAACGTTTCTTATCACCTGTCCACTGCTCAATATCGAGCAGTCCTTCAATAAACTGAACTCCAGTCATGGAATTGTATAGGGGTTGCCACTCGCTGTAACAATATATAATCTCATCGGGTACGGCTGCTACCATATCCTTGATATGTGTTAGGAAACGCTGGACAAAAACAGTCTTTCCACTAGAAGTAGGGCCGCTAATTAAACAAGTGAACGGATGGACCCATCGGGGGTCCATAGTTAAGAATGACAGATCACACTTACAACCAGTTATTTTATATCAAAGACACAACGTGCAAACATTGCGATAATCCCTTTTCAAGAACGTAAGATTCGTGCTAAAAAACGTGAGAACCTTTGGTGTAAAAAAATGTGAGAATCGTGCAAACATTGTGAGAATCACTGTTCTACAATGTGATAACCTCTTTTCAAGAACGTAAGATTCATGCTAAAAAATGTAAGAATCACTGTTCTGAAATGTGTGAATCATACTAAAAAATGTGAGAACCCCTGATACCAACATGTATTGAGAATCACTGTGTAAAACATTGTGAGAATCGTGCAAAAAAAAGTAAGAACTCAACCAACCAATACGAGAACCCCTGATACCAACATGTATTGAGAATCACTGTTCAAGAATTTGAGAATCACTGTGTGGTCAAGAACATGACAATCCCTGGAATATGTTTAAAAGTGTACGTTTTCCGAATAACGTAAATATCTCTGGGGATTTGTTTTTATACCGGGAGACATTTTTAAAGCCTTTCTCTCTTTCTCTTTCAATATATATGTTTTAGATAAGAAAAAATGTGTGTCTTTCGCTACGGAAAAGTCTAAAGAATATATTATTTATTTTTGTAAAACATTTATTAAAAAGTACTCGGAAAGAAAAATCATAGGCCTTTCTTTCTCTCTCTTTCTCTTTTAATATATATGTTTTAGATAAGAAAAAATGTGTGTTTTTCGCTACGGAAAAGTCTAAAGAATATATTATTTATTTTTGTAAAACATTTGTTAAAACGTACTCGGAAAGAAAAATCATAGGCCTTTCTTTCTCTCTCTTTCTCTTTTAATATATATGTGTTAGATATTTAATCTAAAAAATATGTCTGTGTTTTTTATCACTTTTTCTTGTTTATTTCAAAATACTTGTTATATATTTTTTGTAAACCGTTATTCGTAACAGTCTGTCGACAGCTGTCCTTCCGTCAACAAGACCCGGGCGCTAAAGAAATAAAGTTCGATAATTTTATGGTGGAACATTGTACATCTGTCTGTAAGTAAATAATTCCTAACGAGTTTTCGCTGTGGATCAATACTCGTACGTGTCCAAACAGGACATTTAGACCAACAGTATTGTTTGTCTAAGTATTTTATTACAATCCCGAAAAACTCTTTTTCAGAACACCTGGACAGTAATTAAACATTGTTGAGTTATTTCTTAATCATGTCCCGTTATCGGTACGTGCCAATTTATAACCAACTGTACACGGGCGTAAACAGGTGTGTAAACATTAGGGTCGTTGAACCCTGTTATTTTCTGAAACATCTTGTGTATTCATACGCGGGACTTTTTCGGGTGTTTGTCTCAAAACCCCGATATAATGAAAGATACTAGCTTTAGACATCTCATTAATTTATCAGAACCCGAAGCGGACACATCTCTGAAACAAACGTTTTTGAAGCCTTCTGAAAAAAGAACCACTTGTTTTGTCATATCAATTGAGTGTTACAGCGTATGTATTTGTTTATTCGTCTGTTAAATATATTTCTATCGTTTTCTGTATTTAAAAAATATATGTCTGTGAATGATTAAGCATGTTCTGTGTTAGGATGTTAAATATTTAAACAAAAATATATATCTGTGCATTCGTTTTTTCCCTATAATAGGAAGTTAAAATATGTTACCCGTTATATAGAATTTTTATATATGTGTTTTCGTTAGGTGTTTTCGTTAGGGTACCACAAATAACTTTAAAAATATCTGTTTTTTCGGTACTCTGTGTTAAAATATCTACATCTCGTGTCTCTATTTAATAAAATTATAAAAAGGTTTTAGTTGATTGTGTATTCGTGTGTTGTATTAATTATCGGTTTTCTATTTAAAAGATATGTCTGTGCACTAGTCGGAGTTGCTAAAAATCTGTTTCAAAATATAAGTGTTTTCGTTAGGATACCATAAATAACTTTAAAAATATCTGTTTTCTATTTAAAAGATATGTCTGTGCACTAGCCAGTGTTGCTAAAGGCTGTTTCAGATTAGTCTAACTGTTAATATATGTGTGTTTTATGTTAACTCAGATACTAACTTGTTATTTGTATCTGTTAAAATGTTAACTCAGATACTAAATTGTTATTTTTATCTGTTAAGATGTTAACTCAGATACTAAATTGTTATTTTTATCTGTTTTATGTTAAATCCGGACATAACATTTTAACGTGTATATTTTTTGATAAGACTTAACCGATTATGTACTAGGAAAAAAGACTAACACTTATCCGTGTTTCTCCCCTGTTGTTAGACAAGTGTTTTTGCTCAATCACATTTACTCAGCCTGGATTTCAACTGATGGTGCAATACTTTCTACAAACTAAACTCGAGCGTGAGGAATATTTTTGTGTGTTAACATAATAAAGAAATAAAGAAAATTAAAGAGAATATTTAGAACATAGCATATTTTTTAACAGTACTATACATGTAAAAATATAGAGAAAATACAATCAACATATTTGATTAAGTCACCCTGATTGAAACTAGCAAAACACGTTCAGATTTATATCTCCATTATTTTAAACGACAGATCAATTCGTTGGGTCATGCACAGGCTGGGTTTTTTAATCGATATCTTTTTTTGCCACAGCGCGCGCGGGGCATTTTTTTTTATCCGTTAACAGTATAGAATAAGAAATAACACTGTGTTTATTCTCTCTCTCTCTCTCTCCCTCTCTTTCTCGCTTTTCTCGCTTTCTCTCTCCCTCTCTCTCTCTCTCTCTTTCTCTCTCTCTTTCTCTTTCTATCTCTCTCTCTCTCTCTCTCTTTCTCTCTCTCTCGTTACATGTATGTTGTTGTATTTAATTTTATGTGTGAGTAACGTTTTTTCTTGTTCCTATTCAACATATGTCATCAATTCAAGGCTACGTTTGTGGGAAATGCAATCGCTCATTCACTCGATCCCGCGATCTAACGAGACATATGCGGACAGTCCACGCTGAACCGAGACACTCCTGCCGTGTGTGTCCCCAAATCTTCGCAGGACCCGAGGCACTGCAACAACACATCGAGATCTTGCATGGACCCGGTGCACCACGTATAGACACCACAGTGGAAGCCACTGCACCGGGGGCCGCTATTGTTATAAACGCCACAGTGGGGACCACCACTGCACAGGGGGCAGCTATTGTTATAGACACGCCAGTGGGGACCACCACTGCAACGGCGGTTGCTACAGACACATTTTTGGTACCAAACACATCAGTGGGGCACAGTCTTACGTGTGCCCGCTGTGGTAAGACATTCACCCGCCATGATATTTTAACACGACATGTAAAATCAGTGCACCCAACACCTCGTTTTTGTTGTGACCGTTGTGACAAACAATTCACCCGTAGTGATAATCTACGGGTCCATATAAAACAACAACACCCCACCCCTAACCAGCTTTCGACCTCATTCCCCACACCAACATCAGGTGCCCCACCAGGCGCCGAATCATCAACCCACCAAGCATCATCATCGGGGCACCAACAGACATCACCAGCAGACACCACACCATCAAGATCGACGCACCAACAGACACTAACAGCCGGTGCCACAACAGACTCATCATCATCAGACACAACAGACTCATCATCATCTGCTGCAGCAGGGACCACAGACTCGATGAGAACAGCAACAACTTCCACCCCACATCCAGGACCCACTTCAACGCCCATCCCATCCTCCTCTTCAACAATTCCCCCACCAAAAACAGACCAGACCAAGAAACGTCCCATGAACAGTACCCACCAGTCCCATATCAAAAAACCACGTCTGCCTACTGAAGAAGAAAGTTTACAAGACTTACAGGCTGACATAAGACAAGTCTATATTGACAACTGTGACGCGATCAAAACACACTCCAATAAACATAAATATCTGTCAACTTTCACTTTTTTCCACAGACCAACACAAAATATGGACTGGGACCGTCTCTTGCTCCCTGTCTTCACACAACAGACAAAACGCTTCAAAATAAACTACAGTTTCCACATCATCTTACGCCACAGAGAAACAAATGAATTAAGATTCTTTCACTCGTCACATAACAATGCAGTCGTCTTAGATCAACCTCACCTATTCAACAACATTACAGATTTCAAAGCTTTTCTCTCACAATTACACGACAGCGATATTGTCACACAAGCACAGTTAAACAGACCAAACACAAAATATTTTGTTGAAGCAATTCCAGCGACTTCTTTCTATCTATATCATATCCAAGACTTTCCTACTGGTTGCTGCATACAAGACATCCCCTCTTTCATCACGGACAATAACCACATCCATACACTACAACACGATTCACATTCAAAACCATACAGTGATAACTTTTGCTTTTTTAGATGTCTAGCCGTTTTTAGGGGTGGTGCCGTTAAAGATGTTAGAATACCGACGCGCCGGTTAGTCGAACAGTGGCAAACACAGCAGGGACTTATGTCCCTCTTCGATTTCCCCGGGGTTAGTTTAATCGATATGCCCCAATTAGAAAAATGTTTTAATATAAATATTGACGTTTTCGAGTTTGACGACGCATAGACCCTAACCCCCAAACTTAGAGGTAGTGACACTTTTCAAGATACGTTGCGTCTTTTAATGTTTAAGAATCATTTTATGTACATTGCAGATATCCATAGGGCGAGTCATTCTTTTTCGTGTCCCGAGTGCGGTAAGTTGTGGAAGATTTTTAGGGATATGGAGCGCCATGAAAAGACCTGTACCGGCTCTAAGAGAAGAGAAACATTTAGAGGTGGTGTGTATAATCCCCCAGAGACCATTTGGGAATTAATCGAGGAGCAGGGTATAGATGTAGACACAAAATTCGTCTTTCCCTACCGGGCATCGTTTGACTATGAGTGTTATTTTGATAACACTGTAGTGCCCAGTGGTAACGCCACTACCTACACGGCCAAACACATCCCCCTGTCTTGCTCGGTGGCTTCTAACGTCCCCGGTTTTGAGGCCCCCGTGTGTTTTATCACAACGGGTGATCCACAAGACTTGGTCAATAGGATGGCTGACCATCTGCTCAAAATTGCCGCGGCCTCTTACGAGATTTTGCGTGCGTATTTTGACGGTGTTTGCATGCAACTTGAGGCTTTAGAGACGATAGGTAATTCAGACGGGCTCCTTGCTAGATTAGACGGTTATTTGGGGCAGCTACCCGTATTAGGTTTCAATTCGGGCAAGTACGACGTGAACGTAATCAAACCGTACCTCATCAAATATTTCATGAGGGAAGACTTCAAATTTTTAGTGAAGAGAAATAATAATTTTATGTGTATTGCCACTAGCGAGTTAAAGTTTTTAGATATAGTCAACTACCTAGCCCCGGGGTTTAGCTATAGCAAATATCTGGCCGCGTACAACGTTAAAGAAATCAAAGGCTTTTTCTGTTATGAATATATTACCGATTTAGCAAAGTTAGACGAAACGGCGCTACCACCCCACTCGGCATTTTTTTCCGCCCTTAAAAACACTAACATTTCCGTCGACGAGTACGCCGAGTGCCAGAAGGTGTGGACCGAGAACCACATGACCACGTTGCGCGATTTTCTGACGTGGTATAATAATAAAGACGTGGTCCCCTTCGTGGCAGCGTTAGACCGACAAGTTAGTTTTTACGCGGACCTAGGCGTAGACATGTTTAAAGACGCGATCTCCGTGCCCGGTGTCACGTTAAAGTACCTCTTCAAAACACTCCCGTCCAACGTCTTGTTTTCTTTATGTTCGAAGCAGGAGGCAGATTTGCATAACACCTTGCGCCAAAACATAGTTGGGGGACCCTCAATTATTTTTCACAGGTTCCACGAGCAAGGCAAAACCCGCATTAGAGATGGCAAAACGGTTCAATCCATTAAAGGTTTTGATGCCAACGCCCTTTATTTGTGGGCGATAATGCAGAAAATGCCCACTGACTTTCCCGTTTGACGGTACAGGGAGGATGGTTTCAAGCACCACAAACTTCAAAAATATACCGTGCAGTGCCGCGATTATTTGGCTTGGGTCTCACACCAAAATAAAGTGGTTTTGAAAACCCAGTTTAATGGGTGTGAGAAGGCGTTGGGTGATATATGCATTAGGGTAGACGGTTGGGACAAATACTCTCGTACCGCCTACCAGTTCCATGGGTGTCTATTCCACGGCCACCGTAACTGCCCACTAACCGCCGGTCGTGACGTTAACCCAGTCAACAAAAAACCTTTGTCTGAGTTGTACGCAAAGACGGTTGAAATTGGTTCTTATTTACGGGACGATTGCAACGTCGAATTGGTAGAAATGTGGGAATGCGAGTGGCAGGCATTGAAGAAAACCGATCCATCAATCCGTCGTTTTGTGAACGCCACCTTCCCTACCCAGAAACCATCTTACACCAAATGTCGGTACCCGCTATCAAAGGAGAATATTCTCGCCTCGGTGCTAGACGAGACCTTGTTTGGTCTAGTCGAGTGTGACATACATGTCCCCGACTCTTTAAAAGAACATTTCTCGGAAATGACGCCAATTTTTAAGAATGTTGACGTCACGAGGGAAGATATTGGGCCTTTCATGCGGGAATACGCCGAGAAACATAAACTCCTGACTACCCCCAGACGGACATTGATCGGGAGTTATGTGGGCAAGAAAATTCTGTTGACAACACCTCTGCTTCGGTGGTACCTGACCAAAGGCTTAGAAGTCACCTGTATCTACCAGATGATTGAGTATACACCTGTGACGTGTTTCAAACGGTTTGGGACACTGTTTCGAACGCGCGTCGACAGGGTGATACAGATCCTGCCTACGCCATAACCAGCGAGACCATGAAACTGTTGGGTAACGTGGCTTATGGTAAAACATTGACCAATAAGGCGAAGCATGTGGATGTCTCGTACACGATGGGAGAGGATGCGTCTGACCTAATAAACTCACCCCGATTTAGGAAAATGACGTTAGTGACGGACGACATATTCGAAGTAGAAAAACTTAAACAGACAATTAGTTGGGACCTCCCCGTTCAGATAGGTTTTTTCGTCTACCAATACGCTAAATTACGCATGTTAGAATTTTACTACGACTGTCTAGATAAATTTGTAGATAGGTCAGATTTTCAGATGTGCGAGACGGACACAGACAGCCTTTACTTGGCCCTTAGCACGAATAACCTAGCGGACGTTGTTAAGCCCGCTATGTGACGAGAATTTTATAGCTCCTACCACCAATGGTTCTCCGCCGAAGTATGTCCCGACCATAGACCCGACTTGTAACTAGCGACGGTAAAACGCGCGCCCTTTGTCAGAAATGCCGCGCTCAAAAATTATTCGACAAACGGACACCGGGTCTTTTTAAATTAGAATACGAAGGCAGCGGAATGATTTCGCTGTGCAGCAAGACGTATCACTGTTTTGGCGACTATGACAAAACAACCACCAAAGGCTTGAACAAACACCACAACAAAGTAGACAAACATACTTTCTTAGACGTCCTCAACACACAACAAGCACAGGGTGGGAAAAATATCGGATTCAGAGCACACAAATCCTCCATCTACACCTACGAACAACACCGCAACGCCCTGTCTTACTTTTACATCAAACGAAAGGTACATCCCGACAACGTCACCACATCACCCCTCAACATCTAAACTGTCTCTTTCAGATACCTACAGGTATATACATAATCTCTCTATTTCTTACGACGTGACAACTCCCCTCAAGGTCTGGCCTGTACCCCTGTGATATTGTATATTTTGTAACAAAACACCACTAATATATATATAACAAAGTACATTCATATGTGATTTGATAATTGTAAAATATCAATGTTTGATAATGTTACCATATACAAACTGTCTTTCCTATATAAAATATAATTTTTTTCCAATATATATATATATATATGTATATAACAAAGTACATGTCACTATGTGTTATTTTGGAATTTATACTCATGTAATGTTAAACAATACTATATATGTACTCCTATGTATTACCAAATATATGTTTTGCTACTACAAAAACACTATTGAATATAAAATAAAAATATATTAACTAAAACGCCTTTTTGTTACCTATATCGTCTAATTGTTTGTCTAACTGTTCGTATGTCTAAATATATGTCTAACTGTTTGTATAACTGTTCGTCTTCTTTTGTCTAAATATATATATATATATATATATATAAATATATGTATATATCGTCTAACTATCATCTAACTGTTCGTCTAACTGTTCGTCTAACTGTTGTAAAATATCGTCTTCTTGTTATGTAAATATATCCTATTGTCTCAAGTCTAAATATAACGTCTTCTTGTTATCTAAAACATATCGTCTTCCTATTGTCTAAAAGTCTAAATATATATCGGCTAACTGTTATCTATTACCTCTTCTTGTTATCTCAAGTCCGCCATCTTGCCACATTTTCCTTATATAAAAAACCGCCATCTTGTGCCATATACCCTTGTTATCTCAAGTCCGCCATCTTGCCCCGCCTGATTGCGCTTATATAAAAGTCACGCGCCGCCTGGCGTTTTTGCTATATAAAATTCACGCGCCGCCTGCGCGCCGCCTGAATGCTACCTAAGTTGCGCATTCCCTACTGACCGTAAACAACTCTTCTGTCCACGCCGGCATATAACCCTTTTTAAAAGTTTGTCTGGCTTGGGCGATCCGCACGCGATCACTGGCTTTAAAATATACTTTTCTACCGATGACTTCAGGGGTCGAGTACAACGTACGCCACACTTCTTCTTGATTGTTCGGGGTAACTTCCACCGGTGCCATCTTAATACTCCGATGATATGAATAATTGTAGTTGTGGACCAGTTGTTATATCACGTCGACGTAGTGAAGACTGTGGGTTTTGGTAAAGTAACGCCACGTTTTTTCTTTGAGGGTTCGATTAAACCTCTCGACGATAGCTGCTTTGGTGTCCTCATTCTCCGTAGTGAAGAAATGTACACTTTCGTTTTTAAGAAACTTTAAGAATGTTTTGTTGACAAACTCACTGCCTTTGTCTGTTTCAAAATTTATCGGTTTGCGACTGTTAAAAATTGTCTTTACCGCTGCTACTAACGCCGTATCAGTCTTGTTTTTCAGAGGAACAGCCCAAGCGAATTTACTAAACACGTCAATACACGTTACTAGATAGGAAAACCCATCGTTGAATTTCTTTAAACCTCGCAAGTCAATTAAATCAGCCTGGAACTGTTGGTCGATACCTCCCGCAATGGTGGTACGTTGTTTAAATTTTCTGCGCACCGGTTTGTGTAGGGTGTAGGTGTCCTGATGACCTAACCACTCTTCAATTTTTTTACGACTAAGTTTGGTTACACGTTGTAAGGAGG
The DNA here is from genome assembly GCA_024509875.1 of Oreohelix idahoensis. NCBI lineage: Eukaryota > Metazoa > Mollusca > Gastropoda > Stylommatophora > Oreohelicidae > Oreohelix > Oreohelix idahoensis. Next base: position 12,901 of record JAMPIV010004050.1, read on the forward strand.
CGACTCCGCCATAAGATCCGGCTCGTTTTGGATCGTATTAATGTTGTTTTAAAATCTTATTCACTTCTTTGGCCATGGTTCCCACTTTCGTGTCTTTTTCCTTCTTCTGAGCGAATACGACGATGTTTCTCGCAATTTACTGGCCACCACCTTTTTTCGATTAGTGGGTGTGACGGGTGGGGACTGAGGCGTTTTGTCGACGATCTCATCTTTAAGTACAGTGGGTTGTTCGTTGGTTTGTAATGGCGGTGGTTGTTTAATATCCACGAGGCCTAGAGGTACATGACTGTACTGTTCTAGTCGAGTCAAATAACGCTGTAGTGTTTGTTGATAAAGTCTAGCCTTGTCAGTCAGTGGCAAATCTTGTCGATCCAAGACTAGTTGCATTTGAGTATCCAATTCTCCCAAGTTATCTCTTAGAGCATCAGGTGGTCTATAAGGTTTTTCTAACAAACGAGGATCCATCAAAATCATTTTTTAGCCATCTAAAAGAGTCCTCTTAGTACAGATAGTATTGGAGTTAACAACGCAGATAAGAAACCTCCAGATTGTAAAAATTGTTTTCGTCTTTTGAGCGACAACTTTTTCTTGGTAAGCGCTCGCAGGGTGTTTTTGTAACGACGCATTCGTCTCTTCTGAGGGGGTGTCACTGTAACGTTACCTTTTAATACGTTGTGACAATATTCACAGAGTGTTCCTACCAGCTCGGGTGATGCTGTTTTCATAACAGCCTTGATGACTGGTGGTTTGGACGTACCTAGAAATTTTAACATCTCAGCATGTCTTTTTACTTTTTCTCCCTTCTCGTTACTTGGGTACGTATACAATTTGTTGTTCGTCTGGGAAGATGCGCGAACGAAGCCTCAAATTGTCTGGTGTTTTTTGGCGAAGATCGATTACCAAATAGCCATGTGGGACCGATGTTGCGTCTTTAAAATTCTCTTGGACATAGGCAGTTTGACCTGGCTACATCTGTTTGGCTAGATTAACAATCTGCGACCCATCGCGTGGATTTTTGAAAAGTTCTATGTAATGAGAATTCAAACTAATGGTTCTGTGTTCTTTGTTCTTGCCAAATAAATTTTGCACGAGATAAAATACGCTTACATTTTTATGATGAGACTTTTTTGTGAATAATTTAGTTATTCGTTCATCTGTTTCGTTCATGAGGACATCGATAATTACCAAACGTTTCTTATCACCTGTCCACTGCTCAATATCGGGCAGTCCTTCAATAAACTGAACTCCAGACATGGAATTGTATAGGGGTTGCCACTCGCTGTAACAATATATAATCTCATCGGGTACGGCTGTTACCATATCCTTGATATGTGTTAGGAAACGCTGGACAAAAACAGTCTTTCCACTAGAAGTAGGGCCGCTAATTAAACAAGTGAACGGATGGACCCATCGGGGGTCCATAGTTAAGAATGACAGATCACACTTACAACCAGTTATTTTATATCAAAGACACAACGTGCAAACATTGCGATAATCCCTTTTCAAGAACGTAAGATTCGTGCTAAAAAACGTGAGAACCTTTGGTGTAAAAAAAATGTGAGAATCGTGCAAACATTGTGAGAATCACTGTTCTACAATGTGATAACCCCTTTTCAAGAACGTAAGATTCATGCTAAAAAATGTGAGAATCACTGTTCTACAATGTGTGAATCATACTAAAAAATGTGAGAACCCCTGATACCAACATGTATTGAGAATCACTGTGTAAAACATTGTGAGAATCGTGCCAAAAAAAAGTAAGAACTCAACCAACCAATACGAGAACCCCTGATACCAACATGTATTGAGAATCACTGTTCAAGAATTTGAGAATCACTGTGTGGTCAAGAACATGACAATCCCTGGAATATGTTTAAAAGTGTACGTTTTCCGAATAACATAAATATCTCTGGGGATTTGTTTTTATACCGGGAGACATTTTTAAAGCCTTTCTCTCTTTCTCTTTTAATATATATGTTTTAGATAAGAAAAAATGTGTGTCTTTCGCTACGGAAAAGTCTAAAGAATATATTATTTATTTTTGTAAAACATTTGTTAAAACGTACTCGGAAAGAAAAATCATAGGCCTTTCTTTCTCTCTCTTTCTCTTTCAATATATATGTTTTAGATAAGAAAAAGTGTGTGTCTTTCGCTACGGAAAAGTCTAAAGAATATATTATTTATTTTTGTAAAACATTTGTTAAAACGTACTCGGAAAGAAAAATCATAGGCCTTTCTTTCTCTCTCTTTCTCTTTTAATATATATATGTGTTAGATATTTAATCTAAAAAATATGTCTGTGTTTTATATCACTTTTTCTTGTTTATTTCAAAGTACTTGTTATATATTTTTTGTAAACCGTTATTCGTAACAGTCTGTCGACAGCTGTCCTTCCGTCAACAAGACCCGGGCGCTAAAGAAATAAAGTTCGCTAATTTTATGGTGGAACATTGTACATCTGTCTGTAAGTAAATAATTCCTAACGAGTTTTCGCTGTGGATCAATACTCGTACGTGTCCAAACAGGACATTTAGACCAACAGTATTCTTTGTCTAAGTATTTTATTACAATCCCGAAAAACTCTTTTTCAGAACACCTGGACAGTAATTAAACATTGTTGAGTTATTTCTTAATCATGTCCCGTTATCGGTACGTGCCAATTTATAACCAACTGTACACGGGCGTAAACAGGTGTGTAAACATTAGGGTCGTTGAACCCTGTTATTTTCTGAAACATCTTGTGTATTCATACGCGGGACTTTTTCGGGTGTTTGTCTCAAAACCCCGATATAATGAAAGATACTAGCTTTAGACATCTCATTAATTTATCAGAACCCGAAGCGGACACATCTCTGAAACAAACGTTTTTGAAGCCTTCTGAAAAAAGAACCACTTGTTTTGTCATATCAATTGAGTGTTACAGCGTATGTATTTGTTTATTCGTCTGTTAAATATATTTCTATCGTTTTCTGTATTTAAAAAATATATGTCTGTGAATGATTAAGCATGTTCTGTGTTAGGATGTTAAATATTTAAAACAAAAATATATATCTGTGCATTCGTTTTTTCCCTATAATAGGAAGTTAAAATATGTTACCCGTTATATAGAATTTTTATATATGTGTTTTCGTTAGGTGTTTTCGTTAGGGTACCACAAATAACTTTAAAAATATCTGTTTTTTCGGTACTCTGTGTTAAAATATCTACATCTCGTGTCTCTATTTAATAAAATTATAAAAAGGTTTTAGTTGATTGTGTATTCGTGTGTTGTATTAATTATCGGTTTTCTATTTAAAAGATATGTCTGTGCACTAGTCGGAGTTGCTAAAAATCTGTTTCAAAATATAAGTGTTTTCGTTAGGATACCATAAATAACTTTAAAAATATCTGTTTTCTATTTAAAAGATATGTCTGTGCACTAGCCAGTGTTGCTAAAGGCTGTTTCAGATTAGTCTAACTGTTAATATATGTGTGTTTTATGTTAACTCAGATACTAACTTGTTATTTGTATCTGTTAAAATGTTAACTCAGATACTAAATTGTTATTTTTATCTGTTAAGATGTTAACTCAGATACTAAATTGTTATTTTTATCTGTTTTATGTTAAATCCGGACATAACATTTTAACGTGTATATTTTTTGATAAGACTTAACCGATTATGTACTAGGAAAAAAGACTAACACTTATCCGTGTTTCTCCCCTGTTGTTAGACAAGTGTTTTTGCTCAATCACATTTACTCAGCCTGGATTTCAACTGATGGTGCAATACTTTCTACAAACTAAACTCGAGCGTGAGGAATATTTTTGTGTGTTAACATAATAAAGAAATAAAGAAAATTAAAGAGAATATTTAGAACATAGCATATTTTTTAACAGTACTATACATGTAAAAATATAGAGAAAATACAATCAACATATTTGATTAAGTCACCCTGATTGAAACTAGCAAAACACGTTCAGATTTATATCTCCATTATTTTAAACGACAGATCAATTCGTTGGGTCATGCACAGGCTGGGTTTTTTAATCGATATCTTTTTTTGCCACAGCGCGCGCGGGGCATTTTTTTTGATCCGTTAACAGTATAGAATAAGAAATAACACTGTGTTTATTCTCTCTCTCTCTCTCTCCCTCTCTTTCTCGCTTTTCTCGCTTTCTCTCTCCCTCTCTCTCTCTCTTTCTCTCTCTCTTTCTCTTTCTATCTCTCTCTCTCTCTCTTTCTCTCTCTCTCTCGTTACATGTATGTTGTTGTATTTAATTTTATGTGTGAGTAACGTTTTTTCTTGTTCCTATTCAACATATGTCATCAATTCAAGGCTACGTTTGTGGGAAATGCAATCGCTCATTCACTCGATCCCGCGATCTAACGAGACATATGCGGACAGTCCACGCTGAACCGAGACACTCCTGCCGTGTGTGTCCCCAAATCTTCGCAGGACCCGAGGCACTGCAACAACACATCGAGATCTTGCATGGACCCGGTGCACCACGTATAGACACCACAGTGGAAGCCACTGCACCGGGGGCCGCTATTGTTATAAACGCCACAGTGGGGACCACCACTGCACAGGGGGCAGCTATTGTTATAGACACGCCAGTGGGGACCACCACTGCAACGGCGGTTGCTACAGACACATTTTTGGTACCAAACACATCAGTGGGGCACAGTCTTACGTGTGCCCGCTGTGGTAAGACATTCACCCGCCATGATATTTTAACACGACACGTAAAAACAGTGCACCCAACACCTCGTTTTGGTTGTGACCGTTGTGACAAACAATTCACCCGTAGTGATAATCTACGGGTCCATATAAAACAACAACACCCCACCCCTAACCAGCTTTCGACCTCATTCCCCACACCAACATCAGGTGCCCCACCAGGCGCCGAATCATCAACCCACCAAGCATCATCATCGGGGCACCAACAGACATCACCAGCAGACACCACACCATCAAGATCGACGCACCAACAGACACTAACAGCCGGTGCCACAACAGACTCATCATCATCAGACACAACAGACTCATCATCATCTGCTGCAGCAGGGACCACAGACTCGATGAGAACAGCAACAACTTCCACCCCACATCCAGGACCCACTTCAACGCCCATCCCATCCTCCTCTTCAACAATTCCCCCACCAAAAACAGACCAGACCAAGAAACGTCCCATGAACAGTACCCACCAGTCCCATATCAAAAAACCACGTCTGCCTACTGAAGAAGAAAGTTTACAAGACTTACAGGCTGACATAAGACAAGTCTATATTGACAACTGTGACGCGATCAAAACACACTCCAATAAACATAAATATCTGTCAACTTTCACTTTTTTCCACAGACCAACACAAAATATGGACTGGGACCGTCTCTTGCTCCCTGTCTTCACACAACAGACAAAACGCTTCAAAATAAACTACAGTTTCCACATCATCTTACGCCACAGAGAAACAAATGAATTAAGATTCTTTCACTCGTCACATAACAATGCAGTCGTCTTAGATCAACCTCACCTATTCAACAACATTACAGATTTCAAAGCTTTTCTCTCACAATTACACGACAGCGATATTGTCACACAAGCACAGTTAAACAGACCAAACACAAAATATTTTGTTGAAGCAATTCCAGCGACTTCTTTCTATCTATATCATATCCAAGACTTTCCTACTGGTTGCTGCATACAAGACATCCCCTCTTTCATCACGGACAATAACCACATCCATACACTACAACACGATTCACATTCAAAACCATACAGTGATAACTTTTGCTTTTTTAGATGTCTAGCCGTTTTTAGGGGTGGTGCCGTTAAAGATGTTAGAATACCGACGCGCCGGTTAGTCGAACAGTGGCAAACACAGCAGGGACTTATGTCCCTCTTCGATTTCCCCGGGGTTAGTTTAATCGATATGCCCCAATTAGAAAAATGTTTTAATATAAATATTGACGTTTTCGAGTTTGACGACGCATAGACCCTAACCCCCAAACTTAGAGGTAGTGACACTTTTCAAGATACGTTGCGTCTTTTAATGTTTAAGAATCATTTTATGTACATTGCAGATATCCATAGGGCGAGTCATTCTTTTTCGTGTCCCGAGTGCGGTAAGTTGTGGAAGATTTTTAGGGATATGGAGCGCCATGAAAAGACCTGTACCGGCTCTAAGAGAAGAGAAACATTTAGAGGTGGTGTGTATAATCCCCCAGAGACCATTTGGGAATTAATCGAGGAGCAGGGTATAGATGTAGACACAAAATTCGTCTTTCCCTACCGGGCATCGTTTGACTATGAGTGTTATTTTGATAACACTGTAGTGCCCAGTGGTAACGCCACTACCTACACGGCCAAACACATCCCCCTGTCTTGCTCGGTGGCTTCTAACGTCCCCGGTTTTGAGGCCCCCGTGTGTTTTATCACAACGGGTGATCCACAAGACTTGGTCAATAGGATGGCTGACCATCTGCTCAAAATTGCCGCGGCCTCTTACGAGATTTTGCGTGCGTATTTTGACGGTGTTTGCATGCAACTTGAGGCTTTAGAGACGATAGGTAATTCAGACGGGCTCCTTGCTAGATTAGACGGTTATTTGGGGCAGCTACCCGTATTAGGTTTCAATTCGGGCAAGTACGACGTGAACGTAATCAAACCGTACCTCATCAAATATTTCATGAGGGAAGACTTCAAATTTTTAGTGAAGAGAAATAATAATTTTATGTGTATTGCCACTAGCGAGTTAAAGTTTTTAGATATAGTCAACTACCTAGCCCCGGGGTTTAGCTATAGCAAATATCTGGCCGCGTACAACGTTAAAGAAATCAAAGGCTTTTTCTGTTATGAATATATTACCGATTTAGCAAAGTTAGACGAAACGGCGCTACCACCCCACTCGGCATTTTTTTCCGCCCTTAAAAACACTAACATTTCCGTCGACGAGTACGCCGAGTGCCAGAAGGTGTGGACCGAGAACCACATGACCACGTTGCGCGATTTTCTGACGTGGTATAATAATAAAGACGTGGTCCCCTTCGTGGCAGCGTTAGCCCAACAAGTTAGTTTTTACGCAGACCTAGGCGTAGACATGTTTAAAGACGCGATCTCCGTGCCCGGTGTCACGTTAAAGTACCTCTTCAAAACACTACCGTCCAAAGTCTTGTTTTCTTTATGTTCGAAGCAGGAGGCAGATTTGCATAACACCTTGCGCCAAAACATAGTTGGGGGACCCTCAATTATTTTTCACAGGTTCCACGAGCAAGGCAAAACCCGCATTAGAGATGGCGAAACGGTTCAATCCATTAAAGGTTTTGATGCCAACGCCCTTTATTTGTGGGCGATAATGCAGAAAATGCCCACTGACTTTCCCATTAGACGGTACAGGGAGGATGGTTTCAAGCACCACAAACTTCACAAATATACCGTGCAGTGCCGCGATTATTTGGCTTGGGTCTCACACCAAAATAAAGTAGTTTTGAAAACCCAGTTTAACGGGTGTGAGAAGGCGTTGGGTGATATATGCATTAGGGTAGACGGTTGGGACAAATACTCTCGTACCGCCTACCAGTTCCATGGGTGTCTATTCCACGGCCACCCTAACTGCCCACTAACCGCCGGTCGTGACGTTAACCCAGTCAACAAAAAACCTTTGTCTGAGTTGTACACAAAGACGGTTGAAATTGGTTCTTATTTACGGGACGATTGCAACGTCGAATTGGTAGAAATGTGGGAATGCGAGTGGCAGGCATTGAAGAAAACCGATCCATCAATCCGTCGTTTTCTGAACGCCACCTTCCCTACCCAGAAACCATCTTACACCAAATGTCGGTACCCGCTATCAAAGGAGAATATTCTCGCCTCGGTGCTAGACGAGACCTTGTTTGGTCTAGTCGAGTGTGACATACATGTCCCTGACTCTTTAAAAGAACATTTCTCGGAAATGACGCCCATTTTTAAGAATGTTGACGTCACGAGGGAAGATATTGGGCCTTTCATGCGGGAATACGCCGAGAAACATAAACTCCTGACTACCCCCAGACGGACATTGATCGGGAGTTATGTGGGCAAGAAAATTCTGTTGACAACACCTCTGCTTCGGTGGTACCTGACCAAAGGCTTAGAAGTCACCTGTATCTACCAGGTGATTGAGTATACACCTGTGACGTGTTTCAAACGGTTTTGGACACTGTTTCGAACGCGCGTCGACAGGGTGATACAGATCCTGCCTATGCCATAACCAGCGAGACTATGAAACTGTTGTGTAACGTGGCTTATGGTAAAACATTGACCAATAAGGCGAAGCATGTGGATGTCTCGTACACGATGGGAGAGGATGCGTCTGACCTAATAAACTCACCCCGATTTAGGAAAATGACGTTAGTGACGGACGACATATTCGAAGTAGAAAAACTTAAACAGACAATTAGTTGGGACCTCCCCGTTCAGATAGGTTTTTTCGTCTACCAATACGCTAAATTACGCATGTTAGAATTTTACTACGACTGTCTAGATAAATTTGTAGATAGGTCAGATTTTCAGTTGTGCGAGACTGACACAGACAGCCTTTACTTGGCCCTTAGCACGAATAACCTAGCGGACGTTGTTAAGCCCGCTATGTGACGAGAATTTTATAGCTCCTACCACCAATGGTTCTCCGCCGAAGTATGTCCCGACCATAGACCCGACTTGTAGCTAGCGAGGGTAAAACGCGCGCCCTTTGTCAGAAATGCCGCGCTCAAAAAATATTCGACAAACGGACACCGGGTCTTTTTAAATTAGAATACGAAGGCAGCGGAATGATTTCGCTGTGCAGCAAGACGTATCACTGTTTTGGCGACTATGACAAAACAACCACCAAAGGCTTGAACAAACACCACAACAAAGTAGACAAACATACTTTCTTAGACGTCCTCAACACACAACAAGCACAGGGTGGGAAAAATATCGGATTCAGAGCACACAAATCCTCCATCTACACCTACGAACAACACCGCAACGCCCTGTCTTACTTTTACATCAAACCAAAGGTACATCCCGACAACGTCACCACATCACCCCTCAACATCTAAACTGTCTCTTTCAGATACCTACAGGTATATACATAATCTCTCTATTTCTTACGACGTGACAACTCCCCTCAAGGTCTGGCCTGTACCCCTGTGATATTGTATATTTTGTAACAAAACACCACTAATATATATATAACAAAGTACATTCATATGTGATTTGATAATTGTAAAATATCAATGTTTGATAATGCTACCATATACAAACTGTCTTTCCTATATAAAATATAATTTTGTTCCAATATATATATATATATATATATATATATATATATATATATATATATATATATATATATATATATAACAAAGTACATGTCACTATGTGTTATTTGGGAATGTATACTCATGTAATGTTAAACAATACTATATATGTACTCCTATGTATTACCAAATATATGTTTTGCTACTACAAAAACATTATTGAATATAAAATAAAAATATATTAACTAAAACGCCTTTTTGTTACCTATATCGTCTAATTGTTTGTCTAACTGTTCGTATGTCTAAATATATGTCTAACTGTTTGTATAACTGTTCCTCTTCCTATTGTCTAAATATATATATATATATATATATATATATATATATATATATATATATATATATATATATAAATATATGTATATATCGTCTAACTATCATCTAACTGTTCGTCTAACTGTTCGTCTAACTGATGTAAAATATCGTCTTCTTGGTATGTAAATATATCCTATTGTCTCAAGTCTAAATATAACGTCTTCTTGTTATCTAAAACATATCGTCTTCCTATTGTCTAAAAGTCTAAATATATATCGGCTAATTTTATCTATAACCTCTTTTTGTTATCTCAAGTCCGCCATCTTGCCACATTTTCCTTATATAAAAAAACCGCCATCTTGTGCCATATACCCTTGTTATCTCAAGTCCGCCATCTTGCCCCGCCTGATTGCGCTTATGTAAAAGTCACGCGCCGCCTGGCGTTTTTGCTATATAAAATTCACGCGCCGCCTAGGCGCCGCCTCCGCGCCGCCTGCGCGCCGCCTGAATGCTACATAAGTTGCGCATTCCCTACTACTCACACTTCCGAAATAATGAAAACTTCGTTTCCATTATTTAACGTGGGTTCCGGGGAGGGGGGGGAGAAGGGGGGAGGGGTACTGTTATGATTAAAATTCATAACAGGTGTGTATTTGATAGCTTAGCTCAGCGTGGCTCTGTGTTTGTTTATTCTTACACGGGTCACTGGAAAAGACAGGTGAGCTTGATTAAGCCGTCATGCTTGGCGGGGTCTCGTGAGACAGGTTTCTGGAGGGAGAGAAGGGGCAAGAGAGCTTTGGTATTTTTCATGCCGAGTGGGCGTATTGTGTTTGAGCTTCTGAGATATTTATGATTGTGTGCTTGAATCATATATGATGCCAATTTCTGTACTTCAAGATCGTTTGTGAGGGATACTAGATATCTGCATGTGCAAGAAAGTATATATCTTTCTTTGAACTGAGTAAATAAATATGTGCAAAAATTGTCGGGGACTGTGTTACTAGCGACTGACGCTACAGATCTTTACATGACGATACATTTCATGCCATACGTTGTAATGGCTGTCAAGTTGATACCTGTGGAGTTGTGTTTTGTACAATAAATGTTGTTTGAATGTCCATTTGGCCTTGGTGGTGATGTCAAGTACTAGGAGTTGGACAGCTGTGTTCGGTGTCTACCATTTCTACCCCTAGGTACTACCGGCCAGAGTAGCCAGACGTCTTCTCCAACTATAATAATATAACGACCCGTAACACTGACTATGTCGATGATCCGCCCTTGAAGTGATAGCCTTCAGCCAATATTTTACCTCTAATGCTCCGTTCAGTGTGTTCTTTCTTTTTTCTGTTTGTTCTAAGAGTTTATTTTTTGTCCAATCTTAGGTGGCGATGTAGAGAGCATTGACACTTGGTGCGATCGGCAGATTTGTCTACCAAGATTGTTGGATTTATGCTCATTGCCTACATTTCTCTTTTGCACACATCTTTGAACCTCAGCAGTGGTCGCCTGGATGTTCTTTTGTCATCAGTTGGTCGTCCATATAAAATGTCTTCGGGATGTAACCATCTTCCATATGGCGTACATTGCTAAGCTAGCGTAAGCTGTCTAAGCAATGTATATATGCTTTGAAGGCCAGCACGTGACGATACCACGACAAGTGTCGCTTTATTCTTCCATAAAATAGCATATCATCATGTTATATTAGAGCAGCATTATAAATTAAAAACTATCCAAGACTTAACCCGATTAGGATCATTCTGTTCCGGTGTAGGAGATAGGAAAGACTGTACGGTAGAGAAGACTGTACAGTGCCTCCTACCTGGCGGTACGGCCCACTGTACAGTGAACCTTGCCTGCTAGGTAGGAAGCACTCAACTTGGCTAGGAAGGACTTAATATTTTAAAGGTTAAGAAAAAATTGGAAATCCGTACATAAATGTAATTAATGCTGTATTGTATGTATTGAGAAATGGATGTGCCAGTAAAACCAAAGCCATAATATACGAGTATAATAATTGCGTTTATTTTTCTACCTGACAGTGTATAAATAAAGAAAATTAATGAAGTAAAACTGGATAGACGACATTCCTTCGACATATAGATCTAACAAACGAAAATCAGCAGGCGTCACTTAAAAATCTGTTAAACATTTATATATTGCTTATTTAGTAACTACTATTACCAAAAGAGCATTAAAAACTATTTTGTACCTTACCATAAAATGTAAAATAATTTATAACGTCATCTGCTCGCATTGTGAAATGTGTTGTTGTTTGCGTTCGCTCGACCATAACTCACTCTTACATGCTGGTCTTTTCCAAGTGGTATGTAGGCTCACGTTGTGTCGTAGTTTACAGCTGAGCTGCGATATCTACGCCTTTTGGTCCGACACATTCTATTTCAGCACGAAATTGTTACGCGTTTGTTTTCCCTGCGATCTCACGCCCATATAAATGCTTTAACTCTTGTCCATACAATGGTCTTCTGTGTCTAGAACACTCACAGCAGAGCGGGCAACGAAGCATATTTTTTCTTCCGTAATTAGTTTAATTGTAATCGAGTTAAGTTGTTGTTATAGATAACTAGCTATTTTGGAATTACGATACAAATAAAAAACAACACACACACGAAGCTTTATGAAAGCTTTGTAAAAAAAAAATCATTTTTCGTTTAGTGTTGACAATTTTCACTTCTGGTTCGCCAATCTTTCTTTCAAAAAATTCACTCTAGGGAGCAAATCAGGAGTCTTCTGCTCAGTTTGGGTGACATGAGATAACATTTTAGTAAGGATTATCTTCCTAATCGCACACAACTCAAGTTCCGCCAACTAGTGATAACATTCCCACGATATCTGCTGCCCAAGTCACACCTCTCACGGTTTTGTGCTCTTCCAAGGTGTGTTTCTCTGGTGTCAGCGAGCGAAAAGGAAAAATAAAATCCAGCGTCATCTCCGATTTCATCTACTGCGTCTCACACATTTGTCCATTCCCGTGTCCATACTGCCAACATGAGCACAATTAGACGCCATTGACTAGATCGAAAATTGATTAATCAGTCTAAAATTACATCCTTCTGCCCACACTGTCATATATATATATATATATATATATATATATATATATATATATATATATATATATATATATATATATATATATATATATATATATATATATATATATATATATATATATATATATATATATATATATATATATATATATATATATATATATATATATATTTCGCGCAGGTGACTCAGTGTGTGTCCGTAGTTGTGATGTGCTACGGAGCGAATGGAATAATTTGTCTTCTCTTTGTTACTTTCACAATTGCCTCCACGGCTGGCGGAGTTGTGGATTAAAGTTGCTAACATAAGTGAAATGGGTTCATTTTCGATACAAGACAACAGGAGGCTGAGACGCTTGGGAGTCATGACCCAAGTAGGCCCGCCCCCCTTAGAAAGTAAAGTAGTATGTAGGGCCGAAACACTTGTCGGACGGGGGGGGACTTCTGATGATGATCAGATTGCTTCCTGTTGTATCGCTCTGTAAAGAGTTTCCTGTCATAGTTACATGGTCAAACCAGTGACGATCGGGAAAAGACCGATTGACTTCTGGAAAGACAGATGACACTGGGAAAGACTAGAAACCGGCTGACCGGGTTAGCACCCCGTAAGCTGTATTCAATTGCTACATGACCCAAAAAAGATAGATGCCCCCAGGATTCACCGAAAGGGGAGAGGGGGGAATGATGAATCCACAGGCGCCTCATTGGAATCGACCAGACCCGTTACACGGACTTCGAGCTCTGAACAACGGCTGGAATTTCCATGTGCCTATGGTAGGGAATTCTCTACTTAGAGAGGAATGAAAATCCACCGAACGAAAAAGGGGTGTGGGAGGTCATCTGGGGGAGATCAACAGCTCTCTGTCTTGACGGATAAGACGTTAGAAGAACGCAGTCAGGAGTCAATCCACAGTGCTGAGTACATTCAAGTTGATCTGCCTGATGATAATCTCACACACTTCTTGGACGGAAAGAGAGATGCAATCAAGTTTCCACCTGCCAGTGCAAAAGGACTTTGAGAACAGCTGGACGAAGCCTTGGCAAAAGAGTTAGATAACAACCTGAAGCAGATAACTTTGGAGAAGAAGCTGGAAATCTTCGGCGACATAATATATCTGCACTGTCGCAAAGTGTTCGGAGTGAGGGAGGCAAGGGAAAGTAACCCACCACGAAAAAGTAGAAGACAAATTAAAATAGAAGAAATCAGAAAACAGAAAAAGCATGCCCGAAAACTTTTCAAGAACGCAGTTGCCACAGAGAAGGAAGGGTTACGACAGGTTTGGGCACCTGAAAGGCCAACATAATGCCCTTTGTAGAGCAGAAAGGTTGTGCAGGAAGAGAAGGAAGACTCGAAGGGATAGGGAAAGATGTGGAAGGGAAGATATTCTTCTCAGTGATGGCGAAAAGACTCACTACATACCTCCTGGCAAATGGGTACATTGACACTACCATTCAGAAAGGAGGTATCCCAGGTACACCAGGATGTCTAGAGCATGCCACAATGATCTGGGAAGCAATCCAAAAGGCAACGTCTGACAGAACAAACCTCCATGTAATCTGGTTGGATCTAGCGAATGCTTATGGATCCGATCCACACCAGATGTTGTGGCAGGCCCTAGAAATGTATCATGTTCCACAAGAGATTGCAGCAATGCTGAAGCTGTATTTCGTAGAGTTTGCTGTCAGATTTTCAACCAGAGAGTACACAACGAAGTGGATTGGCCTTGAAGTTGGAATTGCGATGGGGTGTACCATCTCTCCGATAATATTCGTGATGGCTTTGCAGGTAATCCTCAATGCGGCTGAAGGAATGGCTATAGGTCCAAAGCTCGGTGGAATGTGTCACATGCCACCGCTCAAAGCATTCATGGATGACACAACAATTCTGACATCAGATGACCATCAGGCCCGGAGGATGTTAGAACGCCTGGATCAACTAGTCAGCTGGTGCAGAATGAGCTTCAAACCCAAGAAGTCGAGAAGCCTATCAGTCAGGAAAGGGAAGATAGCAGAGGACATATTCATGGTTTCCACCCAAAGAATCCCTACTGTCATTGAGGAACCTGTTAAAAGTCTTGGCAGGGTGTACGATGCCTCATTAAAAGACTCGAAGGCAGTGCAAGAGACAATATAAATGGCAGACCGATGCCTACAGATCATAGACCAAAGCAAACTCCTTGGAAAGTTCAAACTGTGATGCCTCCAGTTCATGTTGATACCGAAGTTGCTGTGGCCACTGCTTATATATGAAATAAGCACAAGTACAGTGGAAGCTATAGAACAGAAGGTCAACAAGTTCATGAGAAAGTGGCTAAGCGTACCACCAGGTCTGTCAGATGTAGCACTGTACTGCAGAAAGTCAAAACTTCTGCTTCCTTTCAAGTCAGTTGTTGAAGAGTACAAAGTTGGAAAGGCAAGGCTTGCAATGATGCTACGCGAGTCAGCTGATGACGTGGTTAAGTCCATTCAGCTCACACTGAAAACGGGAAGGAAGTGGAGAGTGGAAGAAGCTGTTGGTGCTGCCCAAGAGTCACTCAAACTGAGAGAGGTAATCGGATACACACAAACGAATAGACGGGGATTTGGTCATGGAGACATCCGCTGGTGGTCCAAGGCATCAAACAGGGAGCGCAGAGACATGGTAGTTCAGGAGATACGAGGTGCTGAGAATGATAAGAGGTTGCAAAAAGCTGTGCAGCAGGTCCAACAAGGCCAATGGACTACATGGGAAGGAGCCCTGCAGAGGTCCTTGACATGGAATGATATATGGCATATGGTACCTCTTAGGCTCAGCTTTGTTGTTAGATCAATGTATGACCTGCTGCCGTCGGGCACCAACCTTGTGAAATGGGGAAAGTCGGATGATGAGCAGTGCCCCTGTGCCAGGGGAGGCAGACACTCGAACACCTGCTCTCAGCGTGTAAGGTGTCATTGGGGCAAGGGCGATACACTTGGCGCCATAACAAAGTGCAAAATGAGCTTGCTGCGACAATAGATCTGGCAAGAATGAAGGCGAATAGCAAACCTGGGCCGAGCACCGCAAATACATACTTTCTGAGGGCAGGAAAGTCAGCACGTCCCAAACCGAGTAAACCTGGTAGCGGTTTACCATCTCTTCTTGACTGTGCAAACGACTGGGAGATGGCGGTAGACCTACCTGGACGGGGGGCATATCCAAAGAGTATCAGAAAATCGCGGAGACGGCCGGAAATAGTGCTTCATTCTTCAGCAACGCTTCAGGTCATACTGATTGAATTGACCGGGCCATTTGAATCCAGATTAGACGAGCAACATTCGTTCAAAGCGGCCAAGTATAGTGATCTGGCCGCGGATCTGAGACACGATGGGTTCACTGCAGGGGTCATGGCTGTTGAAGTGGGCGCAAGAGGGCATGTGGCTGCATCAGTGTATGATCTATTGAAACTGTTGGGGCTGAAAGGACAGTCGAGAACAAGGGCACTGAAGAGGCTTAGTGAAACTGCCGAAAAGACATCAGGCTGGTTGTGGAACAACCGCAATGGGCAATGGAAATCGTGACAATAAACGCTGCGGTACAGAAAACACAATAAATTTTTTTTTTTCCAAAGTCCACAATACGCTGAGTTTTTAGGCGTACTAGTGAAACGGCTGTGGCTGAGAGGCGACAGGCGATGTATACTATAAGGGGTGTCAGGAAGAATTTCAGTGGCGAGCGCGCAGTGTCAAGTCTCGTCGGCTTCGCGCAGGTGACTCAGTGTGTGTCCGTAGTTGTAATGTGATGTGCTACGGAGCGAACGGAATAATTTGTCTTCTCTTTGTTACTTTCACAATTGCCTCTACGGCTGGCGAAGTTGTGGATTAAAGTTGCTACCATAAGGGAAATGGGTTCATTTTCGATACAAGACAACAGGAGGCTGAGACGCTTGGGAGTCATGACACAAGTGGGCCCGCCCCCCTTAGAGTGTAAAGGAGTATGTAGGGCCGAAACACTTGTCCGATGTGGGGGGGACCTCTTCTGATGATCAGATTGCTTCCTGTTGTATGGCTATGTAAAGAGTTTCCTATCAAATATATATATATATATATATATATATATATATATATATATATATATATATATATATATATATATATATATTGTGTGTGTGTGTGAGAGTGAGTGGTGTGTGTGTGTGTGTTGTTTGTGTGTGTGTGTGTGTGTTTGTTTGTTGGATTTACAATCAGATACTAAGAATGGTTAAATTTATCGCACATCCATCAGCATTCACCAAAGTAACTATTGCATGCATGTTTAAAATCACTGACCAGTTCAATTAAATACCTGTCATAGCGCTTTTATTTCTTCACATTTTAATATATAACACTGTAGGTTATCATTATAGATAAAAGCAGTAACGGTTGTCATGTCTCAAATGTACTCCATAAAAGTAGCTCGTAAAAATGTGGGTGTAGAATAGGTATACTAAGGTTGAAGTTCAGCGCCTTTTGACACGTCGTCTCAGTATGATACCTGTAAATAATTAAATGACACTTATTTCACGTCTTGTCCTTAACGGAAAGTCTGTTTGTATACACATTGTGATACAACAACCAAGATCTTTCTTTCATATTTATTTGTTAGTTTAACAATTATAATTAATAAAAATTATTCAGAAGTACAAATATATGCATTATTATTTTTTTATTTATTTATTGAGCGTCTGATTGAAAGAGTAGTTAGAACGCTGCTCTCTCTTGGCAAAGGGGCTGGGTTCGATTCAGGGTATCGACACGCCCCAATCTACCCAGCTGTAAATGGGTACCTGACCTTCCTCGTGAGTTAGGGAAGGAAAAGACAGCGAAAATGGAACGTTACCTCACCTCTCGATGCTGGACCCAGTATAGCGAAGTCAACCTACACTTCACTCCACAACGGCAGCATTTGCAATAGGACCACTGTTACGATCATTATAGATACGGACTATTATAATGTCGAAGGGGTGCTTCGGGAGGTCCCTCCTTTATCCAATTATATCTGTGTGTAATAAGTATCAATCAGCCTTCAAACACATTCCTGCTCTCCAACAATAAAGATGTTGTAAAGGCCAGGTTGGACGTTAAGACGATACATGTTTATTCACAGTTTGAATGCTCCAGTTAATCATGAAATATATGTGTAAGACCTTGGCATAACCTAGCCAGTCTTGAGCGTCGCTATTCAGTCTGCTAATGACAAGATGTCTTCGACATATGCATGCATATTTTATTTAAAAGTCTCAACGCACGTGCATCAGAATACAGCATTCACTTCTCACATTACAATACTCTAGCATCGACCCAATGAGGTATATGGGCGATCTAGATGTTGAAACACTTTAGGACTCTATAGAGGGAACACCATCTAGGAGCTAGACATATATGCGTCCGTCCACATCGAGATAGACACAGAAAACGCACTAGAAGTTTCCTTCACTTCTGCCAAACTGAGACCGGTTGACTTCTTCCAAATCTGCCCCAAAATGGCAAGGACGTACTTACGGGTAACCAGTGGATACAGTAAATCAACAACATGGTATCTAATCGATACCCATCTGATAATGACCGATATGTTATGAGTTTTAATCATAACAACCACCCTTACCTTATATTTATTATTCACTGCCCAAATTATGATCCCACTACACGCATCACACCGATACCTGTTCGGAATGAACATTGAAATAATAATTTCCTACCATACATTGTAGACGAAATTATAAACATTTCATAAAATTTGTTTACACACTATAAATGAATAAAATGTGAAGCAAACATAAAAACATCTGTACTCTATATCTCTCCAGTCTTTTGCCCTATAAAGGAAGGAAAGGTGGAAATATCTGCCTAATGGATTATAATAACTACAACGCAGTGTGATATACCAATTTATTTTTTTACCATCAAACGTTCGTTTTCATGAGTCAACGTGTATTGAGTCATCAACATCTTTTCATGCAAGTGACAAGTCGTGAGACGAGCAGCCGAGGTAGACGAGGTCAAGGTCAACTAAGCAGACAAACAACTCAGCGGAAAGAATATCAACAGATGAATTCAAAGCAACGGTGAAGAAAATAGACTGAAGAGACGATTTCTATAACATTTTAACTCCACAATCGGGTCAACGGGTCAACTATTATTACACCAGGGTGATCTAGTACAAACTGTGAAACTCGAGTATCTACAACCTCCTCTGACAACACAGAAGAGAACGTAAAGAAAAGAACGGAAAAACAGTGTGCACTCTTATACCAACGGTTCGGAAAACAAGCCTTCATCAGGAGCCTACGACGAGAAACAGAGTAATTAATTGGTTGGTTAGTTACTAAAAAAAATTGTTAATATCAGTTGGAGACATTGATTTTTTTTAAAATTGAACTGGTGCATGTAGTTAAATTTACGTGAAAAATTGTCTGTGATAATCTGCTGTGGATACCAATTGTTTTTCTGGCAGGGACAAGAGAATTAACTGAAACAATTTGTTTTCTTTCAGAACTCCAAGAAAGTTCCCATTAATATAATAACTGTTTCAGGTGTCAAGATGGAACTCAGTACAGACACGGTAGTAGATGTGTTACGTCAGGTATCAGATACATTAGGTAAGATGGACAAAAACAGCAGACTTACCAATGTTAAAGCTAATGTTAACACTTTTTTCCGGTAAAGCGACTGAATGTAAGGACTGGCTTTTCCAATTAGAAAGATTTTCGTTATCGGTACAGACTTCAGACAGTGAGAGGAGAATGTTAGCTTTTCTCACCAGTGCGGATCTAGTGGCAGATTTTATAAGGATAAGGTTAGGTACTGTACCAAATGAATCATGACAGGACTTTAAGCATGAATTGACGAAGAGATACGGGGAGTTACAGGACGTACACCTAGGGTGGCAAAACTAAGAAGATTAAGGCAAAATAGAGAGGAAACGGTTCAGATGTACAATGATAGAATGTTCAACAAAATAGAGGATGTGTTTCTATCGTGAACGACGGACACACACGGGTTAGATAGCCAATTGATTGATATCTTTGCTGATGGATTGAATAGCGATGCCATCAAACTACACCTCATCAAAAAAGATCACAAAACATTAAAGGAAACAATGACATCTGCCATTGCAGAGGAAAACATAAGAAGAAGGTTTGAGTCGAAAGTAGAACAGGCAAGGGTTGATGGAGAGGAACCAATGGAAGTAGATAATGTTGGTCGAGGACACGGGGGTGAAAAAAGACAACAAACAGGTGTCCAAGGGGTGCAAGACATGGAATGCTACAACTGCCATCAACAGGGACATAGAGCTAGC
Organism: Oreohelix idahoensis; assembly: GCA_024509875.1. NCBI lineage: Eukaryota > Metazoa > Mollusca > Gastropoda > Stylommatophora > Oreohelicidae > Oreohelix > Oreohelix idahoensis. The sequence goes on from JAMPIV010004050.1 coordinate 32,842, forward strand.
ACGTGTACATGGAGACGACGCATGTATCAAAACAGTAGGTCTGCATATTTAGCTAGTTATCATAGTCCGCGACAGACATGTGTTGGATACAAGGATGACATGCATTGTCAACCTCATAACTACACCCACACACAAGGGGCACTCTCATGCATGCACCACACGAGGGCTTTCGAGATGCCCCATACTGCAGATACCGTAGTCAGGGAAAAGGCAGACCTACTTAATTGAGGGAGACTGTTACGGTAGTTTAATTGGCATTGTCTGCTAGAGGTTAGCAGCATGCGATTTTAGGGGTTACAACGTTTAATGTAATGTAAAAATATTATTAGCCTATTGAACGCTGTGACGTTTCAGCGTTGGTAGTCACGCACCGTGACCAAGAGACGGGACCCTTTCTTGAATGACCGTCGAACTGAGAAGACGTGTCCTTGTATTCTTATAGTGTCGGGCATGGAGTGCCACACAGTTATATTGTATTTTATTATGGACATGGGTCAGTCCACTGTTATGATGAAGAAAGATGAATGTTACAGGTTAGTAATTGACTAAACCTAGTCGAGATGAAGTAACAGTCCGTTTTAGTTATATTAGTGCCAGACGCATAATCTCACTGTCGGTCGTTGGGATCACCAACCACGCGTGCATATAGTTATGTCGTTCTGCCTACAGTAATTCAGATTTACGGGACAAAGGACTGATATGCAAGATAGCTGATTCAATATAGGATTCTAAATTATATATGTGATGTATTCATGATCAACATATGATGTCTGAAAATGTGTAATAAATTGTTTGGACTCAAAAAGGGACTTATCACATTCATTGAGGTTGACTAGTTCCAACAGTTGTGATAGTCACAAGATTATACACCCATCTTCGCGTAATACACCATCAAGCACGATACAGAAATAAAATGAATGAATCGATGCACGGGCCAATGGAAGTGGAAGCTTCCTTCAGTCAATGAAAAATCTTCAACGGTCACACATTTAAACAGAGGTTTTGCAACAGTGGTGACCCTCCTCGCAACAGTGGTTGGCCATTGTTTGGGGACGAAAGAACAAAAAAAAAAAACGGAAATTTTTTTTTTTCATTGAACTCCGAAGGAATTGTTTACTTTCAATGAACAATCACGTGATATGCTAAAACGTGACCTATGATGCAGATGCATAGTTACACAAAGCTGACGTCATACTATTGTGCGTACATGCCAACAGATCAAACGACAACCTTCAACGTGAACATAGTTTGATGAATTTGATCAAGAAATGGACAATCTTTAGATACCAACAAGGAGCAGACAATGTTAAGACATTTGTTTTAATCCGTTGATGAACTTGGCATCGCCGGAGCATTTAAAAGATAAGTTTAATTGTGACTATTGTCTGTCAAAAACCACACACAGTACTAAGTCCATTTCGTCTGTACGGGCATGTCTATTCTATGTTTCATATATATATGTTATCTCTGTTTTCACCGTTTGTGTTGTTCCTAATTCGTGGGAAAGGTTGTGCGGCGGATTGAAATCAATTCTATGGCTCTCTGGATGCCACGAACTGATTTTAATTGTTCTTAAGGCCGTTAGTTAATTGCATTTAACGAAGAACCCATCGACGACTTTCCGGTGATTTTGTCCGTTCGAATTTGCAATTAATTGACCGTACATGTTAGGTGTCTAGTCTAGTAATAACTGGGGTATTCTAGTGTATTTAGTTCTAATTTTTATTCATTTCTGTAGTTATGTTTGTAATCTATCGTGTTTTTCTGATCTGACTATCATTTCGTTTACAGATTTGTATAACCGTTAATGAGTCCATGTATACGTCACTAATTTTTGTGTACGCAGGTTAATTTTCTATTCAGTTCACTCTTTGATCTCTCACTTCCGGTTTATTCTACTTAGTTATAAATGCATTTTAATTGTGAAAATGTCTTTGTCGTATTGTAATACTGTTCTGTAATCCTTGGTTAACAAATTGTGTTATTTGTCTTCATCTCATCCATTTTTAATTTAATATTAATACTATAATTTATTCATTAATAAGAGTGTAGATGAATATGATTAAATTTTTGTGAATTTTAAGGAGGAATTAGGGACTTTGCACCAATTTGCAGTGGTGGTCCAAGAAATGGGCAATGCACTTTATAGCTCATGATTATGGCATAATATACAATGATTAATTATTATAAATTTATAACATATTAAGACATATTAAATGTTAATTAGTACACTTTCTCAGTACTACAGTGTGAACTTAGTAACTATTAAAGATTAAATAACCTAATTATTTAGGGATAATACCCATAATTATTGAATACTAATATTAAGTGCATGATATAATTTCAGCATCTTAGATAAAGAAATATCATAACTATTTATGATAGATATTAGTGGGTACATATAATATTTTTACAAAATATTATAGATTTGTGGAACTTATAAATAACAGTACAAGAATATTTCAATTTCTTGTATTGATTATTCATTCCTTGAGTAATTACAAATATCTACATAGATTATATTGGTGATTACTAGACATTATTGATTGAATACTTAAATAAATTAACGTCAAGAATGCTTACCTTGGATCATTTCATTAAAATTTGAAAAGATTGTAATAAAAAGGGAGATGCACTCCTGGAATTTGCGGAACAACAACTTGCAAAATATAAGGCAGAGATGGAAGAACTTGAAAGAAAAGAGGCTGAAAAGAAAGCTATTGCTAAGGCAGAGAAAGAAGAATTAAGACAAGAAGAAGAAAGAAAGGTGGCAAGAGATGAAATCCTACGGATTGAAGAAGAGAATAAATTGAAACGACAGGAAATCGTACTGCAGCAAGAAATGGAATTGCAACGGCTTAAATTGGAAACAGCAAAACTTCAGTCGCAAGGTGCTGCAGCAAGCCAAAATGATAATGCTCAATCTGGATCTTCATCCAACCGACTTAAGGGCAATTATTACTTTAAGCTACCGCCGTTCAAGTTACACGTTGACGATTTGTCATCATGGCTATCGCGCTTTGAGGATATATGCAAGGTCAATAACCTTGACAAAACTGCATGGGCACTTAAACTCAAGGAATTTCTGGATGGCGAACCTGCAAGTGCAGCACAAAATATTGATCCGACATTAGCCACAGACTATGAGGCCATTAAGACTTTGTTATTGCGTCGGTTCCACTTGAACGAAGAGGCATGTAGATTACGTTTCAAAAGTTTGTTGCCAGATAATAATAAAGACTTTACAGGTTTTATTGCTAACATACGCAATACTTTTAACAGATGGGTTGAACTGGAAGGTGTCAACAAATCTTATGACAAGTTAGTTGATTTGTTATTAAGGGATAAAGTGTTATCTTCTGTCAGCCCACCGTTCTTTGCCTATCTGCAAGAACGTAAACCAGATACTATTGATGAGTTGGAAAAAATTTCATTAAATTACTGCACTGCGCATCCGAATGCGAACATTTCTAGCTCGTTGATAAGAGAACCTCTTCCCGTAGCTTCCAATATGGCATATCACATTAATAACAAACCAAGAACACACAGTGTAGACAGAAGTAGGTTCAAAGGAAACTATGACATTAATTTTCATAAGGGACATAATAGTTTTAACAAAGACTTTAATAGAGGAAGACCACAAAATAGAAATTATTCACCTCAGTCCAGATACAACAATAATCCACGTAACTCAAGTTATAATCGGTCATATAACTATAATAATGGTAACAATTGGAACAACAACAATAATTATAGCACGAGACATCGAGATAACAGTTACAATAGGGGACAACGGGATAATTCAACTGATTATTCTCGTCATCGTTCTCATTCTCGTAGATCGACAAATTATAATCATAATACGGGGGCAGCCGTTACTAATGCTACAACCCCTGGGGTTCAGAGTTCACCTACTAATAACAGAATACAGTCTTCGTCTACATGTTATGCAATGAATTATAACGTGGCAAATAGTTGCCCAGAATGTAATCTTATATTTCAGAAGTCAAAAGAGACGGTTCTGAACTGCGGACACATTCTCCCAGTAGTCAGTCTGGCAGTCAATGACGGAACAGGCTCGCTGATCTTCAACAGAGGAAAAGTTAATGGATCCATCGTCTCAGTTTTAAGAGATTCTGGATCGACAACGATCGGAATCCGTCAGTCACTTGTTCATCCTAATTGTGCAACTGGAGAACATGTCAGGTGCATGACTTTTGGAGGAACAATAGAATGTTATCCAACTGCTATTATACATATTAATACACCTTTTTTCACAGGCAACGTTAAAGCATGCATGTTAAGGAACCCAATTGCCGACCTTATGGTGGGATGCATACATGGAAGTAAGGATTGCACACCAGAAGAGATATTGAATGGGAAACAAATAATCTATGCATCGGAAATGCAGTAATAACCAGAGCACAGACGAAACAATTAGAGACTATGGACACTGAAAAAAGGGAAACAGACAATCATGAAAATATTGAGGTTCATTCTTCGATTGACCGAGCATCCTTTGCTGCAAAACAGAAGGAAGACAGATCATTAAAAAAATTTTTTGCACTGGTCAACAAAGTTGACAATCTTGCTATGATCAATAATAATAATCATTGGTTTATTATTAAAAATGACATATTATTAAGATGTTTTATGGATAAAACTCAAGTAAGACAACAGGTCATGGTACCTTTTGCTTTTAGACGGTACATACTTCAACACGCACATGATTCTAAGTGCGCAGGTCACATGGGATATACTCGGACACGTTCTCGAGTATTATCTTCTTTTTTTGGCCGGGAGTATCACGAGATATTTCACAGTACGTACGCTCCTGTACGATATGCCAGGAAGTGAAAGCACGAGGAGCCTTTCACACGGCGCCTATTCAGGCTTGTGACATATCTGTGAGACCCTTTGACAAGATGGCCATTGATATTTTTGGCCCACTTTTACCATCAGCCAGAGGACATAGATTTGTTCTCACTTGCATCGATTTATGCACACGATGGCCAGAAGCCATCCCATTAAAAACCACCACCACCACAGATGTAGCTGATGCACTACACCTGATCTTTTCTAGAGTAGGTTTTCCTAGGAAGCTTTTATCAGATCATGGATCTTAATTTATATCTGAGACTATGACAGAAGTAATGAAGACTTGGAATATAGATAGAAATCTCAGCAGCATTTATCACCCAATGAGTAATGGTGAAGTAGAAAGACTTAACCGCACACTCAAACAAATGTTACATAAAGTTACAGTTAACCATCCACAGGACTGGGACAGAGTACTCCCAGCCGTGTTATTCGCTTATCGAGAGGTGCCACGTGAACAAACTGGCTTCTCTCCATTTCAATTTGTCTTTGGCGCTCCACCAAGAGGTCCTATGGGACTAATAAAAGACTTATTGATTGACTCCGAGATGACTCAGGATACCCAGTCATCCTATGAGTATGTAATTAATCTCCGGAATAACATTATTGATGCCTGCAAAACGGCAACAGCTTCACCTGAGGCTGCTAAAGCGAAAGCTAGAACTTTCCAAAACAGTAGTAGACGATTACGTCAATTATTTACAGGAGATCAAGCTTATGTGTTATTGCCACATAACGATAATAAACTACTCATCTCGTGGAATGGTCCATACCAGGTTATCAATAAGATTTCTGATGTTGATTATGTCCTGGACATTAAGGGACATCACAAAATATTTCACATAAATATGCTCAAACAATTTCATACTCGTCCTGAACATCTACAAGCTATTTTTCATGAACTAGATGACACTTTCGTACCTACATGTCACTATTCTAATTTGCCTGTTATCCAGGAAGAAGAATCTTCTTTTCCTGAGGTACAGTTGGCATTACCTGTACCTTTAGTACAACCTACTGAATCTTGGCGGGACGTAACCATCTCTTCGTCGGTTACACCGCAACAGCATCAACAGATTGCTGAACTTCTACAATCTTATCCAGATGTGTTGACCGACGTTCCAGGTCGCACATCAGTCATTAGTCATGACATCACTCTTAACAATGATACTCCAATTCGGGTACATCCATATTCTGTTCCTCTACACTTTCTTACTAAAACTACTAAGGAACTTGAACAGATGTTATCGTTAGGAATTATTGAAACTAGTAATTCCCCATTTTCTTCTCCATTAGTTATTGTCCGAAAGAAGGACAATAACATTAGACTATGCGTCGACTATAGAAAATTAAATGCACAAACTATAGTTGATAGCGAACCACATCCACTTCTCGACGACTTACTGCCACGTCTATCTACCGCAACTATATTCACTAAGATAGACTTAACTAAAGGTTATTGGCAGATACCACTAACCGAAAAAGCTAAATACTACACAGCGTTTTCCACTCCGCAAGGTCTATACCAGTGGAATGTTATGCCTTTTGGGCTTGTTAACGCTCCAGCTACCTTTGTTTGCATGATGCGACAGATTTTTTCTGGTAGACCAGACATCATTACATACATAGACGACATATGCTTATTTAGTTCATCATTTGAGGATTATTTTTCTGGTCTTAAATACGTTTTGGACACATTAAGAATTAATAATTTAACTGCTAAACCCACAAAATTACAAGTAGCGTTTCATAAAATAACTTTTTTGGGACACATCATTGGAGCAGGATATATCCAAACACTACCTAGTACGGTTTCTAAAATTTTAAACGTTTCCGTTCCTCAAACGAAGAAACAGGTTAGAAGCTTGTTAAGTCTAGTCCAATATTACAGCAGATTCGTACCTAACTTGTCACCTATCACGGCTGTTTTATCATCTTTATTAAAAAAGGACATACCAGTGAAGGTGACATGGACTGGTGAGTGTAATAAAGTATTCCTTAATATTATTGATATTTTTTCAAACCCACCAATTTTGAGACTACCTGATGCTTCCAAAAAGTTTATTCTCCGCACAGATGCGAGTAATTACGGCATTGGCGCATGTTTGCTCCAATATCATGACGACATCCTCCATCCATCCTTGTATGTCTCACGGAAACTGAAACCGCCAGAGGTGAAATACTTTACTGTCGACAGCGAATTGTTGGCAGTGGTATGGGCGATAACAAAATTGGAGAAATTTCTTCTGGGAGCCCCATTCGTGGTCCAGACAGATCAGAAAGCCGTAGCATCACTACGACGGGCGAATCATAAAAGTCCAAAGCTCACCAGATTCGCTATTCTCCTTCAGCCTTTTGATTTCTCCATCGAGTACATTACAGGATCAGAGAACGTCTTGGCAGATACTCTCTCTAGAAACCCTTCTGATGTCGAGTCATGAACAATAATAACGTCGCAGAAACTTACCCAAAAGACATAGCACTATCGTTGCTTTTCGACATAGAAAGGAACCATTGCCTACAATACACGTATCTGCTCACTAAAGACATGCTATATACGAAATGAACGAAATCAAGTGACACTATGTTCGTATTTACGCCAGGACTTTGCTTGCTGTCCATTCATGATAAAACTATTTGAAACAATTTCGTGAATCAAGTGATAATAATGGAAATACTATCGAACTAATTCAGTATGTGACATGAACTATTGTCAAGAACGTCGATACTTATGAATTGGAACAATTAAACATTTTTTCTAATCGTAATTCACAAGGATCAAGCCTACGGATGGATCTTCATATCCAACGTTAATTAATTTTAATTAAGTCGTTGAAATAATGGAAATTAAAATGAAATAAGAGATAAATATGAAAAAAATGAAATGAAATTTGGAAAAAAATGAAAGTAAGAAAAAAGTAAAAACTCACATGATTCTTAGATAATATTATTGGATGTAACTATTATATTATATAGTTAATAATTATGTTGACACATTACATACTACATTATTATTTAAATTAGTTAATTTAGGTAGGTATTAACAACTTAACACTAAACTTAATTAATGTCCAACACACATAACTAAGTTAAATTTATACATTATTTTCCTTCTCTACTTTATTTCTCATTTATTTATTTCTCTCTTTAATATCTTCTTTCATTTTCCTTGCATTAGATTTTCAACAACTTTATTCTTATTACACACTCAGTATAATTAATTAGTTTAATTTTAATTCTTTAGATTAGTCTGACGTGACATTTCATTGCGACATATTTTAAGTTAATTAATTAATTAGATATCAACATTAGACATTCTCTTTTAGTTCATATAAAATTTATGTATAACATTTATGTATAATATGATCATTAATATATTAGATGACTGTTAGTTAGTCGACATGACCACGACACTGTTCTAGACAGAACATCGTAGGCCATATGTCGCATTTTTGTTAAATTTTTGATATTATTAATTCAGATAGGTTTTTGAAAAAAAAAAAATCTATCGAATAGATTTTTTTTCTCCCGGTGGACAGGGAATTGTTACGGTAGTTTAATTGGCATTGTCTGCTAGAGGTTACCAGCATGCGATTTTAGGGGTTACAACGTTTAATGTAATGTAAAAATATTATTAGCCTATTGAACGCTGTGACGTTTCAGCGTTGGTAGTCACGCACCGTGACCAAGAGACGGGACCCTTTCTTGAATGACCGTCGAACTGAGAAGACGTGTCCTTGTATTCTTATAGTGTCGGGCATGGAGTGCCACACAGTTATATTGTATTTTATTATGGACATGGGTCAGTCCACTGTTATGATGAAGAAAGATGAATGTTACAGGTTAGTAATTGACTAAACCTAGTCGAGATGAAGTAACAGTCCGTTTTAGTTATATTAGTGCCAGACGCATAATCTCACTGTCGGTCGTTGGGATACCTATAGTAATTCAGATTTACGGGACAAAGGACTGATATGCAAGATAGCTGATTCAATATAGGATTCTAAATTATATATGTGATGTATTCATGATCAACATATGATGTCTGAAAATGTGTAATAAATTGTTTGGACTCAAAAAGGGACTTATCACATTCATTGAGGTTGACTAGTTCCAACAGTTGTGATAGTCACAAGATTATACACCCATCTTCGCGTAATACACCATCAAGCACGATACAGAAATAAAATGAATGAATCGATGCACGGGCCAATGGAAGTGGAAGCTTCCTTCAGTCAATGAAAAATCTTCAACGGTCACACATTTAAACAGAGGAGGTTTTGCAACAGTGGTGACATTATATATAAGAAGAGAAGAAACAACAACCCCCCTCCTCGCAACAGAGACCGACATGGGTAGGGTGACTAAGAGGCCTCAAAAGAATAGGCAGGTACCGACTAGACAACAAGTAATCATGAAACAGAATAGAGATATACCAACAATGAACGGTACATACCATACCGATCCGAGTTCATGTCTAATGACAATAGGGGACAGGAAGATCAGAAGCCTGTTGGATTCAGGTGCCAGTGTAGCTTTTAAGGTTTGGGTTGTGCAAGCAGTTACAACAGCCACCCAAATTGGAAAAAAAACACACACACAACTTACATCAGTGTCCGGTGAACGGTTGAAGGTGATGGAAATGTCAACGTTGCAGTTTACCATTGAAACAAAGTCGCTGATGCAAACGTTTATCACAGTGACAGGTATGTCACAGAATTGCATATTAGGCAGAGATTTCATGAGGAAATACAATGTAAGATTGTACTTTGACATACAGGAGCTGAGGATCCAGGAGTACATCAATATGCAGGATGATATGCATATCGCATCAGTGATCAGGTTACATAAGCCAATCACTCTACAACCGAATACGGTGAACATAGTCACTGGACAGATCAAGAGATCCCCATATTATAAAGTTGGGCAGACAGTCAGAACAGTAGAATTCTTGAGCGCAGTCATAGCCGATGAACCGGGTACAGATCTGACGGAGGGAATAGTGGTGGTAGGAAAAAAAATATAAATTCCCAATCATGCTAGTCAACACAGCAGCAAAACAGTCAAGATACTGAGTGGATTCATTGTGGGTAGAGTACAACACATGTCACAAACTGAGGACATCAGGTAAGGGCAGGATGCTGATAACAGACGGAAAAAGAGATAAGCAGTACCAGAGATAAGAAAGCGTACAGCAGGGAGGGTAACGAACAGTTAGGACGGGACTATAGCAAAATCAGTAATTGTTCAGCGTGCAAAAAACAGGAACGCAGGTGGGGGAATAGAAGATGGGCCCACAGAAATAACAATCGCTCGAGATACAAAGAAAGAGACACTAGATGGAACAAATCTACCACAGACCCTATTACACATGCGATCGACTACATGGGATAGAAGTAGACTAAGAAAGGAGTCAACATTCATACAGCAGAGAGATACGCACGAATAGGAGGCCATCTGATAATAGATATGGGCAATAAAGAGATAGAATGCATAGAGGAACTACACCACAAGGCAACAGGAAGTATACAATAAAGGAACTTAAGAAACAAATAAGATTGGACCCGAAATACTAGTGAAGGTTACAAGAGTTTATCACGAAACATCATGATGTATTTGCACAAAATGACATGGAACTAGGGAGAACGAAGACAGGCCAGATGGAAATAGAAACAACGACGGACAAGCCTATTAGCATGGAACCATATCGTACGCCTCTAAAGATTAGGCAGATAGTAGAGAGAGCGATACAAGTCATGTTGGAGGCAGGAATAATTGAACGATTGAGGTCAGAGTTGGCATCACCGATAGTCATTGTGGGAAAAAAAGACGGAACCAACAGATTATGTTGCGACTACCGGGCGTTGAATGAGATCACAAAAACGATCTCGTACCAGATGCATAGGATAGATGACATATTGGCGACACTCGGAAAATCACAATGGTTTACGACCCTAGATGCGAGGTCACCAAACGCAAAAAAGAAGAGCACCTTCTGCACACATGTAGGCACGTCTCACGAGAGGGAGATATAGTTTTAAATTAAAGATATCCTGTACACAAAGTTGTATCAGGAGATACCAGGATAGTGCCAGATAAGTCTGGTCTTATAAGAAATAACCCCATCTCTGAAAATAGTAATGGTGTGCTGACATCAAAGGTAAGATCAAGCTGTATACGTTCCTAGGTATGATGATAGTGTATTATCCTAGGTTCATAAATGCTCCTCTCAAGATCCTCCTCTGTTTATAGTGTTAGGCTATGCAAGGGGTATTAAACTAAACTATTAACCAACAAGAACTGTAATTGAACTTAAATAATCCAAGTAATTCTATTGGTAAAATTTACTATTTATTTTGTACAAGTTTTCTTTTCTTTGTGGAAGTTTCACTGAATTCAAAATTGATTGATGTATGAAATTAATAAAATCACTTATCAAATATTCACAAATATCTACAGTCTGTATATTTCTAAGGACAGTTCTCTTTTCCAGGCTGAACTTAATCTGGTTGTAGACTATCTGTATTTAAAATCAATAACGTCAATCACTGATAATTACTTATCTAGATGCACTGACTTTTCATCATATTGTCTTATTTAATTTAGTGTGGTACAGCTGGTTATACATTGGTCAGTAGCCTTGTATGGCTACTTTTCTTCACTTCTTGTCTTGGAGTCTTTCACAATACTGCTCTGGAAAGAAACTGTTAGATGTGATTCTTCCAGGCCTTAGGTAACTATGTTGCTGTCACTCTAGACTTATAGGACTCTTGCACCACTAGCTCCTTCAGTTGTGGCTGGCTCTTTACAGGTACAGGTTTGTTATAGGATGTAACCTGAAATATAATTGGTTAACCACTGTACTGTCTATCTCTACCTCTCTACCACAGATGTAGGTGAGAAGAGACAGTTTCAGACAGTGTGCAGGTAGACGCACAGGGCATACTAAATCAGTAATAACACAATCTAGAGGTAGACGCACAGGGCATAATAAATCAGTAATAACACAATCTAGTTTTACTGTCAATATAATCTTTCTCCAATTCCTTGGTTACAGCTATCTGTCCATGATTCTTCTCCATTCTATTATTAGGCCTTGTGGAAAACACTATGTAATAAATATCTTAATCAGTACAGTAATTCCAGTACTTTCATTCTTTCCTTCGTTCCTTGTGTGTGTTCCATTCCTTCAAGAAATAATTCTTTAAATGCTTTTCTAAAACTATCAACACACTTTACCGCTTCCATTCTCAATATATCTGAATATACCTTGTACATATGCTTGGATTGTTTCCAATAATTACACAGTGGTTTATAACACAGTTACACACTTCCTAACGCACAATTTAATTAATTAATTAGAATTATATATAAATGTATACATTCTTTTTTACCCTCAAGTACATACAGTCGAGCTGTTAATGGTTAATCAGTCTGCTCCCAGATGCAGAAGGCAACGGAGTCTCTCTGACAGAACTGGCGCTCTCGCTGTAGTTTTAATTTTTGTGTGTGGTAAGCTTAGAAAGTGGGCACGTCCTTATATAAGTCATCGCCGAATGTCTCGGAGAACAATAAGACTGAAGTATGTTTGCATTCTCAAATGCAGGCATAATTTTGTCGAGTTGTGCATTTACGGAAAATTAGGAATATTCATATCTTCTGTAATCTTGGAGCGATTTCCTTCGTCTTAGGCTTAAATTACGCCCTGGATTCTACTTTATGTTTCTAGATAATTGTCTTTTCCGTTACTTTGTCCATCTTTTCATAGGCGCAGCCTAAACAGCAAAATTTTCGACTTGCCTGATTTTTCGATGCATTCCACTCGAAATGTCTCTGTTAGTATTACACTTTCCGTGAAAATCTTTGCACATTCTTATAAAGGAACAGTCCTATTATAGAATTACTGACCTCTTCCATGCGGTACTTCGCTCATAGTTCTGTAGTTTATCTCCAAACTCAACTCAATTACACAGATTAGGAGTCCAGCCATGTTAGATGCCTAATACTGTTGTAAACATTCGTGAATAAGGATGCCGTTTCATTGGTCCGTCTAGCATACACTTTATTTAGTATGGTGCGCCGTTTTGGTATGAATGGCATGTTGTGAAACAGAAAACAAAGCGCCTGGAGCATATAATGTAACAGTAAAGGAAATGGAAGCTTTGGGAGAATTTGGAGTAGAAGTGACAACAAAACTCTTAAATGACATCTACAACAGTGGTCAAATACCTGATGACCTGCTAAAATATATATTCATAGCTTTGATAAAAAGAAACATGGAGCCATGGAATGTGGAGAACATCGCATCCTTAGTCTTATGAGTCATGTGACCAAAATGTTATTATGAATTATCTTCAGAAAAGTGAGAAAAAATTAAACCAGACATCAGTGATGAACACTGTGGATTCGTAGAAGGTAAAGGCATAAACAATGCTATATATATTATTAGAACATTAATAGAAAGAGCCATAGAGGTGAAGACAGATCTGTACTTGTGCTTTATAGATTATATTAAGGCATTTGACAAAGTGAATCATGAGGAAATTATCAAAATGTTAGAACATTAACGGAAAAGACTTGAGGATAATAAAGAACATGTAGTGGCAACAAACACAAGCTGTAAGAATTAGCAGCCAAACAGAAACGTTTCAGGAAGTAAAAAAGTGTGTCAAGTAGGGATGTGTGCTGTCACCGGATCTGTTCAATCTGTACAGTGAACATATAATGAGATATCTAGAGGACATGCCTAGGAATATCATTCGGCGGACATAATAAGAACAACTTGAGATACGCCGATGATAAAGTCTTAATAACAAAAAATGAAAAGGGGCTGCAGAAAATGATTAATACAATAGTGATAGAAAGTGAAAATAAAGACCTTAGCCATAATACCAAAAATTACAGGTAATGGGCGTCTCAAAGAAAAGGGGTTCCCCAGAATGCACTATCAAAGTAAATAAAACCGTTTTAAAATAAGTCAATAAAATGCATGTGCACATTAATAACAGTGAATGGAAGATGCATCTCAGAAGTGAAGAACAGAAAAGCTCATGCAAAAGCAGCATTCTATAAAATGAAGAGTATTTTGTGCAACAGTTCTTTGACATTGGAAGTAAGAAACAGAGTTCTTCATTGTTATATAGAACCAATCTGACATATGGGAGTGAGACGTCGTCAATTAGTAAAAACACAAAGGGAAGGCACTAGAGGCAACAGAGATGTGATTTTACAGAAGAATGTTAAAAATATCATGGACAGCCAAAAAGAGTAATGAGGATGTCCCGAAAGACGTCAATGCACCAAGGAAACGTATTTCACAAGTTATAAAGAAACAATCCACTTCTTTTTGGGCACGTTGTGAGCAGGAAAGCTGAAATATATCCTAACAACAGTTAAGATTGAAGGAAAAAGAGATAGGGGAAGACAAAGAGAGCAAATACTGAACAGTTTGACATCGTGGCATGGAAAGACAGTCCACAGCAGAATTGATAAATTGTAGTGGAGACAGGGAGTTGTGGAGAGACATGATCTCTTACGCCACTAGGCACGGTACTTGAAGAAGAAAGAAGAAGATATACAGGGATACCTCGGATATATTGCTGGTTCGGTTCCAGACCACCGCAATAAAGCGAATATCGCAAAAAGCGGGTCACATTCATTTTTGGCTTCCCAGTGTATAAAAGCCTAAAATCATGTTTACATTATGTCTATTAAGTGCGCAATGGCGCTAGGTCTAAAATACGATGCACTGTAAAATTTAAAATACTTTATTGCTTAAAAAAATGCTGATCTTCATCATCTGAGCCTTTAGCGAATCGTTATCTTTTTGCTGGAGGAGAGCCACAATCTGTCAGAAGAAGAAGGCACGTTCTAATAAAGAAACATGAATAATTTGAAAAAAGCCCAATATATGCGAAGCGCAATAAAGCGAACCGCAATAAAGCGAGGTATGCCTGTATATATTTATATATTATTATAAATCTTTATTCATTTAAATTTCTTCTTCAAATTTAGCAGTGTCACTCTTTTGGTTCTCCTAGGTAAATATCATATCAGACCTAAGAGTCTTTTATATTTGGACATGCGCCCTAATATAACCGACTAGGTTGAACGGGACGCGCCTCGCCAAAACGAGGCAAAACGTTATTAAAAAACTTCTCCTAGGTATCGCCGTGAAGCTTTTTTAAAGCGGGTCATTATGTTTTTAAAAGAAAAAATTTCTAAAATTTATTCCGTTTTAATTCATGTGCAGTAATCAAGCTAAAAATCAAGGTAAATAATCCAACTGATAAAGACTTTAACTCTTTTTTTGTAATTAACAACTACCATTTTTACTGTATTACATTGCGATTTAAAATTTGTTATTACATACTTTTAATGTTATTGAAAATCTAAATAAAATTTAAGTTTTTATAGTATTCTAAAGAAGAAGAAGATACAGAAACAAAATCAGGAAAGAGATGTGCGTGCTGAGGAACGAGAGCGGCACAAAGCAGAGTTACAGTTAAAAGATCCAGAGTTAGAATTACAAGAAAAGAAGATGAAAGAAGATAAAGAATAACAAGAGAAGAAGGTGAAAGAAGATTGAGAGATAGAATTGGAGAAGGAGAGAATAAGGGAGGCATTGGGAGAGAAGAGAAGGCAGTTAGAGGCTGATATAGAAATATAATTAAAATGGTTAGAACTAGGTGCGAGTGGTCAGAGCTCAACTCCGAGGGAGGCACATCGTTCCTATTGGCTGCGTATGCCAAGTTTTGACGATAAAAAAAGACAGCATGGACTTCTTCATCGAGAGGTTCGAGACCACATGCGTAGCCTGGAAGGCGAACAGAAACCAGTGGCCATCACTGTTGTCCTCAATATTATTCAGGCCAGCGATAGAGACATTTTACAGCCTCCAATTGGAAGAGCAAGCGAAGTATGATAAGGTGAAGGAGCGCTGGCTCCGACAATTCCGTCTGACGGCCGATGGATTCCTTGCCCGGTTTAGAAATGCGACTCCAAGTGCAGACCAGGACTTCGAAGATTTTATCTCGAAGATTAAGCTATTGCTTAACAGATGGATCGAGAAGGAAGGAATCGCAAAGGATTTTGATGGCTTGTTAGATTTTATGCTACGCGAGAAAGTTTTGTCGTCAAGCTCATCAGAGAAAGTGGCTTTTTTCAGGAGCCTCAGCAGAAAGACATTATGTCGATGGCGCATATGGAGGACCATTACGTCCTGATCCATTTGGGTAAGCCCATTCATGGTCAGGAGCGTCGGACGCCTTAGTCGCCGGGGTCGGGAAGGTCCAACGACAACCGTGGCAACGTTGGTTTGTTAGTGCTACGGATCACAAAGGCAGAGGTTTAATAGGTCGCCCAGTCCCTATCAGCCATTCAGAGGCAATAATGATAACATCCCGACGCGTCGGAGGTTCCAACCGGGGTAGAACAACCGGCAGTTCGGAAAGGGTAGTGATGGAGAGGAGAGCCAAATGCGTAAGCAAGTATGCTTTGACGAGTCGCTAGGGAAAGAGAGGTTCTACTATAAAGGGAAATCAGCTAAGCAGAGAAGCGGATCGTCTGACAGCCGAGCATCTGACTAGGAGGCGTGCTCGTCACCGAAGCACAGCCCACAGAAGGAGAAGAAGCAGATAACGCGCAATGTGTGCGGCGGTCAACGGCACATGGCTATGGTGTGTGGTAATAATGCAGCAAATGCGAAGGGGGTGTGTTCTGGACACTGTGAATAACGAAGAATGTGAGGGCTGCAAGCAGTTATTTGTGCCAGAAGGGAAACCTTTGTTGATATGTGGCCATGCTTTTCCCTGTCTGTCATCCCTCGAAAAGATTGGTAAACGTGAATTGCACTCAGGGTTGGTATACCAGAAGCCTGTGCTTCGAGACACAGGGTGTACCACCATCGGTGTGCGCCGATCCTGCATTGAGGAATCGTGATTAAAGAAGACAGTGGGGTGCATTACATTCGGGGGATGTGAAACATTATCCCATAGTCAACGTGGATATCGACACTTCTTTCCTGTAAGGTAGAGTGCGACCTTGTGTCCTTGAAGCGTCTTTGACCGACTTAATTGTCGGTAACGTCCGAGGGGTGAGGGACAGTTCAGGAGCTGAAATCGACGAATGAGAAAAGGGAATGCACCTAGTCGCTAATGCGGTGCTCACCAGGGCACAGGCCAAGGCAGAGAGATGCAGGATATCTCAGTAACCACATGCGCGCTGTCCCCAGGAGATGTAGTCCCCAGCGATCAGGAAACATCGTGTAGTATTTTCGCTGAAGCACAGAGAGCTGACTGATCTTTGCAGGGAGTGTTAGAGCATGTAAAAACGGGTAATATAAGACAGACAAAAATATCCCGATGATGGTTTGGGTGTAAAAACCAGATTTTGACCCGTTGTTTTGTAAGGCAGCAGCAGTCTCTGCGCCTAGTGGGTGTGCCAGACACAGTAAAATCGAACGTATTGAAGCTAGCTCACGACTCCCCCTTTGCTGGACATATGGGCGCTGCGAGGGCTCGGCACAGGGTGTTATCTCAATTCTACTGGCCAGCGTGCAATTGGGACATTAATGTGTACTGCCAATCATGTGTGGTATGCCAACAGATGACCCACAGGGGCAGATCTTCGAAGGCCCATGTTCAGGCAGTGGACTTGTCAATACCCCTCTTTCAGAATGTCGCGGTCAGTATAATAGGCCCGTTGCCGATCGCATCTGATAGAGGATTTCGTTTCATCCTCACGATGGTGGACCTGTGTATAAGATGGCTGTAGGCGGTGCTGATGCATTCCATTACCTCATAGACAGTGGCCAAAGCGGTACAATTGTTGTGCAGCAGATTCGAATTCCCAGAATGTAATTCTTTCCAATAGGGGAACGCAGTTCATTTCGAAGGAAATGTCTGAAGTCATGAAGCTGTTGGGGATCTCAAAGCTGTTCCTCTCTCCCTACCACCCCCAGGCGAACAGGATTTGCGGGCGCCTAAATGGTGCATGTTACGAGAGGGTTTATGATGTTAGCCACAATTGTAGCGAGCTCTGTTAAAAGTTGCACATATTTTGTTTTGAAATGCTATTAATATAAATTATGTTTTCGCGCTTCACGGTAGTGAACGCGAAGTGTATAAGTTGCCTAGTTTTAGGATGACGTGTCGCGTTCATAAGCTAGCACGTGACGACATTGTAGTTGTACCCTTTTTATGTTGATCGTGTCTTAGACGGACGCGATTTTTTGAAGACTCCCGTTATAATGCTATTGATGTAAAGGATTTATTTATTATATGGCACCAGGGTCTGCCTATTGGATATGGATACAATTTACGTCTCATTTTTGATGAAGTGGAATATTCTTCAAATCGGATATAATGTACAGGGAGCAATTTTGATCAACAAGTATCCAAAATCATATTGATCGCTTAACTCTAGCTATTCGCTACCGGATTGCCGTTCCACGGAATCACGTGTAATTAGCCTGACATTAGGACGACTTACTGATGTAAACTCAGGAGACGATTATTATATTTACTTGATAATTATGAAATGTCTTGTTGAATTTCATGCTGTGAATAAATGTACTATGTGGACTCTTACCACAGCGGCTTTTTCAATTGAATGCTGTTGAAGTTTTACCAGTTTGGCTCACCATTCGCCATTCTAACAAAAGCACGATACGCTCTAAATATAGACTCATTTACAAATAGAGAACCTTAATATTATACTGCCAGAGCTAACGAACATTACTAATGAATTAAATAAAGTAGGAATTATGTCAAAACGACGTTGCCGCACGAACTGAAGTCACAAGCTAGAAAAGTGCAGTAACAGAAAAGTGGCGGCCATCGCGGGGAACGAAAAAATTTTCTTATTCCTGCCAAGAAGAGATCAAGTCTAATTCAAAAGGACAATTAACATTTGCAGTGCCAAAAAGTGTTTACGATTGTAGAAGCTCACGTGACTTGTAAATTATGACGCAGTACGCATAACGACTCAAGGGCAACACAACGTCATCAATCTGTGTGCAAGATGAAAGTCAAAAGTCAAGACCGTTTGAAACTCTGTCGAACGTTAATTCAAGAGCTTTGAATGGATCCAGAAAAGAACCAGTACTTTCAAACAATCAATACTAGTTCCAAGAAACACCTATCTTTGCCGATGATGCATGCCAGCACTCTTCGGGGAAAATTATGGAACACAAAAAGCTTAGTACCCGTTTGTGGTTTAGTAAAGCAATTTGTTGTCCATTTTCTTTAGTAGGCATATCTCGCTGATGTATTTTACATGTTTTATATACCATTCGTATGTTTGTGTTATATGTTTAAGCGGGTTGGTTGGTTCGGGAATCAGAATTGCTGTTATGTCGCTGTCGGCTGACCACAACAATTCTGATCGTTCCTAGGGATTATTGAATTGTTGCAATTTCTGTACAAGAGATCCCCTAAAGAAATTAACTAGGGCACCATCTGCTTGTGATTGCATAAATTCAATATTAGGTGTTAGTTGTAAAGTTATGGGATACTTGGTGTATTTTTTGTGTACTAAGTTTCATTTTTATTCATTTTTCGTCTTTTGTTTGTAAGCTATCACGTCCATTCTCAATCTTACTATCGTTTCTTTTATAATTATAACATATTTGTCAGTTACAGAGTCCTGTGACGTCATCGTTTTAAGTGTATGTATTTTGACCTAGATTTGGTTCAATCCTTATACCACTTCCGATTCTTATTTCGTTCATATAATCATTTTTATGTCTGCATTTGTTAATTGTGATGTGCTATTGTCTTGTAAAACTTTAGTTTATTGTTTATTTTGTATTTCTTAATTAATAATTGATATTGGAATGATAATAACTTAAATTAAGTATAGGAAAATAATAATATAAAAACATTTTTGATTAATTTTGAAGAAAAAAATATTTGACTGAATAATTGCAACAATTTGCACTAGTAGTCCAAGTCACTATTAGTTGCTCATCATGACTATGGCATGATGGTATAATATATATTGATAAATAACTATAGTCTTGAAATACGGATGCGAGTCATGGGCAATGACTACAACCCATAAAAGCCAGATCCAAACCTCAGAAATGAGGTATCTGAGGAAGGTGGTTGAAGTAACAAGAAGAAACATGGTACGCAACCAGACGATACGCCAAAGCCTTAAATCCTACCCCCTGCAGACCCAAGTAGAACAGTCCCAATTAAGATGGTTTGGCCATATCTGCAGAATGGGAGAAGATCGGATACCACGACAAGCATGGGAAACAAAGAGCCAAGGATCCAGACCCCGAGGACAACCCAGAGTCCGCTGGGAGGACAACATCAGACAATCGTTGAAGGATCGAGGACTAGAATGGAACCAGGCCAGGAGGAAGACAGCCGATAGGATAGTCTGGCGCTCTCACTTCCAAACCTCTACACCTCACGGTAGAAGGGGAACGACTAAGTAAGTAAGTAAGATAAATAACTATAAAGTTATATTTTGCCTTGAATATAACTGGCATATTAAATAGTAATAGGTACAATGTTCTAGGCATAGTACTACGTTGGCCACTGTGCACATATAATTAGTTGAATTCATTATATTGTTGATTAATACATCTTCTATTCTTCTTTGATCCTTAGCCGCCGACCGTCAAAGCAGTTTGTGGCCATCACGCCTAGTGGCGTCTTGTAGGGCAACAACAAATTGATTCCACTTTGCTCGGTTGGTGGCCATCCTTCGTACAGTGTCACAACTCTGGTTCATTCGTTGCATCTCAGCCTTCACAGTCCTCCGCCAGGTTGTTTTTGGTCGGCCTCTCTTTCGTTTTCCTTCAGGGGTCTAAAGCATAGCTGTTCTTGTGATGGCATCGGGGTCTCTTCTGAGAACACGACCAACCCAGCTCCAGTGTCTGCCAGCTATGATGGTGTGCATGTCCTCTTGCTTGCTACGAGTAAGCAGATCTTGGTTATTGATGGTATTCGGCCAAAAGATTCGGTGAATTTTTCTTAGGCATGTTGTGTGAAAAGAGGACAATTTCGACATTTCCTTGTCTGTAACTCTCCAGCATTCCGCACAAAGAAAGCAGCAAATCATGCTTGGGATTCCAGGAAAGGAAGAAGCAAGACTGGATAACGCCAGAAACATTAAACACCATAACGATGAGAAAGGAAATGATGATTAATACATATTATTGATTAAATAAATAGATTATTAACTTTAAGATGGCTACATTAGAATCTTTCGTTACATTTGGAAAAGATTTTGGTTACAAAGGACCAGAACTTAGGGATTATGCAGAGAAACAACTAGCTATTGCTAAACGAGAAGAAGAAAAACGTTAGGCCAAATTACAAGAACAAAAAGAAATTGCGAAACGAGAAGAAGAAGAACGTGAGGCCAAATTAAAAGAACAAAAAGAAATTGCGAAACGAGAAGAAGAAGCGAGAAAATCTGCTTTGAAACAAGACGATAGAAAAAGGGCAAGAGATGAAATTTTACGGATTGAAGAAGAAAATAAAAGGAAACAAGAAGAGACTATAAGGCAACAAGAAATAGAATTGGCACTTATTCAGTTGGAAACAGCCAAATTAAAAGCACAAAGCGCTACTACTAGCTATGGTGTTAATTCACAAGATATGTCTTCATCTAACCAACACAAAAGCTATTATAACTTAAAATTGCCACATTTTAAACTTAACTTCGACGATTTAGCATTGTATCTGGCACGTTTTGAACAGGTATGTAAGACAAATAACTTGGATAAATCTGCATGGGCATTAAAACTTCGCGAATTGGTAGGCGGCGAGCCCTTAAATGCAACTGAGAATGTTGATCCAACTATAGCATGCGATTATGATGCTATAAAGACTTTGTTATTACGACGCTTACATTTAGATGAGGAGGGATGTAGACTAAAATTTAAAAATGTTCTACCAGATTCAAATAAAGATTTTTCAGGTTTCATTGCTAATATACACAACACCTTTAATAGATGGGCGGAACTTGCTGGGGTGAATAAATCTTATGATAAATTAGTGGATTTGCTACTCAGAGATAAAGTGCTATCCTCTGTTAGTCCACCATTTTTGTCCTTCTTACAGGAACGCAAACCACCTACCATTGCTGCTTTAGAAGAAATAGCAGAAAATTATTGTACCGCACATCCTAATGTCAGCATGGCTATTTCACAACTAAGAGAACCATTACCTGTGGCGTCCAACATGTCTTATAATGGTTATGACAAATCAAGAACACACAGCCTAAATAGGAATCATTTTAACAGAAGATATAATGATAATTATAATCATGGGCAAAATCACTATAACAACTGTAATAATTTTAACCGAGGGAGACAATAGTTCAGAAACCCAATACCTCAGTTTAAACATAAAAATAATTTTTAACAAAAACCAAGTTGGAATAAACCTTTTAATGACAAGGTAAATAATAATGGTAACACTTGGCGTAATAATAATGACAATTTTAGACCAAGACATAAAAGTTATAACAGTAGGGGCAATAACAATATTTATTCAGGTGTTCAAGACAGACAACGCTCCACCTCCAGAAATCAACAAAGATATACTCATAATACAGCGGCAGCGTTGACCACCAATGCACCTCCATGTAGTAACAATAATGATATCCCAACACATTTATCTTCTGCATGTTATGTTGTTGATAAAAACGTGGCAAATACTTGTCCACAATGCCATACTATTTTCCAGAAATCCAATCAATCGACAATATAAGTTACACAACCTACTCCTGCTATATGTCTCACTGCAAACGATGGAACAGGGACATGTTACGCACAGAATTTTTCAAAAGACATTGTATAATTTTTCAAATGACATTGTTTAATTTTTTTCAAAAAAAGATATTGTATAATTTTGTCTAAAGACATAGTATAATTTTGTCTAAAGACATTGTGTAATTAACTTGTCTGAATTGTACACCTTGATTTTTCGCACAGTCTAAGATAAATAACTCTTGTTTTACTGTGAGTACATTTTGCAAGGATGATTACCTTCGCTTGTGACGGGACTCATCGGTCCATTTATTTTTGAACGACGTGTTGGTCACTCTCCTTTTTTGGTAGTATCGGTCATCTGTTTCTTTGAATGATTGAAACCAGTGTTGAGGATTCGTTCGCTGTCCATATAAGGCAAGATTTCTTACAAAATCTTTCTAGAAGGTCTTCAACCATCGTCTCGTTGAATTTCACTCAGGTGTAGGCTTTTCTGCGCATGTCTGACTTTCAGGGGTTAGAATCGTCTTCCGCCCTGCATTGATCGAGATGATGTACTGAGCAGAGGACAGACGCATCGGCGTCTTGTGATTTTTCATAAAGAAATATATTGTCTTTGTGAGTTAGTTATCTAACTAGACTTTTCCCAGTATTATTCAAGCCGCCTGGAGGCATATGTTTTAGTGGTTGATTCCGAAGAAAGGTAATACCTCTTGATTGAACTTTACGATACCATCTAGTAAATCGACATTTTGTTGCTCTCTGCTCGCCTGTGTGAATCAAAATGGAGAGCTACTTTGATTAAGATTCGCCACCGGTATCTTTATACCTGAACAATTTACATATATGGGTCGCTTTAGACCAACAGGACTATTGTCTGTTTTCCAGGATTCGCTATGCCAGCGATTACGCCTAAGTCAAAGGGTTAGACTTAGGAATGTGATAAAGGTCAGTTCGACCTGTACTCCTCAATGCTATTTCTCGTGCAAACGATAACGGACTTATTTATTACACCTGATCTGCCAGCATCAGGAGAGGAGTAATGATTATTATGTATGTGTACTGATGAAATGCAGCTGACACTGTTACACTGTTGATAGTAAGGAATATTAATGCATCCAGTACTGTGCTATATTATTTAGACAGATTTATGAATAATAACTTTATGACACTGTGACCCTTGAACTGTTGTTTACGCTATGACTGATGAGGATTGGATCCTACATGAATATCAGTTGGCACCAATATTATTTCTGAATGCTACAATCGTTGAACTGTGATGTCTTATGACGTATGTAACGTGACTGTCATTGTGGTGTGCAATAAATGGTATATAAACGTCACGAGCAGTTATCATTTCTATGACTTTGCATGTCATTTTGCCTGTGCTGTACTCTGTGGACTATCCAACTACTCTACACACGGCAACAATAAAAACCAGATAGGACACTCTACAATCCAACCACAATCTACCCGGTGTCGATAGGGGTGATACTTCAATTCAGCCTAAATCCACCCTTATCATTTCATGGTGGCCAAATGTTGGTTTATTCTGGTACCAGCACTCAAGGGACGCAACAAACCCAGACATCAGGCTACAAGACAACATTACAGCTTCAACTACTACCTTCCATGAAATTTTTTGAATGTACCCGGCGTTGCTGAAAGTTGGAAATATTTTGAAAGTACCCGGCGCTGCTCGGCAGTATTGCAGTTTTCCTACGATAGAAGGACAAGTACCGAGCGAATCGATTTCCTGAACTGTAAGGAAGAAGGACAATTCCCGTAACAACTGTTCCAGTATCAGAAGCTCATTTTCCTGCGTCACGGCTGTGTATAGGAGCAGATGTTGATCAACGTTGGATCATTATCCTCAGAATGCTGATCTCAACCTGTTCTGCACCGTGCTGACGTTTGGACACATAGAAGTTAAGTGGCCTGTTTTGTTTGTGAACTGTGTCCTTATATTCTAACTGAGCCTTCTGCACTTTCACACTTTCTCTTACTGTTTTCATGCTACGTGTTTATATGTTATATGTTTTTTGTATATTTATATGTTTATATTTCTGCGGGTTTCGGTTGGGTGGTGTCTTTCAGTAGAAGATACCACGTCACAGAGGTTTCTACTGTTAGCGTTTTCTTTAGGGACTGTGCAAATTTCCTGTTGTGAAATTTGCTAGCGACAACCGTTGCTATATTTGTTTAGTTGTGACGAGTTGTGTTTTAATTTCGTTGTTTTTTGTAATATTTTTTTTTCTTTCTCTTTCTATTCTTTAGTTCTGATTTCATTTTTTTGTATTTGTAGGTCTCCTCTTTCCTATTATTCAGTTCTCTACACCATTTTTGTTTATACACTGTGACGTCATTTGTTTGTTTTCATTCTTCGCATTTGTTAACACATTCTTTGTGATATTTACTTTTAGTTTTCGCTGTTTATTTTTTTGACTTTTGCGAATGTTTTCGTATTGTGTTTGATCTTTGTTATTGTTTACATTGTCTTGGATCTTTGTTATTGTTTACATTGTCTTCGATTGTTATTGTTTACATAGTTCTTGCATAGTTAGTTTTCACTATTGTTACATATTTGCTTATCATAACTAAATGGTAGATTGTTTCATGCACTATTGGATGTGTAGTGCAGTTATGATAAATAACTGATGATTATGTGATTATGCACTATTGGATGTGTAGTGCCTTTATGATTAAGAAGTGACTTGTGGTATTATTATATATTGAGTAATACAAGTTCTGTATCAAAGACTTGTTTCCCACAGAGATTGGAGTAAACATTGTGATTATACAAGCGCTTTATTAAAAGTCTTGTCACTATCAAGGTTGAAATAAAACTATTAATTATTTCAGGTTTTGGGACTCATAAGATAAATTGGAGTAAACATTGTGATTATACAAGTACTTTATTAAAGTCTTGTCACTATCAAGAGTGAAATACATTAATTAAATATTTCAGATTTTGTGACTCATAATATTAGACATCATGTCTACACTTGATTACTTTATTGAACAAGGGAAATCACTTGGCAAGACAGGTGATAAGTTGGAAGAATATGCGACTACTTAATATGATAAAGCATTAAAGATGGAAGAGAAAAAAATGGAAATAGAAGCTGAACAAAAGAAATTGCAGATGCAGGTGGAGGAAAGGAGATTTCAAATGGAAATGGAGAAACAGAAAAGAGAAGCTGAGGAGAAAAGACTTGAAAAAGAGTCAGACAATAAAAGACTTGAAAAAGAGTCAGAAAAGAAAAGACTTGAAAAAGAGGCTGAAAATAAAAGACTAGAGATACAGGCTGAGGCTGAAGAAAGAAGATTACAAAGATAGGCTGATGAGAGAAAAGCAAAAATGGAGCATGAAGAAAAACTCTTAGCTTTGGAGTTAGAAAAGTTGAAGTTGGCTGGTAATGCTAATGATGCAAATAAGGGGTCAGATAGGTTCAATGCAAGTACTTTTAAGATAAAGCTACCTGCATTCAATGCTTCCAGTGACGATATAACGTTTTATCTGGATAGATTCGAACGTGCATGTACAGCACATAACATAGATAAATCAATGTATGTTTATCAGTTATCCAACCTACCTAGAGGTGATACTTTGAGTATGTTAAGTATGGTAGATGAGCCTGACAAGAACACTTATGAAGTTATCAGAGCAGTCTTGTTAAAAAAGTACCAACTTAACGAAGACGGCTATCGTCTTCAATTTAAAAATATGTTGCCAGATACTGGAGTTGAATTCTCTGAATTTATTTCAAAAATTCGACTTACTTTTTCACGTTGGGTTGAGCTGTCTAAGACAGAACATACATATGAAGCACTTATGGACTTACTACTTAGAGAGACAAGATTATGTCTTCTGTCAATGAATCCTTTCTTTCTTTTCTTCATGAGCGTAAGCCTAAAAACATAAAAGAAATGGAAGAATACTGTTGCCAGTATGTGACTGCGCACCCTCACGTAACCATTAGCAACTCTAAAGTAAAAGAAGGTATGCCAGTTCCTTCGGCAGCACCATA
Source organism: Oreohelix idahoensis (assembly GCA_024509875.1). Lineage (NCBI taxonomy): Eukaryota > Metazoa > Mollusca > Gastropoda > Stylommatophora > Oreohelicidae > Oreohelix > Oreohelix idahoensis. The sequence continues at coordinate 59,485 of JAMPIV010004050.1, forward strand.
TGGCCAAAACTTCAAGCGTAAATTTCAAGGTACTCAACATAATATTAATAGAAAGAGTAACCGTAATTATGATCAAAATCATAGCAATCAATCACATGGTGATTCTTCTTCGAATAACTGGAGACAAGGTGATATTCCTCGTTATTTTGCACCTAATAATTTTAGACATTTCCGCAAAGGTAGTCAGTATAGAGGTAACTACTTTTCGCGTAAACCTCAAAATCAATCTGCTAGATTTTCAAATCAATACAGATATGATAATGACAATTATGGAAACTGGAACACAGATCAGGATAACAATTACAGGAGAGAGTATAATGATAATTTTAGAGGCAATAATGGTCGCGGTAGATCTCTACATAAGAGAAAGAGATATCAACAGACAAACTCTGTACAACAAGAATCTCAGGGAGCAGATAAACAGGTTAATAATGATAAAAACCCTAATGCTATCAGATGTTCTGCTTTTGATTTGGGTAGAGCAAATAAATGTCCCCAGTGTAGTACTTTGTTCGAACCAACTACCGTAACTACTTTAAACTGTGGTCATCCTCTTCCCGCTCTCCCTGCTGCAGTTGCGCATGACGGGAGAGGCTCTCTTATACTACATAAGGGTCTTGTAAATAGTAATCCAGTCTCACTTCTGTTTGATTCTGGATGTACTACTATTGGTGTTAGACAATCTCTTGTAAATCCATCCTGTGCTACAGGAAAAGTCATCAAATGTGTCACATTTGGTGGCACTTTGGAAAAGTATCCTACTGCCATAATACATATGTCTACTCCCTTCTTTACGGGAGATGTCCACGCGTGTCTTCTTCCTACCCCTATTGCGGACCTTATTATCGGTTGTATTCACGGAGTTAGTGAATGTACCCCACAGCAGATAGCTGCTTGGGAAGAACAGAATATGCATGCTACCAATGCAGTGGTCACAAGAGCACAAGCTCTTGAAACACCACAAACTTCATTGACTAGTGATGATGAAGTAAATAGCCAAGATAGTCACTGCATTATTTCACGTGACTCATTCATAAAGTTGCAAGAAGAAGATCCTTCTTTGCAGAAATTCTTCATTCTAGCAAAAAAGAGGTGATCCAAATCAAAATACAAATAGAAAGTCTTGGATTTCTATGAAGAACGGCGTACTTGTACGTATGGTACAAGACTCGACTACGTCTGCACATTCTCAAATTCTTGTGCCTAAGAGTATGAGATTGCAAATATTGCAACATGCTCATGACTCGCAATGTGCTGGACATATGGGTTTTTCCCGTACAAAGTCGAGGGTTCTTGCGGCTTTCTTTTGGCCATTTGTAAGCAAGGACATACGTATTTACTGTCGATCTTGCAAAGTATGTCAGGAGGTCAAATCGAGAGGACCACGACATGCTGCGCCTATCCAGGCTGCTGACATCCCTATTCGCCCTTTTCAGAAGATGGCGATATATATTATGGTCCTTTTCGGATTAAGTCGGCTAGAGGACATCAATTTATCCTCACATGTGTCGATATGTGCACACGTTGGCCAGAGGCTATCCCTCTCAAGAGCATCTCAACTGCCGATATTGCAGACGCTCTGTGGCTGATATTTTCTCGCTTGGGTTTCCCCAGAGAAATATTGTCAGACCATGGCACACAACTTATATCCGACACTATGTCACAGGTAATGTCTATTTTACATATTAAAAGGTCTCTCAGCAGTATATATCACCCAATGTCGAATGGGTTAGTTGAGCGTTTGAATAGGACACTAAAGACTTTACTTGAGAAGATAACTGAGGATCATCCTCAGGATTGGGACAGGGATTTACCCGCGGCTCTCTTCGCTTATAGAGAGGTACCCAATGAACACACAGGATTTTCTCCTTTTGAACTTGTTTTTGGCGCGCGACCGCGCGGCCCTATGTCTTTACTTCACGATCTCATCACTGCCGATAATGTTAGCGATGACACTCAATCTTCTTATGAGTATGTCATTGCTCTAAGGCAAAAGATCATCGAGGCATGCAAATTAGCAACTTTGTCATCCGAGTTTGCCAAAGAAAAGGCAAGACAATTTGCTAATAAAAATAGATGTCTACGACAACTTTGTCCAGGTGACAAAGCTCTCGTTCTACTTCCTTCAAGGGAGAACAGACTTCTTATTGCATGGAAAGGTTCATATGCAATAGTCTCCAAGATTTCCGACGTCGACTATGTCGTCGATATTGATGGGAAACATAAAACTTTCCACATAAATATGTTGTCGGAATTTCATGAACGACCTGACTATTTGCAGCCTATTTTCCAGACGACGGACGACTCTCCAGTAACTCATGGTCATCACTCATCCCTGTCAGTCATACAGGATGATGAAACTACTTTTTCTTATGTCAATCTTCCACTTCCTATGGTCCCACTTCATTCTACGGAATCTTGGAAAAACGTTACCGTTTCTCCTAATCTTTCCGCTGAAGAACATCGACAAGTTTCTTCGATGTTGCAAACATTTCAGGATGTCCTTACAGACATCCCGGGACACACACATGTCATCGAACATGACATTGTGCTTACGGACCATAATCCTATCAGAGTCAGACCCTATCCAATACCTATCCACTTTCAGTCACAAGTCGAGAAGGAATTGGATGAGATGATACGATTGGAAATAATCGAACCATCTACTTCACCTTACTCTTCGTCTATGGTTATTGTCCCAAAAAAGACAATAATATTCGCATTTGCGTAGATTATCGCAAATTGAACCAGGTTAAGAAGTTTGATGCTGAACCGATGCCTTCTCTAGAAGAGCTACTAAACAAACTCTCTAATTCTAGATTCTTTACCAAACTAGACTTGTCTAAAGGTTATTGGCAAGTTCCTTTAACTGAACGTGCCAAACCTTTTACCGCTTTTTTTACACCTAGGGGTTTATTTCAATGGAATTTCATGCCTTTCGGCCTTATGAACGCCCCTGCTACATTCGTACGCATGATGCGTCGAATTCTTTCATATCGTACTGATGTCTTAGCATACTTAGACGATAACTGTCTATTCAGTGATTCCTCGGAAGATCACTATTTGGGTTTATACGAATTGCTGTCTACTCTTCGTGAGTATAACTTGACTGCAAAACCCTCTAAAGCCTTTATAGGATTTAGCGAGATTTCTTTTCTGGGTCATCGTGTTGGTCATGGTCTTTTAAAGACAGAGGACCACAATGTTTCGAAAATACTAAACATTTCTGTCCCTAAGACGAAGAAACAAATACGGAGTCTCTTAAGTTTGATACAATTTTACGGACGATTCATTCCGAATCTGTCCTCCATTATGGCACCACTTTCTACTTTACTGAAGAAAGGATCGCCTAATCTGATCCGCTGGTCTCAAGAATGTCAATCCTCATTGAACCAGATTAAAACTCTATTCTCATCCCCACCTATTCTTAGGTTACCTACTATTGAGAAGACTTTTGTTCTTCGAAGTGATGCCTCGTCCACTGGGATTGGGGCAGCACTAATGCAAGAGTATTCAGATACTCTGCATCCGGTGATGTATATCTCTAGGAAATTAAATGCTGCAGAAAGGAATTACTCGGTTTTAGACCGTGAATTATTGGCTATGGTATGGTCAATTCTCAAGTTGCAAAGATTCCTTCTAGGCGCAAATTTCATTGTGGAAACCGACCAGGAAGCTCTTACTGCCATGCAGAGCAAAAACTTGAAGAGCTCGAGGTCCACTCGATATGCCATAGCTCTTCAACCATTTCATTTTACGGTGCGAGCTATCCGTGGTTCGGATAATGTGATGGCAGACATTCTTTCCAGATGCCCACACGATTCCACTTAATTCTTCTGTTATATATAGTTACTGATTTACAGTCCTCTACTATAATGACATATCAGCACATATGTTATCACTTTTTGTGAATTTATAACATTGTACCATATAATGTTAAGGAGGCTTAGTTAGCGATATATGGGCCAAAAGTTTACGGCCACATTTATATACTGTAATTTGATTGATGTATTAAGAAATTTAGCATATACCATAAAGAATTTTTATTATTGATATTTTCGCAGCACATCTTTGACGTCTGCGAGATTATGTCCATTGTAGAACCTTGAAACATATCGAGCCCTAAGTCAATCTGGAGCGGATTATGTCCACGTCTTCATCTATTTAATTAGAACAATACAATGTATTATTATATTATATGCATGTATCATGTATTTTGTGTAATTCTAAAGTGCGGAATAGTAGTATATGACACCGCTGTTTGCACAACACTTCATTGTTTAATACTATGATAATATGTATTTTCATAGATTTGTATGAGTGTAATTTACCTTGCATTGTGATGTTGCCATCACTGTGGCATATGTTGGTGGCACCTCCCTGGAATATACGCATACACTTAAGGAAATATTTTCTCTAAGATTCTGAGATACAATCTCAGCTATCGCTCTATGCATCGCGATAGCCGCATATTAAGCATTATATCCACGCATCATACGTGCGTTTAGAGCCTGTTGTTTCTGGCTCTAGGATTTAAAAAAAAATGTTTCATTTTTTTCCCGGGGGTGTGGTAATCTGTTACGCACAGAATTTTTCAAAAGACATTGTATAATTTTTCAAATGACATTGTATAATTTTTTTCAAAAAAAGACATTGTATAATTTTGTCTAAAGACATAGTATAATTTTGTCTAAAGACATTGTGTAATTAACTTGTCTGAATTGTACACCTTGATTTTTTGCACAGTCTAAGATAAATAACTCTTGTTTTACTGTGAGTACATTTTGCAAGGATGATTACCTTCGCTTGTGACGGGACTCATCGGTCCATTTATTTTTGAACGATGTGTTAGTCACTCTCCTTTTATGGTAGTATCGGTCATCTGTTTCTTTGAATGATTTAAACCAGTGTTGAGGATTCGTTCGCTGTCCATATAAGGCAAGATTTCTTACAAAAATCTTTCTAGAAGGTCTTCAACCATCGTCTCGTTGAATTTCACTCAGGTGTAGGCTTTTCTGTGCATGTCTGACTTTCAGGGGTTAGAATCGTCTTCCGCCCTGCATTGATCGAGATGATGTACTGAGCAGAGGACAGACGCATCGGCGTCTTGTGATTTTTCATAGGGAAATATATTGTCTTTGTGAGTTAGTTATCTAACTAGACTTTTCCCAGTATTATTCAAGCCGCCTGGAGGCATATGTTTTAGTGGTTGATTCCGAAGAAAGGTAATACCTCTTGATTGAACTTTACGATACCATCTAGTAGTTCGACATTTTGTTGCTCTCTGCTCGCCTGTGTGATTCAAATTGGAGAGGTACTTTGATTAGGATTTCGCCACCGGTATCTTTATACCTGAACAATTTACATATATATGTCGCTTTAGACCAACAGGACTATTGTCTGTTTTCCAGGATTCGCTATGCCAGCGATTACGCCTAAGTCAAAGGGTTAGACTTAGGAATGTGATAAAGGTCAGTTCGACCTGTACTCCTCAATGCTATTTCTCGTGCAAACGATAACGGACTTATTTATTACACCTGATCTGTCAGCAGCAGGAGAGGAGTAATGATTATTATGTATGTGTACTGATGAAATGCAGCTGACACTGTTACACTATTGATAGTAAGGAATGTTAATGCATCCAGCACTGTGCCATATTATTTAGACAGATTTATGAATAATAACTTTATGACACTGTGACCATTGAACTGCTGTTTACGCTATGACTGATGAGGATTGGATCCTACATGAATATCAGTTGGCACCAATATTATTTCTGAATGCTACAATCGTTGAACTGTGATGTCTTATGACGTATGTAACGTGACTGTCATTGTGGTGTGCAATAAATGGTATATAAACGTCACGAGCAGTTACCATTTCTATGACTTTGCATGTCATTTTGCCTGTGCTGTACTCTGTGGACTATCCAACTACTTTACACACGGCAACAATAAAAACCAGATAGGACACCCTACAATACAACCGCAATCTACCCGGTGTCGATAGGGGTGGTACTTCAATTCAGCCTAAATCCACCCTTATCAGACATTAATTTTTAATAAAGGAATAGTAGATGGAAACATTGTTTCAGTGTTGAGGGATTCCGGATCAACCACCATTGGTATCCATCAATCCTTAGTACATCCTCGTTATGTTACTAAAGAGTTTGTACGCTGCCCTACTTTTGGGGGGACTATTGAATATTATCCCACTGCAATTATAGACGTTAATACCCCATTTTTTTCAGGGAGAGTAAAAGTATGTCTACTTCAAAATCCACTTGCTGATTTGACAGTCGGACGTATCCATGGCAGCAAAGACTGTACACCTGAGGAGATCTCAGAATGGGAAAGACTGAACTTGTATGCAGCCAATACAGTGACAACACGAGCTCAAGCTCATGAGTTAGACAAGAAGGATACTGCAGTTACCAAGATAGTTGATAACACTGACAATGAACCTAAATCAGTGATTGCGAAAAAGTCTTTTGCACTCAAGCAAACAGAAGATAATTCTTTGAAGAAATGTTTTGCATTAGTGAATAAATATAATGATATTTCTGTCAATAATAAAGTTTTTCTGGCCAGGAATATCACGAGACGTATTCTTGTATGTACGTTCCTGCGTTTTTTGCCAGGAAGTTAAGTCTCGTTGAGAATTCCATAATGCTCCCACTCAGGCCTGCGAGATATCGGTTCGTCCTTTCCATAAGATGGCAATAGACATTATTGGTCCTATGTTACTGTTGCATACATATTTTTGAATGCACAGATTACAAATGTACGATATGTCTATTTAATATGGAAAATATATTGTTGTATTTAATTGGGTACGAAAATGCTTTCTTTTGTAAAGCCAGATAATCCATTTTTGATTCATACGTTTGATTATATGGATAATCTCCCTTGATATTGATCGGGCGTAAGAATACTTATATTTTGGCATTCATCATTTGTCATAGCCAGAAAAAAGATTGATCGTTCTTAGAATGTTTATGGCCTGAATTCATATGTATTACATATTATTAGTGCAAGTAGATTCAGTCCTATATTGTATATTTTGTATGGGTAGGCAGGACTATATTCTTTATGCCGCACTAGCGGAGGTATTGGTTGTCTTAACGAGTCGTGATGAGTTCCGATATTGCCGCCTACAATGGCTGGTCACGTTTTTCCTAAGGGCTGGTCTTTCTAGAGTGAAAAATGATTTATGAAGTGATTTCTTCAGTAGGAGATGGTGTCTCTACAAGATTATAGTGTTAGAGACTCTCCTCATGTACTGTATTATTTTGGATTCGGACTCAAGGTAAATCCAGACCCTTTTGACGATCTCCTTATGGTTAGACCTAGATGAGGCAACGTATTTTCGTGCATCGTTGGTCGTTTAACTAGATATTGTAGTAGACGACAGGTTCCGTCAGCGCTTATGTCTTCATGAAGTAACCTTCTGACAAAGGGACTGTATGGTAACTCTAGAAAGTTATACTTATTCAAGTTTTGAATCAACTTTGGCTGATGATTATTCTTCTGCTGGGCGAGTGAGCGAAAGCTCAGGGAAGGAGGCCATCTTTGTATTCCTGTCATCATTTTTTATCACTGTCCAGAGAACGGGTCGTGTATCTTACTATTCGGACAGTGGCATGGGGATCTCATTTATATGAAAACCCCTTATCGTGGTTTCACAGTATGATATAAACATTGAACATAAGCAACCTAAGAACTTAGCAAGGGAAAGAAGGTTCGTCCATCGAACTCTTCAGTTGTTTACCGATCCGCCTTTACTGACGCGTTCAGTCAGATAGGGGATGCGGCCATAATGTATAACCACATTGAATGCTTTTTTGTACCACCCATTATATTTGAATGTTCCATGACATGGGATCTACTATTCATGCCTGAAGATTGATGTGTCAACATGTACTTATCATCTATTCATTCTGTCCCAATATGTGCGTCTGAATAAACTGTATGAAAAGATTCCAGCAGTCTGCATTGGTGCCTTATAGACATGAGTGAATGAGTTCTTTAGATTGGTCAAGATACGAACATTCCATCATTCGCGTTTATAACACTCTACACTCTCACTCCATATTTACACCATCCTGCGTCGGTTGAATTGACCAAGTTAAGGGCCTGCTCCTCCTGGAGCCTCAGAAGGAAACCAGTTCCTGCATCATTGACGTCCTGCGAGTTTCCGTCCAGTGATGATCAGAGTATGCCACCATCTAACACCACTTTTTACAGCTGTCTTTGCCTTCCCTAACTCGGGACTAGAGTGAGTTACCCATTTACAGCACCGCTGGGTAGACTGGAGCATGCCTGGTATCATTCGACACTGTTCCCACTTTTTACAGTAGTGGCTAATCAATTAACACAGCAGTGACATTTTACAGGCCTTTTTCACCTTTTTACAGTGGTGAGCCAGATTCATGGGTCCAGCCTTCGCAGTCTTGTTATTGAGAGTCATTTACAGTTACAAGAACGTTTGTTTGACCACATCAACACCAGTAGGACAGCTATACAGTCGATGTCAGCTTGACCTGTTCTGTTCCAGCGTATACAGTAACTAGGTCAGCGTTTGTTGACATTTTTTTTCGTTGGACATTTGCCATAGAACATACAGCGTTACACAGCAAGTTTGTTTGGAAAAGACAGCATTACACATCAGTGTTGGAGCATATATTTGACAGTGTTTGCGAAATGTACAGTGCAACTGGAGCGAGAAGTTTTACTTGTGATTCTTAGGAACAGTAAACAGTGGATTCTCCTGCACTGCCATAGTTTGTGTTGAACTTTAATGATTTAGGCCAGAATTAATTATTTAATAAAGTACCATACTACTGTACCATTATTCAGTACAACTGAGCCTTCTCCGCAACACATTCTATCTGCAACACATTACATTGCATTATATTATAAGTTTATGCTATATGTACATTTATGTTTACATGTTTATATGTGATATTTGTTTGTACTCTGCGGGTTGTTGTTTTGGTTGGGCGGTGTCACACAACAGAGTATCCCACGTAATAGAGGGTCTGATGTGTGCGTTTCTATAGGTGCAATTTTCTTGACTGAAAATTTGCGGCGACAGCTGTTGCTATTAGTGTTAGCTGTGAAGACTGTATTCATTGTTGTTTTTGTAATATTCCTCTGTTCTTTAGTTTGTTTTGATTTGTTTGTAATTTGTTGGTCTACCCTTTTCTATTTTTGATTTCTATACACAATTTATGTTTATACACTGTGGCGTTATTTGTCTTGTTATCTTATTGCAGTTATCATCATAGATTCTGTGATCATTTTCTTTGATTTGTCCTATTTAATTTAATTTGATTTCTGCAAATGTTCTCATATGGTCTTTTCTTGTTTGTCCTTTGTGAATGTCTTGAGTTGACATATGATATATGAGGTATAGTTGAATACACTTATATTATAGTACAGACCAGTACTTATGATCATTGATTACACTAAGAAAGTGTACAAGACCTTTGTAAGGTTTGTCTCCCACAGTGATTGGGATAGAAAATATTATTTTCCACAGGTACACAAGTGATCATTGATTACATTAAGGAAGTATACAAGACCTTTGTAAGGCTTGTCTCCCACAGTGTTTGGGATATACAGTTATTGTTTTCCACAGGTACTCAAATTATCATTGGTTATATTATAAACAAAATAACCATACAAGTTTTTCACTAAGACTAAGTCTATAGTATAGACTTGTCTCCCATGAAAGTGAAATAAGGTAATTTATTTACTTTTTCAGGTTTCTGATTTAATAAGACAAGATGTCTACAGTAGATTACTTTATTGCACAAGGGAAATCCCTTGATAAGACTGGGAAAGAGTTAGAAGAATGGGAAACTGCTCAATTTGCTATTGCATTAAAATTAGAAGAAAAAAATTAGAAGCTGCTGCTGAGGAGAGAAAAGCTGCTGCTGAGGAGAGAAAAGCTGCTGCTGAGGAGAGAAAACTTCAAATAGAAGAAAAAAATTAGAAGCTGCTGCTGAGGAGAGAAAAGCTGCTGCTAATGCTGCTGCTGAACAAAAGAAATTGCAGATGCAGGTGGAAGAAAGGAGATTTGAGGCAGAGCAAAAAAGACTAGACTGAGAAGCTGCTGCTGCTATTGAACAAAAAAGAATAGACAGAGAAACTGAACAGAAAAGAATAGACAGAGAAACTGAACAGAAAAGATTAGACAGAGAAGCTGAAGAGAGAAAAGCAATAAGAGAACATGAGTTTGAATTAGAGAAATTGAAATTGACAAGTATGAGTAATGTTAATCAGGCATCTAGTGGTAATAGTAAACCCTTTACTTACAAAGTTAAGGTACCAACATTCAATTCTGCCAATAATGATATAACATTCTGGCTTCAGAGGTTTGAACGTGCTTGTCGGGCTCATAATGTTGATAAATCGCAATATGTTAACCAATTATCTGAGAATCTAACAGGCGATTCTCTCACTAGTCTATGTTTGGTTGAAGAGGATGACAAGGATAATTATGATGTTATTACGGCAGCCTTGATTAAGAAGTTTCAGTTACCAGAGGAAGGTTATCGCATGTTGTTTAAAAGAATGGTACCTGAGACGGGGGTTGAATTCTCAGAATTCATTGGGAAAATACGTCTTACATTTCAACGATGGATTGAATTATCCAAAATAGAAAAAACATATGATGCTCTTATGGATTTGTTGCTCAGAGACAAGGTCATGTCTTCTATCAATAAACATTTCCTTGAATTTCTACACGAGCGTAAGCCACAAACACTAAAACAAATGCAAGAATATTGTGACCAATACGTTACGGCACACCCGGACGTAACTCTTAGCAACACTAAGATTAAAGAGGGTATGCCGGTTGCTTCAGCAACACAATACAATCCCAAGTACCCACACAACTTTCAGGGAGCTCAAAATAAATTTGACAAAAAGGTTAATTGGCGTAATCATCAAAACTAAGGTAACCAACCAAATCAGGGTTCTTCTTCTAAATTCTGGAAACGGGTTGACAGTCCTCGATACAGGGGTGGCCATAACTATAGAAATTTCCGTAGAGGAAGTAATAATAGAAATTACCAGGGTGATCCTTCTTGGACACAACGGGATCAATCCTACAGGGATTCTCACTATAATGAGCATGATGATTATAATGATGAACATTATGACTTAAACCCAAACAGGGGTTATAACAGAGGGAATAATAATTACAGAGGCAACAATAATCGAGGTAGATCACAACACAAAAGACATGGTAAATCTCATTACCAGGCTAACTCCGCACAACAAGAGTTTCATGAAGCCGGTAAGCAAACCAATGATAAGAAAGACTCTAATAATGTGGGATGTTCTGCTTTCGATTTTGACAGAGCATTTCAGTGTTCCCAATGCAAAACATTATTCGAGCCAACCACAGTTTCGACTTTAAGCTGTGGTCATCCTCTTCCCGCCCTCCCTGCGTCAGTCGCGCATGATGGAAGAGGGGCTCTTAAGTTAAATAATGGTTTAGTAGATGGTACTCCGGTCTCAATTCTCTTCGATTCCGGGTGCACCACCATTGGGGTGAGGCAGTCACTTATAGATCCTTCTCGAGCCACTGGCAAAATAATCAAATGCATAACATTTGGTGGCACATTGGAGAAATACTCCACTGCCATTATCAACATTTCTACTCCCTTCTTTACAGGAGATGTGCACGCATGTCTTCTGCCGAATCCGATCGCTGATCCTATCGTCGGTCGCATTCATGGTGCGAAAGAATGCACTCCGCAACAAATTGCCGAGTGGGAAAGTGATAATATGCATACTGCAAATGCTGTAGTCACTAGAGCTCAAGCTCTAAACATGCCGCAATCTTCGCCTTCTGGAGATAATGATGACTAGAACCAAGGTGATCTCTTGGAGATTTCGCATGATTCCTTTATAAAACAGCAGGAAGATGATCCTACTCTAAAGAAATTCTTTGCTCTAGCAAAAGAAGGTGATCTGAATAAGGACACAAATCGTAAATCTTGGATTACGATGAAGAATGGGGTACTTGTACGTATGGTACAAGACTCCGCTAAGTCCATTCATTCTCAAATTCTTGTGCCCAAAAATTTGAGAGTTAAAATCTTACAGCACGCTCATGATTCTCAGTGTGCTGGGCATATGGGTTTTTCCCGTACTAAATCTAGAGTTCTTGCGTCTTTCTTTTGGCCGTTGGTGAACAAGGACATACAGATCTAATGTCGATCCTGTAGGGTATGTCAGGAAGTTAAATCCAAAGGTCCACGCCATGCTGCACCTATTCAGGCTGCAGATATTCCAATTCGACCATTTCAAAAAAATGGCGATAGACATCATTGGTCCATTTAAGACAAAGTCTGCTAGAGGACACCAATATATCTTGACGTGTGTTGATATGTGCACACGTTGGCCAGAGGCTATCCCTCTGAAGAGCATAACTACTGCTGATATTGCAGATGCTCTTTGGCTTATATTCTCTCGTCTGGGATTTCCAGGAGAAATATTGTCAGACCATGGTACCCAACTCGTATCGGATACCATGTCTCAAGTGATGTCAACTCTTAAGATAGAAAGATCTCTGAGTAGTATTTATCATCCTATGTCCAATGGCATGGTAGAGCGTCTTAATAGAACTCTGAAAAACCTATTAGGTAAGATAACTGACGATCATCCTCAGGATTGGGACAGGGTTTTACCCGCGGCTCTCTTTGCATACAGAGAGGTCGCCAATGAACATACAGGATTTTCTCCCTTTGAACTTGTCTTTGGCGCGAAACCGCGAGGTCCTATGTCCTATGTCTACTTCATGATCTCATAACTGCTGATAATATTGTCGATGACACAAAATCCTCTTATGAATATGTCATTGCACTTAGACACAAGATTATTGAAGCATGCAAATTGGCAACTGCTTCTTCTGAATTTGCGAAACAGAAGGCAAGGCAATTTGCCAATAAGACCAGACGCTTGCGACAACTCTGTCCAGGTGACAAAGTATTGGTCCTGCTACCTTGTAGAGAAAACAGACTCCTTATTTCTTGGAAAGGTCCGTACGATGTAATATCAAAAGTTTCCGATGTCGACTATATTGTCGATACTGATGGGAAGCATAAGACCTTCCACATCAACATGCTCACGGAATTCCACAAACGTCCGGATTATTTACAACCTGTTTTCCAGGCAACGGACGATTCACCAGTCCCACATGGACATTACTCATCACTGTCAGTAATACAGGATGAGGAAACGAGTTTCTCAGATGTGAATCTCCCTTTTCCAATGATTCCGCTTCATTCTAATGAGTCATGGAAAGATGTTGCAATTTCTCTCGAATTATCTCCAGGAGAACAGAAACAAGTGTCTGCTATGTTACAACAATTTCAGGATGTCCTTACTGACATTCCTGGACGAACTAATGTCATTGAATACGACATTATTCTTACTGACCATAATCCTATAAGAGTCAGACCGTATCCTATCCCGATACATTTTCAAGCGCAGGTAGAAAGAGAGTTGGATGAAATGATAGAGTTGGAAATAATTGAACCATCCACATCAGCATATTCTTCACCGATGGTTATCGTGCGAAAAAAAGACAACAACATACGTCTTTGCGTTGATTATCGCAAATTGAACCAAGTGACGAAATTTGATGCTGAACCTATGCCTTTACTTGAAGAGCTACTTACTAGACTATCCAATTCGCATTTCTTTACTAAACTCGATTTGTCTAAGGGATATTGGCAAGTTCCTCTATCCGAACACGCCAAACCGTTTACTGCTTTTTCGACACCAAGGGGTCTATTCCAATGGAATTTTATTGTTGCATACATATTTTTGAATGCACAGATTTTAAATGTACGATATGTCTATTTAATATGGAAAATATATTGTTGTATTTAATTGGGTACGAAAATGCTTTCTTTTGTAAAGCCAGATAATCCATGTTTGATTCATACGTTTGATTATATGGATAATCTCCCTTGATATTGATCGGGCGTAAGAATACTTATATTTTGGCATTCATCATTTGTCATAGCCAGAAAATAGATTGATCGTTCTTAGAATGTTTATGGCCTGAATTCATATGTATTACATATTATTAGTGCAAGTAGATTCAGTCCTATATTGTATATTTTGTATGGGTAGGCAGGACTATATTCTTTATGCCGCACTAGCGGAGGTATTGGTTGTCTTAACGAGTCGTGATGAGTTCCGATATTGCCGCCTACAATGGCTGGTCACGTTTTTCCTAAGGGCTGGTCTTTCTAGAGTGAAAAATGATTTATGAAGTGATTTCTTCAGTAGGAGATGGTGTCTCTACAAGATTATAGTGTTAGAGACTCTCCTCATGTACTGTATTATTTTGGATTCGGACTCAAGGTAAATCCAGACCCTTTTGACGATCTCCTTATGGTTAGACCTAGATGAGGCAACGTATTTTCGTGCATCGTTGGTCGTTTAACTAGATATTGTTGTAGATGACAGGTTCCATCAGCGCTTATGTCTTCATGAAGTAACCTTCTGACAAAGGGACTGTATGGTAACTCTATAAAGTTATACTTATTCAAGTTTTGAATCAACTTTGACTGATGATTATGAACTTAGCAAGGGAAAGAAGGTTCGTCCATCGAACTCTTCAGTTGTTTACCGATCCGCCTTTACTGACGCGTTCAGTCAGATAGGCGATGCGGCCATAATGTATAACCACATTGAATGCTGTTTTGTACCACCCATTATATTTGAATGTTCCATGACATGGGATCTACTATTCATGCCTGAAGATTGATGTGTCAACATGTACTTATGATCTACTCGTTCTGTCCCAATATGTGCGTCTGAATAAACTGTATGAAAAGATTCCAGCAGTCTGCATTGGTGCCTTATAGACATGAGTGAATGAGTGCTTTATATTGGTCAAGAGACGAACATTCCATCATTCGCGTTTATAACATTCTACACTCTCACTCCATATTTACACCATCCTGCGTCGGTTGAATTGACCAAGTTAAGGGCCTGCTCCACCTGGAGCCTCAGAAGGAAACCAGTTCCTGCATCATTGACGTCCTGCGAGTTTCCGTCCAGTGATGATCAGAGTATGCCACCATCTAACACCACTTTTTACAGCTGTCTTTGCCTTCCCTAACTCGGGACTAGAGTGAGTTATCCATTTATAGCACCGCTGGGTAGACTGGAGCATGCCTGGTATCATTCGACACTGTTCCCACTTTTTACAGTAGTGGCTAATCAATTAACACAGCAGTGACATTTTACAGGCCTTTTTCACCTTTTTACAGTTACCAACTGCAAGAGGTCATAGGTACATATTAACATGCATCGACCTATGCACTCGATGGCCAGAGGCTATACCTCTTAAAAATATTACGACATCTGATATAGCTGATGCTTTGTTATTGATATTTTCCAGACTTGGCTTTCCAAAAAAATTACTGTCAGATCATGGACCTCAATTTGTGTCTGACACAATGAAGGAAGTAATGAAGACACTTAATATAGGAAGAAGTCTCATTAGTGTCTATCATCCAATGAGCAATGGTTCAGTTGAGAGGCTCAACCGCACCATTAAACAACTGTTACATAAAGTTACTGTAAACAATCCTCAAGATTGGGACAGAGCTATTCCAGCTGTCTTGTTCGCGTACCGAGAGATTCCGCATGAACAAACCGGTTTCTCTCCGTTCGAGTTAGTGTTTGGTGCTCCACCAAGAGGTCCAATGAGACTTATTAAAGACTTACTACTCGACTCTGAGATGACTCAGGAAGCACAGTCATCTTATGAATACGTTATTAACTTACGTAAACAAATCATAGATATTTGCCAAATGGCAAAAGCTTCATCAGAGGCTGCGAAAGATAAAGCAAGACAATTCCAAAATAAAAATAGACGATTACGCCAGTTATTTCCTGGTGACGAAGCTTTCGTGCTACTTCCACGAAAGGATAATAAATTGTTGATCGCTTAGAACGGTCCTTATAAGGTAGAAGATAGAATTTATGACGTCGACTATATATTAGACATAAAAGGTCAGAACAAAACTTACCATATAAACATGTTGAAAGAGTTCTTTACTCGTCTGCTACATCTACAGTCTATTTTTCCCGACTTAGACGATCAATTGGTTCTTGCCAATATTCTAGTCTTTCGGTGATTCAGGAAGAGGAATAATCATTTCCTGAGGTTAAAACGTCTTTTCCTATACCGGCATTACAATCTTCCGAATCTTGGAGAGATGTTGCAATTTCATCTTCACTTACCTCACAGGAAAATAATTCTATTAGTAAACTTTTAGAGACTTACTCTGATGTTTTAACTGATATACCAGGTCGAACTTCAATAATCTCTCACGACATTATACTTAAGGACAGTACACCAATAAAACTTCGTCCTTACTCCGTTCCTATTCATTTTCAAGATAAAACATCTCAAGAACTTAAACAAATGTTAGCATTAGGAATAATAGAACATAGTAACTCCTTATTTGCTTCACCACTAGTTATTGTTAGAAGAAAAGGACAATAATGTACGTCTATGCGTAGATTACAGGAAACTTAATGCTCAAACTGTAGCAGACAGTGAACCTCACCCTTTAATTGACGATCTACTTACTGATCTTTCGTCAGCTAAACATTTCACAAAAAATTGACTTAACCAACGGATATTGGCAGATTCCCTTAACTGAACAAGCAAAATATTACAATGCATTTTCGACTCATCAAGGTCTCTACCAGTGGAATGTCATGCCTTTTGGGCTAATGAACGCTCCTGCAACGTTCATTCGCATGATGCAAAAAGTTTTATCTTGCAGATCAGACATCATCACATATATTGATGGTATTTGTCTATTAAGTTCGTCTTTTGATAAACATTTCATAGGTTTAAGTTCAGTATTAGATATTTTAAGAACTAATAACTTAACTGCCAGACCAAGTAAAATGCAAATAGGTTTCCATGAAATAATATTCCTATGACATATCATAGGGGCTGGAAAAATCCAAACTATTCCCCAAAATGTTTCAAAGATTTTAAAACTATCAGTTCCACAAACAAAGAAACAAGTTAGGAGCTTACTGGGTCTCGTTCAGTCTTATAGTAGGTTCATTCCCAACTTGTCGTCCATTACGGCTGTCTTGTCTTCGTTATTGAAGAAAGATATGCCTACAAAAATTAAGTGGACAACTGACTGCGACACAACGTACAGATGCGAGCAGTTACGGATTAGGAGGTACCCTGTTACAAGAACATGACGGCGTACTTCACCCAACTCTATACATATCGAGAAAACTCAACGATGCCGAATGCAAATACTCCGTCATAGACAAAGAACTGTTAGGCGTCGTATGGGCAATTCAGAAGTTAGACAAGTTCTTTTTTGTCGCACCGTTTGTTATTCAGACAGACCAGAAAGCAGTAACGTCACTCAGAAGAGCCAACCATAAAAACGCCAAGCTTGCTCGTTTCTCCATACTACTGCAGCCTTTCGATTTCAAAATTGAAGCCATTCCAGGATACGAAAACGTCGTGGCAGATACTTTGTCACGCAATCCTTTGTCACAACACGATGAAAAGGAATAACTCAATGAACTCAAACTGTTTATATACTGAAACTTATTCGAAAGACTACAAATTCACAATTGATAATGAACAAACATATCGAGTCTGTAACAAACGATGGAAAATTCGTGATGAAATTTCAAATTCAAAGAACTTACAGAATCCTAGGGCAAAAATATTAACAAAGAAACATTCTTCATACGTTCAAAATAGTAATATTTCGTTTCAAATAATCACTTGACATTAGCGACCTCGTTTGAATATTCACGGACTTTGGTTAGTGTCCTTACGTAACTCAAGCGACTTCAAACATTCTTCATTGAAAGTACAAAGTGAAAATAGGATCAAAATGACTTATAGAGGTACTTTCTACTACTTTCGTCGGAACTAAGAATCATTTATGACCGCATGAAGTATTGTTAATGGAACATTACGTACATCAATGAAATAAGGACAACGCATTCGTTGGAATTGACATTACTAATTTCGAGATTTATTGTGATTAAATAAAGTGATGAGAAAAGAATTTCTATACATACAGTATCACACAAATAGAAAATATAATTACGTTAGTTAATTAACTGTTGGTTATTATATGCATTTATGAACTTACGTTAATATAATAATGACATATATATTTATAGGTATTCCATATTATTAATTTATAGATTAATTTAGTTATATTTACTTAGATATTTTTCTTCTTTTGCGCACATATATTCTATCCTAATCAATTAATTTACTAGTACTTTCTCTTTATATAGTTAGTTCTATAGTTAATTAGTTTATATTATAATATTGATTACTACTTCACACTCTTATTAGTTAAGATAGAATTTTAGTTATTGACATAATTATTTATCGGATAGTTGACACTCTGACAGTTGACATCTTTTATTTATTGGTTAACTTGACATATGTTTTTGTAGTTATTGGCATGAACTCAATTTGACTACAACCTTCGACAATATTACGTGATACGTAGGTCGATAATCTTTTAATTTTTTTTTTCAAATAACTATGAAAAAAAAATCTATAGAATAGATTTTTTTCCCGTCGGCCAGGGGAATGTTACGAGAGGGTTTATGATGTTAGCCACTATTGTAGTGAGCTCTGTTAAAAGTTGCACACTTTGGGTTTTGAAATGCTATTAATATAAATTATGTTTTCGCGCTTCACTGTAGTGAACGCGAAGTGTATAAGTTGCCTAGTTTTAGGATGACGTGTCGCGTTCATAAGCTAGCACGTGACGACATTGTAATTGTACCCTTTTTATGTTGATCGTGGTCTTAGACGGACGCGATTTTTGGAAGACTCCCGTGATAATGTATTGCGAGTAGACTCTATGGAAGGGAAGTGATCTTTGTAATGTTTTTTGGACAAAGTGAAATTATAGGTTGTGGCACTTGAATGCCCGATTAAGCTGATGCTTGTTTAAAAGAGGATAGGAATAATATCTTCTCGTATGATCGAGAACAAAGCGATGATTGCTACTCACAGCGTTAAGTCACGCCTGTGAGGAATTTATCCCTGAGTTGTATTGAGCTGTGATTAGCTCGCGGCTAGCCTGCATGTATTTTGACTGAGTGGGGTTTCAAACAGTCGAGTCTCGTGACAGGGATTTCACAGTGTGTGCCCTGGGTGTGTACGAGAGAGCAGTGTGTCCTGGGGGTTGACTGAGGGAGTCAGCTAGAAGTGTGTGTCTGCGCAGAGCACTGGGAATATGTCTAGCGATAGTTTTCGCTGTGTGTTGAGTATTTAAGAAGTGTGGAGATTTGTAAGGCCATTAATATAACTGCCGTAGTTGCAGTCTTAAGTGTTTAAGAAGTGTGGAGGTTTGTAAGGCCATTAATATAACTGCCGTAGTTGCAGTCTTGAGTATTTAAGAAGTGTAGAGATTTGTAAGGCTATTAATATAACTGCCGTAATGTCAGTCTTGAGTATTTAAGAAGTGTGGAGATTTGTAAGGCCATATTTAAGAAGTGTAGAGATTTGTAAGGCCATTAATATAACTGCCGTAGTTGCAGTCTTGAGTATTTAAGAAGTGTAGAGATTTGTAAGGCCATTAATATAACTGCCGTAGTTGCAGTCTTGAATATTTAAGAAGTGTAGAGATTTGTAAGGCCATTAATATAACTGCCGTAGTTGCAGTCTTGAATATTTAAGAAGTGTAGAGATTTGTAAGGCCATTAATATAACTGCCGTAGTTGCAGTCTTGAGTATTTAAGAAGTGTAGAGATTTGTAAGGCCATTAATATAACTGCCGTAGTTGCAGTCTTGAGTATTTAAGAAGTGTGGAGATTTGTAAGGCCATTAATATAACTGCCGTAGTTGCAGTCTTGAGTATTTAAGGAGTGAGATATTTGAAAGCCATGATTATGATCATAACTGCCGAGTGTGCAGTTCAGTATTGCTATCGCTGAGATATTTCATGCTTTTGCTTTCACCGTATTTTCGCCTATGCCGTTGTGTCTGTGTTGTAACGGAATAAACAGTATCGAACTGTTCCCAGTCGTTTACAACCCTCTTTTGACTTCTCCATGTACTCTTACGTACGTACTGTGGGGTGTAACTGAATCTACATACACCCATGTCAACATTGCAGACACAGGGACAGGACAGCAGCATACATATATATGGAATTAGCCTGTGTGGCGGATGTAATTAAGAATCTGTTACCTCTACAGAGGTGTGTTACCTCAACAGTAGAGTGTACTTGAAAGAATATTCAACAGGTGGAAGAATACCCGATGATTAATATTATCCTATACCTACCCCCACAGTGACTAACAGTGGTGGCCAGTATGGGGACATAACAAATCTCCAAATTTTTCGTCACATAACCAGAGTGACTTTCCTCAACTAAAGCCTAAGTTTTCTTATAGGCAGGGTAATAAGAATGATAAGGGTCTATTGAATGATACTGCTTGTTCTAATTTTGATGTCGAGAAAGCATCTCGTTGTGTTAGGTGTAAAAATCTATTGCAGAATACAGCAATGACGACATACAAGTGCGGTCATATTTTTTTTGACATTATGTTTTTGCGCCTGCGCTAGATTGTTTATTATAGTTAGTAATGTGTAGTATCATTAGTTCTTTTAAATTGTTTTGATGTTTTGATGTAATTTTTCTATATTTAGCGCGTGACTGTCCGTCAGTGCGACATTTTTTTTATTGTTTTCATATTACGTATAATTTATTTTAGTTAGGTATAAGTTTTATAATTTAGTTAAATTACTTATTATGTTTAGTTTTGTCATAAGCTTTCTTTTGTGGTGTTAGATACACTTTGTCATTTTGTGTTGTAATTTTCATTTATGATTGTAATTATTTAGACAATACATTCTTTAATTTAGATAGTTATAATAATGTGTTGTTACTATTTTTCTCTACATTTTCATCTTTACTTTCCATCAGTCTTTGTTGACTATTCAATATTACTTTACATCTTTTCTGTTGTCTTTTCAGTATCGTTTCATACTTTCGTTATACTTCTGTGTTTAGTCTACGTTCCATTTCATGTTTCTTGTATACTTTTTCTCGTTACGTTTATTATACTTTCATTCTTTGTATTGTTAGATTAATTATAACTTAAGATAATAATTGTATTTATTTTACATTTAAGGAATTGTATACCTGATTGTTATCTTGAGATTTTATTTGATTTTTTTCATATTCTGATTTCTATTTTTTCTCCAATTACGAATCATACTTCGTTTTTTTGGATCGTGTCTTTTCTTTTACTATTGGTTGTTTCCTGTTTAGTCTGTATTGAACATACTTAGCTTGGTTTTGTATTAGATTAATTTTTGTATACTTCTTTGATTTTGTAGGACACTTCATTTTTACATTTACTGCTGATATTTTTTTGTAAATGTACTAGTTTGGTTTATCATAAGATAAAGTTTTTGTAGGTATATGTTAAAACTTTTTTATTTTCTAAATTTTTGGGAGTTTGATTTTCAAAAAAATGATAGAATCATTTTTTTCCCCGGGTGTGTGGGAAACTGTTGCGAGTAGACCCTATAGAAGGGAAGTGATCTTTGGAATGTTTTTTGGACAAAGTGAAATTATGGGTTGTGGCACTTGAATGCTCGATTAAGCTGATGCTTTTTTAAAAGGGGATAGGAATAATATCTTCTCGTATGATCGAGAACAAAGCGATGATTGCTACTCACAGCGTTAAGTCACGCCTGTGAGGAATTTATCCCTGAGTTGTATTGAGCTGTGATTAGCTCGCGGCTAGCCTGCATGTATTTTGACTGAGTGGGGTTTCAAACAGTCGAGTCTCGTGACAGGGAGTTCACAGTGTGTGCCCTGGGTGTCTACGAGAGAGCAGTGTGTCCTGGGGGTTGACTGAGGGAGTCAGCTAGAAGTGTGTGTCTACGCAGAGCACTGGGAATATGTCTAGCGATGGTTTTCGCTGTGTGTTGAGTATTTAAGACGTGTGGACATTTGTAAGGCCATTAATATAACTGCCGTAGTTGCAGTCTTGAGTATTTAAGAAGTGTGAAGATTTGTAAGGCCATTAATATAACTGCCGTAGTTGCAGTCTTGAGTATTTAAGAAGTGTGGAGATTTGTAAGGCCATTAATATAACTGCCGTAGTTGCAGTCCTGAGTATTTAAGAAGTGTAGAGATTTGTAAGACCATTAATATAACTGCCGTAGTTGCAGTCTTGAGTATTTAAGAAGTGTGGAGATTTGTAAGGCCATTAATATAACTGCCGTAGTTGCAGTCTTGATTATTTAAGAAATGTAGAGATTTGTAAGGCCATTTATATAAATGCTGTAGTTGAAGTCTTGAGTATTTAAGAAGTGTGGAGATTTGTAAGGCCATATTTAAGAAGTGTAGAGATTTGTAAGACCATTAATATAACTGCCGCAGTTGCAGTCTTGAGTATTTAAGAAGTGTAGAGATTTATAAGGCCATTAATATAACTGCCGTAGCTGCAGTCTTGAGTATTTAAGAAGCGTGGAGATTCGTAATGCCATTAATATAACTGCAGTAGTTGCAGTCTTGAGTATTTAAGAAGTGTAGAGATTTGTAAGGCCATTAATATAACTGCCGTAGTTGCAGTCTTGAGTATTTAAGAAGTGTGGAGATTTGTAAGGCCATTAATATAACTGCCGTAGTTGCAGTCTTGAGTATTTAAGTAGTGAGATATTTGAAAGCCATGATTATGATCATAACTGCCGAGTGTGCAGTTCAGTATTGCTAGCGCTGAGATATTTCATGCTTTTGCTGTCACCGTATTTTCGCCTATGCCGTTGTGTCTGTGTTGTAACGGAATAAACAGTATCGAACTGTTCCCAGTCGTTTACAACCCTTTTTTGACTTCTCCATGTACTCTTACGTACGTACTGTTGGGTGTAACTGAATCTACATACAGCCATGTCAACTTTGCAGACACAGGGACAGGACAGCAGCATACATATATATAGAATTAGCCTGTGTGGCGGATGTAATTAAGAATCTGTTACCTCTACAGAGGTGTGTTACCTCAACAGTAGAGTGTACTTGAAAGAATATTCAACAGGTGGAAGAATACCCGATGATTAATATTATCCTATACCTACCCCCACACAGAGCCGGATTAACGTAGTAGCACAAGTAGCATATGCTACGGGCCCCGCGCTTTTAGGGGCCCCGCGCCAATAAATATGTACATAATTTTTTGGTCATCTTCTAATACGAGCGTTGATGGGAAGGAGCGAAGCTCCTGACCGGGTTGGAAGGAAAGTCCACCGAACCCCCAGCCTCGCAATGGCATGTCAGTGGGCCAAAAGAGCTGGAAAGCTCGAGTGCCGCTGGTTAGAGGATGAAAAAAAAAATACGGGAGCGTTAAATAATGATCTTGTGTATTTATTTCAAAGCGCCTTTTCTTTGGTGTCACGAAATTTGTGAGAGAAAGAGCCTGCATAAGAGGTGGGGTGACTTTGTGACTCTTCATTATTTTAATCTTAACTGTTTGCGGAGGAAGCCATAAGTGGCGTTGAAAATTTGGTCACGTTTGGACGGAAGCCACTTTTTTTGGCTATATGCGACTGCCCCTAAGATAATTTTGTTTCGTTCTTTGTGAAATGAATTTGCATTAACAATAAAAACTGTTTGAGAATTTAAGAAACGGAAATTTGTTTTATTGAGGTATACGGCTGCTCGCACTCTATTTCGATTTTGAGTTAAATTTCTTGGATTTGTAAGGTTAGAAAACTCAAAAAATGACAAGTAGACACAGAGATATTGGACGTTTAATTAACTGCTTCTGGAAGTTGAAAAACGTAAAGCGAAGGAAAGAAAAAAGAAAGAAGAGATCAAGGCCATTGTGAATATATCAAAAACACGTGAGTGACAGAATTGAGTTGATGTTCAGGAAGGTGGTAGATTTAAGGCCATGAATGGAAGTGCCGTAGTTGCAGTCTAGTATTAGTGCAGGCTGTGCATCAGAGAACATACAGGCCAAAAATATAACTGCACTGAGTCTGAATGTGAAATAATAAGTGAAACGAAGAAGTGACTCTAGATTTTGTGAGGCCGATTAATATAGATGACTGTGAGCGTGAATATGGTATATCCAAGAGAAGTGTGAAAAAATATGTCAAGGCCATGTTGATAGTGCCTTCTCTTCCTCCGTGCGATTGTATCACTGAAAAGAATTTAAGTCAGAAGTCTTATTTTAAGGCATATTCATAAAAGTTACAAACAAGCAACATGCAAGAGTAAATTTAAGGTTATGCTAGATTTGTAAGTAAATAACGCCTAGTTGCAGTCTGCAAGTTATTTAAGAAGTGTAAAGATTTACTGTGGAAGGCCATTAATATAACTGCCGTAGTTGCAGTCTTGAGTATTTAAGAAGCGTCGAGATTTGTAAGGCCATTAATATAACTGCCGTAGTTGCAGTCTTGAAATTTAAGAAGTGTAGAGAACTTGTGTAAAATGGCCATTAATAAACTACCGTAGTTGCAGTCTTGAATTTAAGAGAATAATTGAAGTTGTGAAGTTTTTAGCAGAACGAGGCCTTTCATTTCGTGGCAGTGATGAAATTGTTGGGTAGTTGCAACGTCTTGAGTATTTAAGAAGTGTAGGAAGTTTGTAAGGCCATTTTATAACTACCGTAGTTGCAGTCTTGAGTATTTAAGAAGTGTGGAGATTTGTTAGGCCATTAATATAACTGCCGTAGTTGCAGTCTTGAGTATTTAAGTAGTGAGATATTTGAAAGCCATGATTATGATCATAACTGCCGAGTGTGCAGTTCAGTATTGCTAGCGCTGAGATATTTCATGCTTTTGCTGTCACCGTATTTTCGCCTATGCCGTTGTGTCTGTGTTGTAACGGAATAAACAGTATCGAACTGTTCCCAGTCGTTTACAACCCTTTTTTGACTTCTCCATGTACTCTTACGTACGTACTGTGGGGTGTAACTGAATCTACATGTCACACCAGGACAACATGCAGTGGCAGTTTATAGGATTACAAGCACAATTATATATATAGAATTAGCCTGTGTGGCGGATGTAATTAAGAATCTGTTACCTCTACAGAGGTGTGTTACCTCAACAGTAGAGTGTACTTGAAAGAATATTCAACAGGTGGAAGAATACCCGATGATTAATATTATCCTATACCTACCCCCACAGTGACTAACATAATGCTATTGATGTAAAGGATTTATTTATTATATGGCACCAGGGTCTGCTTATTGGATATGGATACAATTTACGTTCATTTTTGATGAAGTGGAATATTCTTCAAATCGGATATAATGTTTAGGGAGCAATTTCTTCGTGCAAAATTTTCTGTCCACAGATGGGGTTTGACCCTAATCCCCATGCACCCAATGGGGAAAGCAGACAGTGGCGGGACAACACCTAATTGACTCGGGGCTGCCCAGCTTGAAGCGGGCGGTAGCTGTCCACTGAGATCCTAGAACCGCTGTCGGAAGTAGCCCCTGGCGCCATGCTCTACGCCAGTTGGCAAAATGCTTGTAACCGGTCACTGCTACTTCCCGTATTTTGCCGACACCTATAGGGTGAAGCTGGAGTGTCCTCTCCAGGGCGCGAACTTTGGCACAGTTATATAGAGATCCAGTTGTTGACCTTACAGCATGTTCCCCCTCTCCACGCAGCAGGCAGATCCAAAGTTTGGTACCAACCACGTGGTGCAGGCGTTGACAGAATAATGCCAGTATGAATGTATGTGACCGTGCTGATCACATGCTTGGGTATTATGGCATTCGCAAACGACGCAGCAACAAGTGGTGGAAAAAAATATTCTTCTGGATAATGGAAATTACTTGTACCAATGCTTTCATCCTCTACAGGCTCACATGCAGTAGAAAAATGACACTAAAACAGTTCAAACTATCTCTGATTGATGCTTTGCTGCAGTGAGCAGCCAATCTAATGCCCGAGCCACAGAGAAGTATCAAGGCAACCCCTGGAAGACCAAGAAAAGCCAACCCAATTAAGAGGCTTGAAGGGGCTAAGCATATGATAGCTTACACAGAAAAAGACAGAAGATGTTGAGTCTGCAGCAATCCAGATTCTCCAAAAAGAACATTTTTTTTTGCGAGGGTTGCACTGATTATCATCACCTCCCCCCAAAACTCTGCTTCAGGATATGGCATTCACAAGCCACCATGGACTAAAATGTAGATATCCTTTAAGATAAAATTTTGAGCATATTGTCTATGCATAATAATGTAAATACAATACAACATTTGGTTTACCTTAAATGTTATTGTCCGTTCCGCTGGAGTGTCTGTAAAACATCAACAAAATATCACAGAAAGCTGACACTTGTAAATAATATTCAAAATGGATTAGTATTATTTTAGAAGATGCTGGAGCACTCTGGATAATGTTTCAGTTTTTATGCATGGGTTGGTGAGTACATTTTTTATTCACTAAAATGAGTTTTTATTAAAAAAGTAGTCTTTGTTATTAGTCAAACTTAAATAAAATATGTAGAATATCACTAAAATCCTTTATGTTCGAATTCTACATTCATTTAACTTTACTGTGATGTACAATATGTGTGTCTTTGCTGTGCAATAACATTACAATGCAAGTTTTAATTTAAAATGTTGCTTCCCTGAATGTCTTCTTTTTATTTCAAAAATGTTTATATGGTTCGCTGGATGTTCTGTAAAACATCAACAAAATATCACAAGAAGCTGACACTTGTAAATAATATTTATATATGGATTCGTGTTATTTTAAAAGACCCTGCAGCTCTCTGCATAATAATTCAGTCTTTATGCATGGGTTGGTAAGTACATTTTTATTTTACTAAAATGAGTCTTTTCTTGAAAGTGATCTATATTATGACTCATAACTGAGTACTATATGTAGAATATCATCACTAAAGATCTTTCATATTCTAACTATACATTCATTTATTTTTACTGTTGTGTATAATATGTGTGTCTTTGTTGGGTAGTAACTCGGATGTTTTAGATTATATAAAGGTACTACTTTAATATAAAAAATAATTCTGGCAACACTAACGAAAAAATTCCTGTCTGTAAGAGTTAATTTTATACAGTTTTCTGGATCTTGGCAGAATTTATTTTCTATTGTCTTATTGTGAAATTCGTTTTTCGTTGAGCTCTCTAACACTTTACTTTTATTTCACTAGAATTTCAACTGAGCAGGTCCAGTGTATCTAATATACATTTCAATTGTAAAGGTGACCACAACTTAATTATCCATTTATTTATTTTTTTCGTCTTTTTCTTCTTTATATCGAAATCACGTTTAGGCGATGTTCGCACTATTCAAAATACACAATAGATCGGTGGATTATGTAATGTAAATTCATATACACAATAGGTTCTTGTGTGGTGTTAAAAAAGGCTGCGTTCTGGCTCCAACCCTCTTCGGAATCTTCTTTGCCTTGCTCTTGAAACATGCATTCAGAGATACAGCTGAAGGAATATGCCTTCACACTTGGTCAGATGGCCGTCTTTTTAATCTTTCAAGGCTGAAGGCAAAAACGAAAATCAGATGGGTCACTTTAAAGAGACTTGTTGTTCGCTGATGACGCTGCAGTCGTCACTCAAAGCCAATAGGAGCTTCAGAGCTTGATGTATCGCTTCACCCAAGCATGCAAGGACTTTGGCCTCACAAGAATTCTAAAGAAAACGATTGTGCCGAGTCAGGATGTGGGTGATGCACCAGTTATCACTATCGATATCTATGAATTGGCAGTGGTGCACCACCTTACATACCTGGGGTCTACCACTAATGACCAATTCTCACTGGACACAGAAGTTGACAACCACATTGGCAAAGCTGCAGCTACCTTTGCCCGCCTCACATCGCGCGTTTGGAGAAATTCCAAACTCACGATGAAGACCAAAGCTGCAGTATACAACGCCTGCGTCATCAGCACACTCATATATAGCAGCGAGACGTGGACAACCTATGCTTAGCAAGAAAGAAGGCTCAACACCTTCCATCTACGGTGCCTACGTCACATCCTTGGCATTTCATGGACAGATAAAGTGACAAATGTAGAGGTGTTGTCACGTGCTGGCCTGCAAAGCATGTATAAACTGCTTAGACAGCGGAGACTACGCTGGCTTGGCCATGTCCACCGCATGGAAGATGTCGCATCCCAAAATATCTTCTATGGCCAACTAACAGATGGCAGAACAACTGTTGGGCGCCCGCAGCTGAGGTTCAAAGATGTGTGCAAGAGAGACATGTGGGCACCGGACATAAATCCAGCAACGTTGGAGAATGAAGCTGCCATTTGCACAAAATGGCGATGCTCTCTACGGTGCCAGCTCAGATTGAGGGAAAAGAAACTCACACAACAAGCAGAAGAGAGGAGATAAATATTAGACAAACATAAAAGTATGTTTTCAGGCACTCGTAAAAAATAAAGAAGTAGAAAACTAGACAACAGAAAAACAACAGACTTGAGTGGCTTACCCAGGACTCGAACCCAGGACTTTCCGTGCGACAACCCCGCCTAGCTATGCAAGCGAATCACACTATCCTCCCTGCCATCTAGGCATCACCAAAAAATGATGCTTCGATGACGGGTCATTAGTGCGACCCGCAACACATAACACCGGAAATTTACCATGGGCAGTCCAGCCTATTATTGACTCAATTACTTCTGTTGTTCCCCTATTATACAGTATAGGTCAGACTACACAAGACAAAGACCTTAATACTGTGTCAAGTAAATGATAGAAGACTAAGAACAGTAAGTACAGGACAGAGGGTAGGTTTTGGTATTGTATAAACATTTATAACACATAAGGAAGGGAAACCCGAGGCCTGTAAACAGTAAATAAATATTAGACAAACATAAAGGTATGTTTTCAGGCACTCGTAAGAAATAAAGAAGTAGAAAACTGAGGTGAAAACGTTGAAACGTCGTAGGCACGAGGGAAATAAGCAGCTGAAGGCTGTTACCTCAGGGGTGCATTCCCATAATCAGTTTTGACGGAAAGGGCTATTATTATTATTATTATTATTATTATTATTATTATTATTATTATTATTATTATACAATACATTGTGATCTAGATTTTTGCATATTGGGAAGACGAGCTGAAACTACTAAACTTGGCAACTTTTTTCGTTTCAATTAAAACTAATCAATTAAATATCTAGGATTTTTGTTTCCTATATCTAGTGCTGGGATTGGTTTGAAAAAAAATTTTAATCGATTAATCAAATTTCCTAAATCGAAGATAATCGATCAATTTCGACCATCAGAAAAATTATAAAAATCATAAATGGATGGCACAGGCAGAAACAACGATCAAGCAGGTTACGACAGTTGAAAATATACTCAAATGAGAAGAGTGGATTATGTCAGATGAGAACTGGATTAACTACCTGCAAGTCATCATCAGCCTTGGCAGAGAGTGTAGAACTTGGGGCAATGGGAAAGCAGAAATGGACATCCCCGGAAATGATACTTGATCATGCCGGGGATAATGATGCCATTGTGTTTACTGATGGGTCTGTAATCCATGGTGAGAAATCAGGCTGAGGCTTCTCTGCTAAGATAAAGGGCAGAATAGTCGCTGAACACAGCGGGGCGTACAAGATAACAACTTCCAGCATGAGAATAACGACAGAGGCAGTTACTGTAGCCTTAAGGTGGCTAACTGAAATTTCAGTAACAAAGGCAGTCATAGTGTCAGATTCTCAGTCCATGCTTCGAAAGGTTCAAAATGGTTGGCTAAGGCATGAATGGAAAACCTCTACAGAAGCTTCGAGCCTACAGGAGCAGGTGCAGATCTACTGTCCTAGTCATGCAGGGGTACGCGGTAATGAGAGCTGACAGACTAGCATCAACAGCACCAACAGTGTGGTCACTGGATATGGATAAGGGTGAGATACTGAGAACGATTAATGATCACCTGTTCGAAAAAGACACTGTAATCACCAAGGTTAAGACTTATAATTTGGCATCTAAGGTCAGGCTAGCAGAGATGGAGGTATGAGAGTATGCGTCCGGCGTGTTTATAACTAGCAAGCGACAGGAACATTTAGCATTCACACTCTTCGACATATACTAAGGGAGCTTGAGCACCTATGGATTTGCCCGAAGTACAGTAATGTCGATTCTGTTCAACAATAACAATAACTTGTTATGAGACAACATCGTCCTAAAGATGTAATAAAAATACTGAAAAGTTACAACCAAACAATGTATTATTATTGACCATCCTTGCCAAATTTCCCCCGTGTGCTACCGATGCCCGAAATGGGAGCAAAGAATACTAACACGGTACTCTACCATGTATGTCGTTAAAAGCGACTAAGGAGGGTTGGGCATAGGGCTGGTTACCACATCCCGTAAAAAAACTTTTTACCACAAAAACTTCAACAAACAAGGACAAGTCAAATACAGAAAGTAAATCAACGCAGCCACCCAAGACAGAAGAAGGTCCTTTAGAAAGGAGGCGCCTGGAGCAACCCAGAGAAAGCCGAAAGGAGTCTGGGTTGCCGACTAACCATTTTTCGTCTAGGAAAATCTCCAGGATTGGCACCTGGAATGTTCGCACTCTATGTAAACAAGGGAACACTGCACAGGTAGCGGCAGAAATGCCAAATGCAGGATTGATATCCTGGGTCTCTGCGAGACAGGGTGTAAGGGCATAGAAAGGGGGAGATTGATCACAGGAGAAATAGTGTTGTCTTCAGGACATGAGGAGGAAAAAGCCCATCACAGTGAAGGTGTGGCTCTAATGCTGTCTAGGGAAGCACAGGAGGCACTTATAGTTAGGGAAGCAATGGGACCCCGAATTATAACAGCAAGGTGTAAATCAGCCAAAAAGAAAGTAAATATAAACATTATCCAATGTTATGCCCCAACAAATGATAAAGAAGAATCTGAAAAAGAAGACTTTTACACCAGATTACAAAATGTCTTGGACAAAAAGAAATGAAAAGACATCACAATTTATGACGTGGGACCTAAACGCGAAAATAGGTACAGACAACACCAGCTTTAAAGAAATCATGGGAAAGCATGAATTAGGTATGATGAACGAGAATGGAGAACTATTAGCTAACTTCTGTGCTTCAAATCAACTAGCTATAGGAAGAAGCATATTTTCACATAAAAGAATACATAAAGCAACATGGATATCACCAGACCACAGAACTGAGAATCAGATTAATCACATATGCATAAGTAAAATTTTAGGTCATCATTGCATGATGTAAAAGTATGTAGAGGAGCAGATGTGGTATCAGCCTCCCATCTTCTGTTGGCTAAAACAAAATTTAAAAAAAAATTACAACAGTATATAACTATAGACAACAGGACAATGTGGGATATCTAAGAAATCAGGAAATAAGAGAAAGGTTTTCTATCACCGTATCCAATAAATACCAAGTACTCCAACAGCTGGAAGATGAAGCAGATAAGGAAGATCACTGGCAACAAGTAAAAAATAAATTGAACGAGACATGTGAAGAAGTACTAAAAAAAGAGAACAAAGCATGGATAACAACAGAAACCATTAGCAAGATAGAAGACAGGAAAAACTAGAAAGCAGACTTAAACAGAAACAGAAGCTCCAAAGCCAAAGCTCATGAAGTGTACATAGAAGCAATCAAATAAGTAAGTTCAAAAGAGACAAGAGGAAGTATATTGAAGAGTTGGTTAGGGAAGCAGAGGAAGCTGCAGCCAAAGGAAATATGAGGGACCTGTACAACAAAACAAAGAAGCTAACAGGGAGATATAAGCAAGCAAATGGCCTCATAAAAGATAAGAATGGAAAATTGCTTAGTAATATTCAAGAACAAATGAAGAGATAGACAGAACATTTTGAGGAACTTCGCAACAGACCAGTTCCAACTAATCCCCCAGACATCCAGCCAGTAGAAGAGGAGCTACAAATCAGCTGAGAACGACCAAGTAGAGAAGAAATAAAGAAAGCCACAAAGCTTCTGAAAGATGGAAAAGCATCTGGTCCAGATGGCATTCCAGCAGAGGCCATCAAAACAGATATTGATACCTTTACAGAGATATTATACAAACTACTTGGAAAAGTCTGGGAGAGAGAAGAAACACCAGCAGAATGGAAGGAAAGTTATCTAATCAAGTTGCATAAGAAGGGAAATTTACAAGAGTACACACATTATAGAGGAATAATGTTACTCCTATTAGTGCCAGACCCTATCATGATCGCTCAATTTACCGCGACCTTCAAGAAAGTGCTCAGTAGCCCACAGCTTTGTGATACTTGTTACAGAGAACTGGTAGCACCAGCGAAACACCATTCAATGTACTGCACTTGCCACCTTCGGTAAGAAAACAGCGAAGTCAAAAGACTGAATTGATGCTTCATCAGATGTGATGACACCTGTCATTTAAGCTAAGCGCAATGCTGCGATTGAAATATGAGAGAACTGTATAACAGCACAAAGAAGCTACCAGGGAAATACAAGCAAACAAGTTGCCTCATAAAAGACAAGAATGGAAAACTACTTAGCAATATACAAAAGCAAATGAATAGGTGGACGGAATATTTTGAGGACCTTCTCATTAGACCAGCTCCACAAAACCCCCCAGACATCCAGCCAGCAGAAGTAGAGCTACAAATAATTGTGAAAGACCAACGAAGGAAAAAAATTAAAGAAAGCCGTAAAGCTTCTAAAAGATGAAAAAGCGGCTGGACCAGATGACATTCCAGTAGAGGCATCAAAGTAGATATCGACACGGCTACAGAGAAGTTATATAAACTACTTTGTAAAGTCTGTGAAAAGGAAGAGATACGAGCAGAATAGAGGGAAGGATATCTGGTTAAGTTGACTAAAAAGGGAAATTTACAAGAGTGCACAATGTATAGGGGAATAATGTCACTATCAGTGCCAGGAAAAGTATTCAACATAATCATCCTTGGGAGATTAATTAAAAGATTCCATAGACAAGCAACTGAGAGATGAACAAGCATGTTTTCGACAAAACAGATCCTGTACACACCAGATAGTCACTTTGAGAATAATAGTTGAACAAAGTCTGGAAAGGAATTCACCGCTTTACATCGGATTCGTGGACTATGCAAAGGCATTTGACAGTGTAGACGGAGAATCACTTTGGAAACTGATGAGGCATTATGGAGTTCCAATGAAGATAATTAACTTAATAAGGAAGACCCATGAAGACACGACATGCGGAGTCCTTCACGAAGGACAACTTACAAAACCGTTTAGGATAAGAACGTGTGTGAGACAGGGATGCCGCTTGTCTTCATTTCTTTTCATACTAGCAATAGATTGGGTTATGAAAACATCTACATCACACAACAGAAAAGTTTGATGATCTGGATTTTGCAGATGACTTGGCTCTTCTGTCTCATAATCAGATGCAAGAGAAAATGAAAATTCTCGATGAGAGGTCACAACAAGAGGGCCTGAAAATACACAGGGAAAAGACAAAGATTATGAGAATAAATGCAAAAAATGATAACAAGATTGAACTTGAAGAAACACCACTACAGGATGTAGAATCGTACACATATCTTGGTAGTAATATAGACTAAGTTGGAGGGACAGACAATGATATCAAAATAAGAATACAAAGCAAGAGGCGCTTTAATTGCATTGGGAAACATATGGAGGTCAAGAGAAATCAAGTCCAACACGAAAATAAGAATCTTCAACTCAAATGTCAAGTCAGTCCTATTGCATGGTTCTGAGACATGGAGAGCAACAAAAACAACAACTAAAAATATACAGACTTTTATAAACGGGTGCATGCTTAGAATAGAAGGACTGAAATGGTATGATAAAGTCACAAATGTGGAATTGGTGACAAGAACCAGACACGTGCCAGTGGAACAAGAGTTGAGAAGCAGACGCTGGCGATGAATAGGACACACATTGAAGAAACCTGTTGATAGCATTACAAGGCAGTCCTTGTTCTGGAATCCACAGGGAAAGAGAGGCAGAGGTAGACCAAAAATCACTTCAAGCTGGATACAGAGGTGAAAATGATGAGGAAAACATTGAAAGAACTTGAGCGGATGGCACTGGACAGGAAGACTTGGCATGTGTTTGTTAAAGGCCTATGCTCCTCGGGGAGCTAAAGGGTATTGATTGATTGATTGAATGCCAAATTCAAAATTTCAAACTTCTAACATAGCAAATGCTGTGCCATTTAAGCAAAAGACATAAACATGGAATCGATTAAAATAATTTTTTTTTCAATTAGTCTATTAAAAATGTCTTTTTGACCTTTTAATCTATTAGTCAATCGTTAAAAATCCTAGCACTACACATATCAAAGAAAAATGAATGGCAGGCAAATATTCTCACCTATTGTAATATGGACGTTCACATACAAATGGACGTTTACTGCTACAATCAATATCACTCCAGCGGTAATGGAACACACATTTCTTGACTTCAACGCAATCTTCATCTTTAGGTGTCGGATAAGTGGCGATGAAAAAAAAACGATAAAAAAGTTAGAACAGCTTCCATATATGTTATCTGTTATTTGTGTGTTTGTATTTATGCATGTATGTATGAGTGTATGTATGTATGTAGGTAGGTATTACGTATGTATGTATGTATGTAGGTAGGTATTACGTATGTATGTATGTAGGTAGGTAGGTAGGTAGGTAGGTAGGTAGGTAGGTAGGTATTACGTATGTATGTATGTATGAAGGTAGGTAGGTAGGTATTACGTATGTATGTATGTATGTAGGTAGGTAGGTAGGTGTTACGTATGTATGTATGTATGTGTGACAGCGTGGGCGAGGAATGATGATGATGTGATATGTGATCACTTTCTTGTACACTCGCACTAGACCCGTACAACAATAAAACTCTTGGTTCTAAGGCAGTCTGTATTTATTCATACAACCCTTTCAGTGACTCAAACCCACAAAGCAAACTAATGAACATACGTTAAACAAATAAGCAAACAAAACACCCAGCCAGTGCTGAATTGCTAACGTGTTCTCATTTCTTTGTTCATCTCCTACCCACACAGGGCGTGCCTAACTTTGTTTCTTCCGTCTGGACCGCTCTTGCTAAACGTGTCTTTAGCCGGATTGCGCTCTCTTTATATGGGTGGCTTGACCAAATCACACGCGGCGTAGTGCACGCGCGTAGTAATTCCGTCACGAAAGTAACACACGCGTAGCCGGGCTGAGGACTATTTTCCGGTGTACTTGTAAAACCTATACTGGGCAAAAACACAGCTATATACTTCGGGTTTTACACAACATAAATATGAAAATGAGGGCCTTGTTATATCCCTTTCACATATGTATGTATTCATGCATGTGTCAAAACCTCTAACCGGGTGGGGGGAAGGTGCTAGAAGATGACAACACGCACAATGGCTGACATAATGAGATAACACAGCTTAACAGCTACAACCCCTTTTATTAAATCACAAAACCACTTTGCCAAGACACGACCATGGGGAACACATAATGAGTGAATACATAATTACTACTAGCTAAACCTTAGTACAACTTCATGCAAAATGGCGTCGAACTACTTCAATGTGTGTCCCACTCGCATAAGTGGAGAAAACCAGGTTAAATCATACGGGCGATTGGTAACTACCAAAAATCGATCGGACTTACAAACTGCCGATCACAAAAATACACAAGAGAGACCAACTAACTCTCAACTATTGGCACAGGACAAGGCACTCATGGCGAAACGATATCTTCTGAAAAACTCCATCCCAGGGTAGACAGGAATTGCCTAGTAGCGAACGTCCATCCAGGACGACAGATGAGCCCGCAATCCCCCTCCGGCTCCGTTGGCGCCTAAATGTCCCGCCGGTCACATGACCTCAGTCGTTCGTGAACTTTCGTCAGCCAAAACGGAGGCTTCCGCAGGTTTTGCTAAATATACGTACAAACGATGACCCGTACAGTGAAATAGCCCCGGGACATCCCCCCCAACTCCCCCCCCTCTAAGAAAGAAAACGGAGTTTTCTTCCCTCCAGAGAACGATGGGCCCCGACCTCATCAGAGATTCGAAGACCTATCTGCCGCATCACAGCATACCTTCATCTGTACTGACCGTGCCATTCTTGTCCCATACCAATCTGACATATACAAAGTTGGTAACAAGGACAAAACTCAAAACCGAGTACCAAACCTGTCACCCGAGGCAATGGCAACCTGGAAAATAACAAAAGTAGCCTCACCTAGTTATCTACGTGCACGTCCCATAGGATAACTAAATATATGTATTATACACTCCCGTGCTCTTTCTTACAGCTACCTAATCAACAATCTGCCTTTATGGCTACAATATGTCCACATACATACTCTTTACAGGGACTTATGATGTTCGCACATAAAAAGGAGTCAACTGTATAAAGTTTCCAGTTACTTGCTACACAATATCATTTTTTTTAACATAATAATAATAATACGCCTCTGTTATGAGTAAAATCATAACAGGCTTTATCGTACTCGACATAGTTTGTATACATACTTCCTTGTTGATATTGCGTTGCCAGGACTACTCCGGAAGTACGTCACATAGTCTGCTGATATTGGGCAGACGATTCTTTGCCGGCTTTACGTGGCAGATTTGAGCTAGGAGTCGTTCTCTTTCTACGAGGCGTGTTCAAATGAAACCCGACCGTGCTGCGCCAAGTGGACATTCGTAGGAGGAGAATGATGACGTCACATCTGACGGAATAAGCACATACGAATGTACAAGTGTGTAAGTGTTCATTCTCCTAATATTCATTGGTTGTGCTGCAGACCGTTAAAATAATGGCCGGTGTGATAAGGAATAGGTCCAAAAAATTCAAGTCACAGATTTCCGCCTGTAAGGTTACGCTGACCGCATTTTTTGACCATGAAGGGCTTCTATTGGTAGACTTTAAAGGACCTGGCGTGAACATCAATGCCATCCGCTACAAAGACACACTAGACAACCTGCCATCAAGAATAAACGACCCGGCATGCTTTCGCGTGGTGTGATTCTGTTGCACGACAATGCTCGTCCACATGTTGCGAACATTGTGCAGGAAGCGTTAGCAAGGAAAAGGTGGGAAGTTCTGCCACACCCAGCCTACAGCCCCGATCTGTCACCATGTGACTTTCATTTGTTCGGACCCTTAAAGAAATCTCTAAAGGGACAACGATTCGACTCCGATGCAGACGTCAGGGCCTTGGTGACCAAATGGTTCAATATGCAACCAAAGTCATTTTTCTCGGACGGCATCCGCCGTCTACCCAAGCAGTGGGATGCGTGTCTGAATGCCTATGGTGACTATTTCTAAAGGACCCCAGTGATTACTTGCTTCCTAACAATTGCTGTATTTAATTCTACTACTCCTGCTGATGTACCTTACATATATTTGTTATAAAGCCACTGGGCCGGGTTTCATTTGAACACACCTCGTATGTGTATTCACTGTGTGTGAAAGACGTGTTTTTGACGAGCTCCAGAAAGTGTACTCTTGTGATAGAGTCTTTGTGAAATTATATCAGCTAGGTCATCCTTCAGTATGGAGTCTATGCTTGATAATATTGAAATGGACAAGCGAATGCTGAGATGAATGAAGTGAGTGTGGAACTATTATATTAAAGATTTCAGCAATATGCATCAGATATCTTGTCCTTAGTCTACGAGATGATAGGCGTGTTTCATTGACTGGCTAGTAAATGCCATTAATTATTATATGGATGCAATTATATAAGGAGCTTCGTCCTGTATTAAAAATGAATATTGTTCTTCACATCAAACTGGCCTTATCAAGTTTTCTGACTGTTGAAGACTACTTGCACTTTTCTAAGCTGTTAAAATGTTGGACTTATAGGCCTGATATAAAATTATACCATAGACAAGCTGGAAGCAAAGATCCAGCTACCTGATGATTTTCAAAGAACTCGGAGAAGGGAGAAGTTAGACCAGACTAACCAATCTTAATTACTTACTTAGTCGTTCCCCTTCTACCGTTAGGTGTAGAGGTTTGGAAGAGAGCGCCAGACTATTCTATCAGCTGTCTTCTTCCTGGCCTGGTTCCATTCTAGTCCTCGGTCCTTCAAAGATTGTCTAATGTTGTCCTCCCAGCGGACTCTGGGTCGTCCTGGAGGACTAACCAATCAACCAAATATACTCCCTTAACAATTTGGGGGCAGCAAGCCGATGATCGCCTGATCAAAAGACTTTAAGTCATCATTTTTGCTAAGCAATCGTGCTTCGTTCCAGTTTTTTTTTCAAAATGGCGCACGTGTCGTCTGCTAGAGTATGAGAAGGCCGGAGTACAAGTTCACTTTACAGTCCTGTATCTATTCAAGTTTTGAAAGAGCAGTTGTTACAGAAGATTTAACCTGCTGCATCCTGGTGCATAAAAGTATCAAATTTTCTGCCGAAAATGGCATATTTTTATGACAACAGCGAATCAAGTCGATTCTGAAACGTGTCAGCTGTTTGCAGCGTTGCTAGACCTAGTGTGCGGTCTTTTATGTTCAGTTCGCATCTGTGCTTGGAGGAACGGACATTGGAACTGGGAGGATTTTGAGACCTGACATTCAGATAAGTCACGTTTATGTTTCATACAGCGTGTGACTGAATTATCTTTGTTTGCCTGCACTATTTTTTCACATTCATGTTGCATGTTTTAATGTCGTGTTGTATTTAATCTGTGGGCGGTAGGTGGGATTTGTGTATCTATCAATATCGTTTTGACTGGTCGATAGATTCATGAGCGCTTCTATAGGATTTGTAGTGTGACTGTTTCAAATAGCGGGGCCAGCATGTAAAAAGCTGAGTGTATACTGCTGCTATTGAAATAATCATGGCCTCTGATTGTTAGCTGTGAAGTACTGTTAAGTGTTAATTTGTGGTTGTAATCAAGTTCAATATAATTATTTTTTCTTCAGTTTACTCCATTATTTTTTGTGAAACTGTGTTCTAACCTGGCTATCGTTTATTTAATAGATGTCATATATGTTGTAAAAATAATTGTGATGTATTGTCATAAGTGTGAATAGATCTATATTTGTTTTTAATGTTCTATTTCATATATTTCTGCCTACGTTTTCCATGTCCATTTTCTTCTTTTTGGCTCTGATCACTGTATTATGTCTTCTTGTTTGTACTTTTCTTTTATGCTCCATCAGTAACATCTATATATTTTGCTATTATTGCATCAAGTTGGTTGAACTGAAGTGGTGATTTAATTATTGAAAATATTATTCAAAGTGATATTATTATAAAGTTACTTTATTTGTGGCTATT
This sequence comes from Oreohelix idahoensis, assembly GCA_024509875.1. NCBI lineage: Eukaryota > Metazoa > Mollusca > Gastropoda > Stylommatophora > Oreohelicidae > Oreohelix > Oreohelix idahoensis. The sequence goes on from JAMPIV010004050.1 coordinate 98,788, forward strand.
GAAAAGCACAATAATAGTATATCATGGCAACCTTGAAAGATTTAGTAAAGGTTGGAAAAAAACTTTGGTTTGGAGGAGGAAGCCTTGCAAACCTATGTAGACAAGGAAATCAAAAGACAAGAAGAATTATCAGAAATTAAGAGACAAGAAGAAAAAGAAAGAAGAGCAGAAGAGTTAGCTCTTGAAAAAGAAATATTACTCTATTAAAAAGTTAAAACATGCTCAAGAAATCAAATTAGCTGAGATTGAAATTGAGAAATTGAGATTGCAACAACCTCATGGGAATGTCATGAATGTTGATACGGATAGAAGAGATCATAACAAATATGTCAAGGTACATTTGCCTAAATTTAACTCTTCCATTGACAATATCTCATGCTTCCTTTGTAGATATGAGACTTATTGTCATGAGTTTAATATCGATAGAGCTACATGGCCTAGTAGGCTCATGAACTTATTGGTCGGAGATGCATTTACTGCTGTGTGTACAATGGATGACCAGTCTAGAAATGACCATGATGCTGTTAAAGTAATATTACTCAAGAAATTTCAATTGATGAGGATGGCTATAGGCTAAAATTTAAATCACTAGTACCAGATTCTGCTAAAGACTTTACATAATTTATTGTCTCAATAAATATGTACTTTTCGAGATGGATTGATCTTGCTAAAATTGAAAAGACATTTGAAGGTTTATCTGACTTAATTCTTAGAGATAAAGTTTTGTCTTCCATTAGTGGAGATTTTTATCCTTTTTGCAGGAGAGAAAACCATATAAGTTGTCTGTGTGTGAAACTTTGGGTAGACAATAACAAGTCGCACACCCAAACAAGAATTTAAGTAAAGATAACATTAGGGATTCTCTTCCAGCAGCTTCAGCCAGAGTGATGAATTATAACAATGTTAGGCAAAGATCAAATAGCATTGACGGGAATTATAGATTCAATCAAAACAGTCAATATGGCAACAATAGAGGCAAATACAACTTTAATAAGAAATCTCAACATCCTCAGAGATATGATAACTATAATAATAATATTGATTTTTATGGACCTAAATCATCAACCAAATATAATAATGACCAAAATAGAGGAGGTTATAATGCCAAATCAAACAGAGGTAATAGGTTATTCCACAGGAATAATGACAATTACTCAAACAATAGAGGTTCTTTTCAGAACAATAATTATCGACAGGCAAGACACAAAGAACGTGTTAATGCTGTCGTGGAGGTCAGTAGCAATAATGCAAACCAAAACAATGTGCCTATTGCTCAAGCAAATGCTTGCAGTGTTGATTTAGCTAATAGAACTAAATGTACTCAATGCAGTTCTTTGTTTCAGCCCCAGAGAGTACCGAGAATTTTGTGAGGACACCCTTTGCCTGTTATGGCATCTGTTGAAAACACAGGTTCCTTGGTACTGATAAGGGTGTTGTAAATAATAAATTAGTTTCACTGTTGCGTGATACAGGTGCAACAACTATTGGAATACAAAGATCGACGGTGGATCCATCAGATTACACAGGAAAGGAAGTTAAGTGTATTACTTTTGGTGGAACAGTAGAATACTATCCTACAGCGGAGGTATTTCTGGATACACCGTATTTTACTGGTAGACTGCTCGCATGTTTATTAAATAAACCTATCGCTGGCATTATACTTGGAAACTTCCCAGGGATCCATGAATGTTCCAGACAAGACATTTAGAAGTGGGATAAAAAGCACTTAATAATGGCTAACGCTGTTACTACCAGAGCACAAGCTCGCGAGGAAATGTTAAATCATAATGGTGATGATATTATGTTAGAGGAAATTATCAATGATGATGAGCACACAAATGATGTCAAGAGTGATAATAATGATGACATTGATAATGATGAGGGTAATGAAAATGATAATATTACTCTTGTTGAAGAAGATGATTATTTACAAATTGAATTGATTGAGAAAGAATCTTTCATTCAAAGACAAAGAGAAGATGACTCTTTAAGAAAAATTTTTAAGCTGGTTACATCAAGAAAGGTATTTACTGATGACAAGGCAAAACATTGGTATACCTTAAATAATGATATATTGGTGAGCAATTGTCAAGATGTTGATTCTGTTAAGAAACAAATAATGGTACCTATTTGTTATAGACCAGTGGTGCTACGACATGCACATGATATAAATGCTGCGGGTCATTTGGGTATCGCAAGGACTAAAAAGAGAGTTTTATCTCATTTTTTTTTGACCAGGTGTGACCAAAGATGTAAAAGTTTTTTGTCGCACTTGTTTAGTTTGCCAGAGTGTTGCAACTAAAAGGCCTGGTCATAACGCACCCACTCAAGCACCAGACATATCCTTGCCTCCATTCGCAAAGATGTCTATTGACCTTATTGGTCCTATCAAAGTCATTTCAGCTAGAGGTCATAGATTTGTATTAACGTGTATCGATATGTGTACTCGTTGGCTCGAGGCTATTTTATTGAAAAAAATTTCCAGTGACGATATAGCGGATGCGCTATTTTTAGTTTTCACCAGACTGGGTTTTCCCGAAAACATACAGTCTGATAACGGATCACAATTTGTTTCGGATGCCATGAAAAAAGTAATGAACATGTTTGGAATATAAAGATCACTCAGTTCATTATATCACACTCAAGCAAGTGGAAAAGTAGAAATATTTTATAGGAGCTTAAAGCAAATGCTTGACAGAGTCACAGCTAAATATCCGCAAGATTAAGATCGTATATTACCAGCTGGTCTCTTCGCTTAACGAGAAATTCCCAATTCTAGTACCGGTTTGTCTCCTTTTGAGTTAGTCTATGGTGCAAAGCCACGTGGTCCCATATGAGTTAGTCTATGGTGCAAAGCCACGTGGTCCCATATCTATATTAAAAAACTACTTATTGGTACTAATATGGATGTCGAAGTTCAATCCTCTGATCAATATGTCGTAAATTTAAGGCGAAAAATTATTAACGCATGTCAGATAGCAGTGCAGTCGTCGGAAAGGACAAAATCAAAGGCTCGACTGTTTTTAATAAAAACAGGAAACTCCGCCAATTATTGCCAGAGATGAATCTTTTGTGTTGCCTCCGAACAAGGGAAATATATTGCTGATTTCGTGGAAACGTCCTTACAAAAATATAAACAAATTAGCAGAAGACGACTATGTTGTAGATGTGAAAGGAAAAGAAAAAAATTTTCACATTAATATGTTACAACAATTTCATACTAGACCACCACATCTACGTCCTATCTTTGAAGCTATTGACAAATCTATTGATCGTCGTTCTTCCTTGGCAGTAATTCAGGAGGAATCTTCGGACTTTGCTGATGATGGTGAACCTATGCTATCATTACCTGATATTCATATGTTGGCGACTGAATTTTGGAAAGATGTTTCCATTGATCCTACTTTGAATTCTAATCAGAAGGATCAGATTTCTAACTTACTACAATCTTTTTCAGATGTGCTCAAGGATATTCCTGGGCATACTGATGTCATTCAACATGATATCATGTTAACGGATTTCAGGCCTATTAAACTGAAACCGTATTTTATTCCAATTCTTTTGCAATCTCAGGTGCAAGATGAGATAAAACAAATGATTAAATTAAACATAATATAACTGTCCAATTCATCATAGAGCTTTATTATGTTGTTAATCAAGAAAAAGGACCAATCTATAAGAATTTGTATTGATTTTAGACGGTTAAATGCAGTGTCCATCCGAGACGCGGAAACTCGTCCCATTCTTGAATCACTTCTTGACAGACTATCTACTGCCACTTTCTTCACTAAGTTTGACTTATCAAAGGGATATTGCCAGGTTCCTTTATCTGACAAATCTAAACCGTACACAGCTTTCGCTACACCTTTAGGTTTGTTTCAATTTATTTATATGTCTTTTGGTCTTGTTAACGCTCCTGCTTCGTTTGTACGCATGATGCGGAGACTATTTTCTAATCTTGAGGATTTGATTACCTACATAGATGACATCTGTTTATTCCACCAGTCTTGGAATGATCATATCAACTGTATTCTTTCTTTATTAGATACCTTACGATGTCATAATATTACTGCTCGACCTTCTAAGACGAAAAAAAGTTTTTCTTAAATTACCTTTCTCGGTCACAAGGTTGGAGGTGGAGTCTTAAAACCTGAAGATCCTACGGTTTCCAAAATTCTTAATCTAGATATCACTCGAACAAAAAAACAAGTTCGAAGCCTTTTGGGTCTAATCAATTTTTACAGGCGATTTTTACCAAATTTTTCTGACTTAACTTCAGGTTTGTCCGCGTCTGGCGCTCTCTCTTCCAAGCCTCTACACCTCACGATAGAAGGGGAACGACTAAGTAAGTAAGTAAGTTGTCCGCGTTGCTGAAGAAAGACGCGGCAAAGAAAGTAATTTTGACGCATGCGAGTGATGATGCATTAAACGTGATAAAATATGCCTTCTCTAAATCGCCAATATTACGAGTACGTTTGCCTGATATTCGATTTCCTTTCATTCTCAGAGTTGACGCCAGCAATATCGGAATGGGGGGGGACACTAATGCAAGAGTTTGAAGGCCACATGCATCCTATTATGTATGTGAGTAGGAAGTTAACCTCCACAGAGCAAAAGTACCCAATCGTGGAAAGAGAGCTTCTGGCTATTGTGTTTGCCTTCAAGAAACTTCAACAATACCTCTTGGGAGCTCGCTTTACTCTTGGGACTGATCAACGAGCCTTGGGTTACTTATAGACAGCTCGTTTTACTAATCCAAAGGCAGCTAGAGCCAGCCTAGCCTTACAACCGTACGACTACAGCATTAGATCAATAAAGGGAAATCTCAATGTCGTTCCCGATGTGTTGTCTAGATGAATCAAGGACGCTCCATCACCCATCGCGTCTACAATTTCAAATGATCAACATAATGCTATGTAGACAGAATATCTACAGTCACAGATCTGGCGCTCAAAACATTTCGCATCAAGAACCATTAAATCACCAGATTGTACTTTTGCCACGGTGATGTTACAGCAATGCCACTCGCACAGCCACATGATGATGCTTATTGATGGATCACTTCATGGTGTGTAAAATATCTTTTTACTTCGGACATTGCATAGACACAGCATACGTCAATCTTCAGATGCACATTTTAACTACTAGTTGTCAAGAAAAAAATGTGTACAAATGTTTCGATTGATTCAGTTCGGAACAGTTTTGGAAATACACACATTAACAGTCAAGAGACTTTATGCTGTCTATCAAGGGAAACAACTATAAATAAAACTTATACCAGGATTTCAAGGGAGTTAACCATGAGATTTTATACGCAACTTTTCTTTGTGATTTCGCTTCATGGATCGCCCACTTATAGATTTATTGTCGCATACTATTAAAGAGTCAACAATCATGGACACGTTCAAGATCGAATTTCTACATGAAACTTCAAGCACTATATGATAGTGTGCACGGAATGGACTTGACTTTATTGGAAATAATAGTTTTTTTCCATAATAATAATAAATTCTTTAAGCACCAAACACGGCGCATAAGGCAGAAACCAGTGCTCTCCAGGTTGTTCGTTGTGACGCCACTCCTCTTAGCTCTTGCACATTATTTAGACCCAACGTTCTTCCTTCTATTATTATTGTTCTTCTGAGTGTTTCTTTTGGTCTTCCTTTTTTCCTCTTACCCTCAGGAACCCAAGTGAGCGCCTGTTGTGGTATTCTGTTGTTTTGCATTCGTAGGACATGACCGATATATGACCATCGACTTTTCCTTATATAGTCGGAGACATATTTCTGCCTAGAGTCTTCTCTTATTTGTCGATTAGTCTTGAATTTTTTCCATAAAGTAACCATAAAGGGGTGGAAAAGACATATCAACTCACTATATATTAATTAATTTTTCAACACAAAAAAATATTACTTGGAAACTTATGACTTAGATATTATGACGCTTTGTACGCTATTATATAATTAATTCATGATTCGTTGTTCATATTATGTATATGATACAATTTGACATACCATTCACTACCACACAAAACTTTATGTATTTGACAAAGTGTAACAGTCAAACATTTTGTGTGTGTCAAGGGTCTGTCTTACTTCTTCTGTAATTGAATAAGATTATTATTACACTTAGCATTAATGTTTTCTGACAGACGGAAGTGTGAGAATGCATGGTATAGTATTATTATTAATGTTATATGTTGACTGACGTTTGCTATAGTACCTCATTATGTTGTGAAATTGCTTTGAGCTGTTCGTAGACAGTGGTATTAGCATTTCCTGCTGGTTTTCTACACCGTGTGTGTTCAATTGCCTACATTACGGCACAAACATAGGTCTATGCATGGTCATAGCAACAGTGACATATAATGATACCGTTTGCTCACATTAGTGGTGTTTTTCTCATATAGCAATAATGACAACTGTGTTGCCATTATTGGCCGGAAGGAGGGGGGGGGGGAGTAGTTGTTATGAGCAACGTCATAACAGGCTTTATCGTACTCGACATAGTTTGTATACATACTTCCTTGTTCAGACATCTTGTTCTTAGTCTACGTGACTATAGACGTGTTTCATGGACTGGCTAGTAAATGCCATTAATTATTATATGGATGTAATTATATAAGGAGCTTCGTCCTGTATTAAAAATGAATATTGTTCTTCACGTCAAACTGGCCTTATGAAGTTTTCTGACTGTTGAAGACTACTTGCACGTTTCTGAGGCTGTTAAAAAGTTGGACTTATATGCCTGATATAAAAGTATACCCTAGACAACCTGGAAGCAAAGATCCAGCTACCTGATGATTTTCAAAGAACTCGGCGGAGGGAGAAGTTAGACCAGACTAACCAATCAACCAAATATACACCCTCAACAACCTCGAGGGACGCTCCTGTCCTTTCCAAAAATTACAATCGGGACAGGGCGTCCACTACTACATTATGGACTCCCTAAATCGGAAGAACGGTAAAATTAAACTGCTGTAGCAATAACGCTCAGCGTGTCAAATTTGCACTGGTAGATTTAGCCGACTGCAGAAATATCAGTGGTTTGTGATCTGTTTGGAGGAAAAAATGCGCCCCCAACAGGTATCTTGCCAGCTTAGAAACAGCCCACACAATAGCAAGACATTCCCTCTCGATAGTGGAGTACCTTGTTTCTGCTGGCAACAACTTCCGACTAACGTACAACACCGGATGGAGTGACACACCATGGTCCTGCATGAGAAGGCCCTGTTAAAGGTTTATTTGATGGAAGATACTGGTGGGGGTCATCAATAAGATAAATGTTATTATTACTTTCGCCGATAAATGGCGATCAGCATACGTCGGGCTTACGGATGGCAGACAGGTGTGTGACTATGGAAATATAACATACGCGAATGTGTATAGGTTCTTTAAGTGTGTCTATAATAAGTCACTCACACCACAGCAACGTAGAAGTCAGGAAATGTTGTAAGACCTGGCAACGTTATACAGTTTATTGACGAGACGGTCACGTAGACATCACAGCAAGACAATTCACAGCATACTCATGAAGCAACATGTAAGTAAATCCATAACAACGGTTGCATAAACGACCACAGCAAATCATGGGCATTAAGTACAAAATATCCATAAGAAAACATGAATCAGCAAATAGGTGAATAGGCTGCATTACATGGCAGCACATATATCATCTCATAATAGTACAGCAAAAATATCATTCCAGTTCTCAATAGTCCATGACTTTGAACCAATATGAATGCAATGTATTAACAAGCCAACGAGGTCCGTGGCTTGAATAACAAGATCCCTGGGAGAAAACAACATTCTCTTCAACACACTATCTATCTGCAAAACAATCCATCACAGGAATAAGAATATGGAATAATGGCCTGTACAATCCGTGGCCTCATAATATCTTCAATAAAGTGCATTCTACAAATATCAAATATTCCTTCCACAAAAAGAATATATGCTGGTACACACTAGCAAAAATGGTAAAAAAAAAAATAAAGAGGAATAGAAGTAAGTGTAAAGTAAAAGAAAATGAAGTATAGAAAGATAATGAGATAAGGATACGAAGATCAACAATTTCAAAGAAATGTGAAGTATATCAAGTATGGACTAGCCTTGCCATCATACCTGAAAAGTGAAAAGAGCAGATGAAGTACAAGAAGAATGAGCAGACAATGATATATCATGGTAAACAGTAAGTTACACAATGCATATTTATACAAAAAGATACATAACTAGTTACCATTTTTTTTTAAAAACATAATGTGCATGATAACCAAGTTACTAAACTTATAAAGTACCAATGATGAACTCATTATAGACATCAATTAACAATATCGCTATATATATATATAATGCATTATAATATGGACAGTGCATGACAAAATAGATAGTACAAACAAAAGTGACAAAGACAAGATATAAAGCACAAATGACCACGTTCGCAGAATCAACTAAACCTGAAAGCAAAACTAAAGAAAAAATATTGCAAACAATGCAATGACACTGCGAAAAGTAAGACAATACAAGTGACAATGCAGGGTATAAACGAAAAAGTTGTATATAAATCAAAGATAGTAAGGGGAGGAAGATACTCACAAGCAAATTAATCGAAAAAAAACTAAGGTACAGAGAAAAAATATAACGACAACAATACTCAGACGTTTCGCCACACCTAAACAATTACTGTCGTGAGGGACAAGTAACGGTCTGAACCTCGGCACGGTTTTTAGCCTTGAACCAGAATTACCGCTCAATTGAAACTCATAATCTCGACCCTATAGAACACTCATGAAGGCCCTGTGTGAACTGGGCTATTCCCTTCATAAGTCACCGCTCCAACCTCCCACATAAACATGAAACATATAATATATAACACGTAAAAGAATAAATAGATTATGCTCTGAGGAAGGCTCAATGTTACACCGAACAGTAGTATAGTTTACAAACAAACAAACCACTTATCTTCAAAAGGAAAAAAAATCCCAGCCTCCGCAGCAACAACAATGATGTAAATCAAGTATCACACAGTCTGAATAAATCCAATGGTGATCGGTACTTGAACTCCAAAGTGATAGCGGCTTTCGAATGAAACTCCTGACACCGGGTGCTGAATTCCTACGTTGTCGCACGAGAAGAAGGACTGGAACACTGCCACTCTTGACTTGAATAACTTGTGCATAAAAGTCAATACTGACAACACTGTAAATCCAGCTGAATTGACATCACAGTAAAAATTTGGACTGTTTATACTTCGAATCACTGGCGACCACTTCTGTTAAAGGTTTATTTGATGGAAGATACTGGTGGGGGTCATCAATAAGATAAATGTTATTATTACTTTCGCTGATAAATGGCGATCACTTAACACTTAACTCCCCTTAATTAAAATATGACTTAACAGGCCCCAATGCCTACCGACGAAGCATCGGTGTGTAAAATCAGTGGCCTGCCTAGATCTGGCAACCTCATGAGAGTTTTGTTGGAAAACACTTTTTTTATCCTACCAAGGGCCTCTTCACATTCCGGGGACCATTTTACTTTATTTGGCTGCCCTTTCTTGGTGAGTGAAGTAAGCGGCTCAGCTATAGTGGAAAAATCTGGGATAAACTTATTATAAAAATTAATAAGTCCTAGCAAAACCCTTGATTTGCCTCTTCGGAACCTGCAACTAAAAAATCGTAGTCACTGTGCTATCTTCAGGTTTAATTGCGTTGTGGCCGACGGTGTGGCCCAGGAAGCCCAACTCTGCGTAACCGATGGACACTTTGCTCGGGCGAACAGTGAGGCCATGTGTCTTTAGACACAATAACATGGCGAACAGCCCTCCATATAATGCTCCCATGTGTCGTGGAACACGTAGATATCATTGATGTAAATAATTACATCGTCTCTCTGACCTAGTAGCTTCCACATCATTCTCATGAAGGTGGCGGTTGCATTGATTAGCCCGAAACACATAAAGTCAAATCGGAAAAACCCTCTTGGTATTGCAAATGCCGTGAGGGGTTTTGCCGCTTTGGATAATGGCACCTGCCAATATCCCCTTGATAGATCTAACTCACTGGAAAATCAAGCATGCGAGAGTTTGGTCAGAAGCTCCTCCTAGTTCGGCATAGGCTCTGCGTCGACTACCGTGATACTATTAAGCTTACGGAAATCAATGCACACGCGAAGGGATTCGTTCTTTTTCTTGACCGCAACCAACAGGAAGGAATATGCAGATTCGGAGGGAACGATAATGTCCAGCAGTACCAAATCGTCAATTCTTTCTCGATGGCCGCCTTATAATGTAGCGGTAACGGATATAGCTTCACTCTGATCGGCTGGTCGTCGGTCAGAGTTATGTCGTAGACTATCAAGTCCGTTCGTCCGGGCAAATCAATGAGTACATCACTGAAATCACTCAGGATTGACTCTACCTGAGCTTTCTGCCAGTCGGATAGGTCTGCACAGACCGTCATATCGCCCCACGATTCGGAAGGGGCCAGCGCCACGAGAGACAGCTGCAAGTTTTATCGTCGCAGCTGTCTCCGCTATCGTTAACCACTACTGCCGCTGCTGCCGCTGAACGTCGTGTCTTGATGGCGTTAACCACCGATGTTAACTCAGCCGGGCGTTCCACGTACGGCTTGAGCATGTTCACGTAGAAAACCTTCTCTTTGTTCCTAACTCTAATAAGATAGTCGACATCTGTTACCTTCTTAAGGACCTGAAATGGACCTTGCCAAGAGAGGCTTAATCTGTCTTTCTTCGCAGGCAGGAGCAGCCACACTTCATCTCCTGGCCGAAGTGATATTAATCCGGTTCGCGTACCGGCGGTACTGAATACCCGCCTGAGTTAAGTTTTCAGGCGTTGTCGCACACGACCTAATTATCAGCTCGCGCATATGTATGACGTAATCATGCGCCGACTCTGCAGATTCCTCTGTGAGCTTTCCTACTAACCAGTCCTTTATGACATGCATAGGACCCTTGGGGATTGCTTCGTACAGCAGTTCAAACGGTGAGAAACGCATACTCTGGTGCGGAGCTTCCCTGTACGCGAACAGTACTGCCGGCAGATATCTGTCCCAATCCTGCGGGAATTCGGCAGTCACTTTCGCCAACATGTGCTTAACTGCAACGTTTAGGCGTTCGCAAACCCAGTTCGCCTGCGGGTGGTAGCACCGTGACACATGCATGCATGAGGATCCAACACCAGATATGGGTACATCAGTGGTGCATCACTGTTGTCGTATTTAATGTATCGCATCACTATATGTTAAAATATTTTATGGAGAATAAAGATGCTATTATCTATGTATACATAGGAAAGGAACATATTCGGTATAAAAATATTAAAAAACACTCACACTCAAACACAGGCTCAGACTATGTGATAAAGGCACCAAACCTTATCGCTCTATCGTTTCCAACATCTTTCGTATTTTATATCACCCACATTTTACACTTTCATCATGGTTAAAGTAATCTTACAAGAATTACATGGAGGGAAAAAAACCACAATATGGAGGCCTAGCGATTTTTTCACTAGCTGGAATGCAGTTAACGTCAAAGCCCACCAACTGTACCCGCTGACAGATATATAAAAAGCCAGAATTAGAAGGGGCGATTAAATCAGTAGAGAGATTTTCATCACATCTTAGAGCGGAAGATTTTCCCGAAGCATAGCTTGTTTTAATATATCATTCATGTATGGATATTTAATTTATATCTGTAGCATTTATAGTGTTCTTCGGGAATTTGGGAAGGGAAAAGGAGGTTTGTAAATCGTATAAAAATTATTACTACTTTTTTCTAACTCATTAGTTAAGATTTATTTTTGCACTTAGAAAGGATCCCGTTACACGCTCATTGAGGCATATTGGGAATATGGTGTTAGAACCATATTTTCTTGACCATCGGCACACTAGGGGTGATGTGGTCAGCATCATGCCGGCCGCCTTCACCTTCCCGAAGTTGCTCTGGTATCCAATTCATGAGGCTGGGTCCTAACAATCCCACCTCAACTGTGGATCGAACCATAGACCACCGAGTTAGGAAGCCACTGCACAAATCACTGCACTACCGCGGCTCTTGTTCACTAAAAGTACATTGCAATTTTCCAGAAATCTTATGTCTGTCTGTCTGTGTGTCTGTTTGTGCGCCTGTTTGTGTGTGTCTGTATGTCAGTGTCTGACTGATTATCTGTGTGTATGTATGTATGTATGAATGTATTGGTCTATATGCCTGTCTGTGTGCGTATATGTGTCTGTCTGTACTTCTATCTGTGTGTAAGTCTGTTTCTGTATGTTTGTCCGTGTGTATTTCTGTATGTGTGAGTGTATGTCTTTGTGTGTGTCTGTCTGTGTGCTTGTGAATGTCTGTCCCTGTATCTGTGTGTACAGCTGTTTGAATGTCTGTGAGACGTTTTGTGCGTATCACTCACTTTTTGTGTTTCTGGGTATCCGCTCGTGTGTCTGTACAACTATGTGTGCAATTATCTATCCGTCTGGTTGTGAATATGTCTGTGTGCCTGTATGTGTATGTATCTATTTGTGTATCTGTCTGTCTGTTGTGTCCGTTTGTCTTTGTGTATGTCTCTATGTGTCTGTCAGTTTGTCTGTTAGTGTGTCTGTCTGTGTGTCTGTCTTTGTGTGTCTGTTTCTGCCTATCTGTGTGTCTTTATCTGAGTGGATAATTGTCTGTCTGTGTGTGTATGTCTTTGAGTGGATATCGGTCTGAATGTCTGTTTGAGTGTATCTGTCTTTCTGTGTTTCTGTTTGTATGTTTTTGTATTTGTAATTATGTGTTTGTCTGTCTGTGTGTATGTCTGTGTATGTGTGTTTGTTTGTCTGTGTTTAAATATATTTGTGTGTATGGCTTTGTACGTCTGTCTGTGTGCATGTCTGTTTGCGTCTATCTCTGTGTGTCTTTTGTGTGTATGTCTGTCGGTGTGTTTGCCTGTCTGCCTATGTGGTTTCTGACGGTGTATCTGTAGGTAAGTGTATGTATCTGTTTATGTATTTCTCTGTCTGCCACTCTATCTATCTTTCTATCTATTTTCTATTTATCTATCTATCTATATATCTATCTACCTGTCTTGCTATGTGTCTAAATTTAATTTAACTCTATTATTTAATTGATCTTCGCATTCATCCATCTTGTATTCAATCATTTATCTCTCTCTCACAGCTCATATCGTTAATCCTCTGCTTTTTGTATCACTTACTGTATGAGTTGTTAGGCTCATCTGTGGCCCAGTATGGGACATGTACAGTTAGTCCGCTATGTTGCCATTGAAACACATGTTGACGAAATAAGTCATTTGCTCCAATCCAGACTGCATGAACTATAAAGATATACATTACAATTTTAAAATTACAATTTACCAGAAAGCAGACTGTGATGACAAGAAAATTTGTATCGTGATGTCACTGTAATATTTAATGTCCCACGTATCATTTCTTGGCGCATTTTTTTTCGATTGTCATGATGTTAAACTGTCCAGTATCTTCTGATGTCATGATGTTAAACTGTCCGGTATCTTCTCATGTCATGATGTTAAACTGTCCAGTATCTTCTCATGTCATGATGTTAAACTGTACAGTATCTTCTCATGTCATGATGTTAAACTGTACAGTATCTTCTCATGTCATGATGTTAAACTGTACAGTATCTTCTCATGTCATGATGTTAAACTGTCCAGTATCTTCTCATGTCATGATGTTAAACTGTCCAGTATCTTCTCATGTCATGATGTTAAACTGTCCAGTATCTTCTTTCTTAGTCGTCATCTATTCTATTTTTTTTCTATCTTTCTTGTTGTTAGGACTTATTTTAGCTTTCGATTTCACATTACATGCCCAACGAAAGTGAGTTGCTTCTTTCTAACATGCGAAATAAGCTTTGTATGTGCATTGGCCTTTTCAGGAACTCATCATTAATCATTGCAACTGCCCATGGTATTTTTAACATTCTTCTGTAAAATCACGTATCTGTGGCAACCAGTGCTTTTCCTACTTGTTTATTAATTCCATGGCTCACTTCCGTATGTCAGCTTTGGTTTCATGTAACAGTGAAGAACTATCTATCATTAACGCTGGAAAAATTGGAAATCAAGATGATATATATATATATATATATATATATATATATATATATATATATATATATATATATATATATATATATATATATATATATATATATATATATATATATATATATATATATATATATATTGTGGGGGGGGGGGGGAATGCATGGTTGGTGAGCATCTTGGTTATCATCTGAATTGGATGCTTGCACCATGTAGCACTGGCCTTGGATGGACAGTAGGATATGCGCGAAATATCGAGATGACGTAGCTAGTCTAGTAACAAGGGGAATTCAATATGTGGCATTGTGACCAGGCGGCCGTATATGTGGTCTGAGGACCAAAGACTTTGTATATAACTGTGTGTTAACTACCTAGATCATAAGTAGAATAGGCTTATGTGGAGGCTAGCGAAGCCCAGAGATTAAAGAGGAAAGTATGGCCATAGAACCCTGTTACGTGTCTTTTATCTTGATAATGTTAATATTTCATGACAGGATGGTTCATGTAGGCCAAGATCACTTCTAGGGTAGCAAACGTATTAGATACCGTAACAAGCCAACATCAATCACCCTTATTTGAGCCATAATGGACGAAGTGGACAGTATACATTTTATTCAAACATCACGACTGACATACAGAATTGGATGTAGACAATCATCGAATTCCTGCATAAGTGTACCGCCGATTCCTGACTCAGAGGCGTCGACTCAGTGGATAAAATGAAGTCGAGCATCAGGAAATCTTAAAATTTGTGATTGTGAAAAATACAACTTCAGTACATTTAAATGATACATCACACGAATATGACCAAACAATCTTATTTGGAGAGTTCTTTCTTAATAACGAAGACAGAACTGAAGTAATTTCTGAAACATTAGGCAAAAATTTCCTATAGAATCCTACAAGACCCAAAAAACTGCGAACCTGTTTTTTTTAGTCTTTGGAATTTATGGATTTAAGATCCTGGATATAGTGGAATTTTCAGGCTTAAGAAAACTGCCTCCTATTTTATGTCCAAGAAAGGTATTTTCTGTGAATCCTATTTTAGTTTTCGAAGGTCTAGCCGTAAGATGATGGAAATGAATAGTATTCAACAAAGACTGAATTCCAAGAACATGTTCATCCCATGATTGATGAAAAAGACAAATATCATCAATATAGGTAATTATGTCATCACGATTAGAGATAATGTTTCGCATGATACGAATAAAAGTCGCAGGAGCATTAACGAGATCAAAAGACATAAAATTAAATCGGAACAATCCCAAAGGTGTAGTGAAAGCAGTATAAAGTTTTGCTCTGTCCGACAAGGGGACTTTGCCAACAAGCTTTAGACAAATCAAATTTACTGAAAAAAATTAGTAGTAGATAGTCTATCCAACAGAGAAACTAACAAAGTCAGAGGTTTAGCATAGAAAATAGCATTTAAGTTAGCGACAGTCAAAGTATAGTCTCAAGATGTTTGCATTCCATACAAAATAAACATTTAAAATGTACAACATTATTATCCTCATCATAAGTACCAATCGGAAACAAGATCTGTACATGATTAGTGGAAAGAAAACATTCACGTCCCTGTATAGGAACAAGTATGAAGTTATTATGTTCTGTAAATGGTGTAACACGACTTGTAGCACCTGAAGAAAGAAACAGTATTGTTAAAACTACCACAATGCCCAATGTAGTGGTCAGTACTTCTTCTTTGATCCTTAGCCGCAGACCGTCAAAGCAGTCAGTTGCCATCACGCCTAGTGGCGTCTTGTAGGGCAACAACAAATTGACTCAACTTTGCTATGTCGGCGGCCATCCTTCGTACAGTGCCCCAACTCTGGTTCATTCTTTGCATCTCAGCCTCCAAAGTCCTCCGCCTCGTTGTTTTTGGTTGGCCTCTCTTTCGTTTTCCTTCAGAGGTCCAAAGCATAGCTGTTCTTGTGATGGCATCAGGGTCTCTTCTGAGGACATGGCCAAATAAGCTCCAGCGTCTGCCAGCTATGATGGTGTGCATGTCCTCTTGTTTGCTCTGAGTAAGCAGATCTTGGTTGGTGATGGTATTCGGCCAAACGATTCGGTGAATTTTTCTTAGGCATGTTGTGTGAAAAGAGGATAATTTAGACATTTCCTTCTCTGTAACTCTCCAGCATTCCGCACCATAGAGAAGCACAGAAAGCACACCGCTCTGATATAATCTTAATTTTGTGCTTGTGCTGTATTGAGAGGACTTCCAGATGTTGTTTAGGCTAAAAAAAGCTGTTCTTGCCTTATTCATTCTGATGTTGATGTCTTTGCATGCCCCGCCGTCTAGTGTTACTATGCATCCTAAATATGTGAAGGTGTCTGTACCAGTTACTGATTCTTTACTGATATGGACTCAGGGTTGCTCACATTGAGCGTCATGTTATCAGTACATACCACATGAAATCATGGTACGTTAGCATCTGAAAAAAAATCTGAAGCAATATTAATTTCCTTGAATTTCCTACAGGAAAAGGAAAAATCATATAGTAAAAAGACAATGGAAAAAAGGAAAACCATCAGCCAAAAATACCGTTTTGACTGAAGAGTATATGACCAAAGTGAACCTGACATCTGAATAACATTAACATCAACAATGCTAGGTATCACATCAGCAATGATGGATGTGGTTGGTCCCATATCAGCAACATTGTCATCAATAGTGCTAGGTATCACATCATCCATGATGGATGTGGTTGGTCCTATATCAGCAACATCCAGTAATGCACCGGAGTCAAAATGGACATCTGATGATCCTCGATAGTTTGGAGATCATCAAGGGACACCTCACTGATGGAAGGAAGAAATGTTGCATTATCACCCTCACCATCACTCAAACAAGTGTTACTCTGATTCTGTTCATGTGGCTGTGCATGCATCTACCTAAGAGCCAGTGCTCTGGTAATATCAACCCTGCCAGTATATACATGTTGTTGTGATTCCCACTTGAAAATAGCATTATTAATGCATTCATGAAGTCCAGAAATCTTTCCCAGGGTTATTCCAGCAATTTGTTTTTCCAACAGGCACAGAGATTCCTTCCAGTAAAATAAGTGGTATCTAAGAATACTTCAGCAGTCGGATAATATTCAATTGTTCCCCCAGGTGTAATGTACTGGATTTCTTTGCCTGTATAATCAATGATTTTTGCACTCCAACAGTGGCGGATCCAGTGTCTCTGAGCAGTGACACAATCTGGATGTTTACAAAACCTTTATTGAATACCACTGATTCTGTCCCATTATAAGAGGACATGACTGGCAAAAGATGTCCACACCGGAGCCTAGGAACTCTCTGTAGCTGAAAAAAAAGAATTACTTTCAGAACAATTAGGACTATTGGATAAGTCCACACTACATGCATTTGCATGAGAAACAACATTGTTATTTTGGACTGTATTATTGTCACTTTGATGCACAACTGCATTGGAACGTTCAGGACTTCTAGAACGTCGAATGTTATTGTTCTGTTGAGAACTTCTGTTGTTGTAATAATTATCATTGTTTCTATAAAATGACCTTTGGCCTCTGTTTGACTGGTAATTATATCCACCTCTGTTCCAATCCCTGTTAGGTCTGAAAGAGGATTGATGAGATATATTTTCATCATCATATGAATGGAAATTCCTTTGAGGTTGTTGTGACCTATTCTTAAAATTATACCTCCCTCTGAAAGATCCAGTATTATTATCTCGATGGGAGCCGCGCTGGCGTAGTGGTTACCACACCGCTCTGGCGACCGGGTGATCCAGGATCAAACCCGAGCGACGGCATTTGAGGATTTTTCGTCGACCGGGATTTGGACTGGATTAACTCGAGACCTGGCAAGGACATTTGAAGGAGTGTCGTCGACCAGGGATTGGCGGCTCCTGAGCCGACCAAGCTCTAATGGGTACCTCCGAAATCAGCGAGTATCCACCTGAATGGCGAGGGACACCTGTCTCTGTACAAGAAAAAAGGGATACTCACGTAAAATCAATGTCAGGTTAAAAACATTAATAATAACCAGAGATTTCGCCTCGAGTATTAGCGGGCGTACGAAAAAAAATTAATCTCGATTTAATTGAAACTTTCTCTCCATGCTATATGTATAGGTGAATTAGACATCATAGTTCTAGCTGATGCTACTGGCAATGCATCCTTTATGTTATTCCTGCCAAGATTTCTCTTCCAGGATGTGCAATTTGGTACTGTCATCTCAGATTTTCTACAGGAGCCAACGTTTCAGGCTTTCTTTCCTGCAAAAAGGACAAAAAGTCACTACTGACTGAAGACTGCACTGTGTTTCTTAAAATTGTCATCCAGCCCATCAAAAGTTTTATCAATTTTTGACAAACCAACCGATCTAGAAAGGCATTGCTTAATTGATGAAACAAATTTAGCAAAATCCTTAGCTGAATCAGGCAACACTGATACCAGTTTCACTCTGTAACCATTTTCCTCCAGTTGATACTTTTTAAGTAACAAATTCTTCACAGCATCATAATCATTTCTAGTATGATCATCCATGGTGCAGACTGCAGTAAGAGTCTAACCCACGAACAAACTCATTCACCTGCTAGGCAATGTAGCTCTATGAATCTTAAACTCTTGGCAACATGTCTCATACCTATTTAAGAAGCATGAAATAACGTCGATATTAGAATTTAATTTGGGCAAATTTAGTTTAAAAGCAGAGGTATGGTCCTCTTTTCAGCCCTGCTGGACTAGCCTGTTTAAGTTGGACTTTTAATGTTTCCAACTCACGTTCTGCCATTCTTTGGGCAAAGGCTCATTTTCTCTCCTCAAGTTCATATTCTTTTCTTTTATTCTCTTGCTCAAGAGCTAATTCTTCTTGTCTTCTCTTGGCAGCTAATTCTTCTTGTCTTCTCTTTTCAGCTAATTCCTCATCTCTCTTCTCCTTAGCCAAGATTCTCTGATCTCTTGCCACGTCTTCTAACCTCTTCATTTCCTTTGCATGCTCCTTGAATGCAAATAGTTTTAAAGCTTCACCCTTCAAAACATAGTCTTTTCCAAGCTTGGTAAAATATTCCACTGTAGCCATAATTCACCAATATTGTGACTCCAAATTGTCCAATAATAATTTAAATTGAATATATATATATATATATATATATATATATATATATATATATATATATATATATATACATAATATATATATATATATATATATATATATATATATATATATATATATATATATATATATATATATATATACATATACATATAGATATATATATATAAACATATACATATACATATATATATATATATATATATATATATATCATAAGTGAGCAATACTAGCAACAACTATTTCACCACTCAATATTAATCAACTGCATGAAATTATAGATGTTATTTTAGGAGCAAAAAAAAAAGAGATACCCACAAAATTATAGTATAACAGATTACAGTAGAAAGAGCCAACTCAAGAATAATGAATAAACCAAGGCAGAAATTTATGAATTGCAGAAAAATGAAAAATAATTTGCCTCTACCACACTTATGACAATACAAGCACAATTTCACAACATATAATACATCTAATAACTGAATGATAGCAAGATTAGATAAACAAATGTACAAACAATAATGGAGAATAAACCAAATAAATTACAAGGAACCTGACCACAAATACAGTTTTACAAATAACCAGGGCAAAACAGCTAACAGAGATGGTGATCGTAAGCTCAGTTGTAGCAGTAAACACACATCTTTGTAATGCCGGCCCCCCTATCTGAGAAAATCATGCACCAAACCTTAAAGAACAACCAATAATTTACGACCATGGGATTGGTATTGTGAATTAATGGTTCCTTTGCCAACCAAGCTGCCTATCTCACAAACATGTAAATACGAAAATACATTTTACATATAAAAAAAGAACCCTGTCAAATAAGTTTCTTCAAGCCTCACACTGTATGTATCAATAAATATACTTATCTCATCTATCCAAAAGAAATTCCTCCTGGCTTCAACCTCTACCTAGGGAACGACGATTCACATACAGTGTTTGACCAGGGTTAGACTTAGAAAACCGGCTTATAGCCTATCAACACCGCCATCTTGATAAATATTCTACACATGCTAAAAATGTAGTCCACCGACTTGAAAATCTTTTGAAACATCATATGTTCGGATCCCGGTTTGAGGCGTCCATTTTCATCCGCTGTTACGTGTCTTTTATCTTGATGATGTTAATATTTAATGACAGGTTGGTTCCTGTAGGCCAAGTTCACTTCTAGGATAGCAAACGTACTAGACACCGTAACAAGCCAACATCAGTCACGCTTATTTGAGCCACAATGGACGAAGTGGACAGTATACATTTTATTCAAACATCACGAAGCTCCAAATTGAATACATATCAGTGCAATATACAAAAGGCATATAATATGCAGTCGTCGATAAAACTTTATGTAATCCGTTCATGTCTGGAACACTGTCCTTTTCATTTTTAATGATTTAATATATTATATTTTCACACTCGACATTGAGCAGATATACTCCCTTTAAATGACGATAACTAGATACACCTCACAGAAGATCTTGATGCACTAGTAATGAAATTACTCCATGATAAACACTTCAACATTAAGGAGCTCACACACATGCGTCAACTCGCCATTACAAATAATACGGGCATGACGGCGATTACCAGCAACGCGCTGTGGAGCGTAAGGAGCACGGCGAGGCACGTAGAAAGCCCTGGTCATCTACTGCACCTGACTTCATTTCCAGTCGTTTTGACTTGTCTTGCCACTGGATTGAGATGGACCCAGGCGAGAGAGTGAGGTCGACGAATTGCGCAACTCTTCCTCACTTTAATCCAAATCACCGCGCAAGTCACTCTTTCATTCATTCATCCATTCATCCATCCACTCACAACAAGTCCTGGGGTGATGGGCGAGCGGCGAAGCGGCAGGCGTGGGTACGCTGGCAGTCGTAGTCGCAGACCTACACACAGGCGGCTCAGGCCATATGGTCGTCTTCCACTGATCGGAGCAGCAGTGGGATTCGGCAGCCCCCTGAGTGTCTGAGCAGCCCTCTTTAGGAAAGCACTGCTCACCTCCATGGCATGAGGAAGGGGCTAGAAAAGGTGCCCTAAACATTGCCTGCTTCACCATTACCTAACCAGCTTACCGCGGTTGGTGGGTACCCTACTTCGGCGGTCGACATATAAGAAAAAGAAAGGACAGATTTTTCCCCCTCATTCTAGGCGCATGGAATGTGCGCACTTTACTTGACAAAGACTTTAACGCAAACAGACCTGAGAGACGAACTGCCCTGATTGGCAGAATACTGGCCAGGTACAACATTGACATAGCAGCACTGAGTGAAACTCGACTTGAAGGCGAGGGCCAACTTTGCGAAAAGGGTGCAGGTTATACATTCTTTTGGAGCGGAAGAGGAACTGAAGAAAGACGAGAAGCAGGGGTTGGATTTGCAATCAAAACAGCAATTGTCAGCAAGTTAGCGGGGCCCCCAAAGGGAATAAATGACCGACTCATGACGGTCAAGATCCCTCTGTTCTATGGAAGAAAACATGCCACCATCATTAGCGCGTATGCACCAACTATGACAAACCAGGATGATGTCAAGGATAAGTTTTACGAAGAACTACATGCAGTCATTGCATCAGTTCCTAAAGCAGATAAGCTCATCATTCTTGGTGACTTTAGTGCAAGAGTAGGCTCAGATAACATCTCCTGGAATGGCACTATTGGTAGGTACGGCGTGGGTCGCTGTAACAGTAATGGACTTCGTCTCCTCCAGACTTGCGCAGAACATGACCTCCTTGTCACCAACACCATTTTTCGACTTCCTACCCGCAACAGGACCTCCTGGATGCACCCTCGCTCAAAGCATTGGCACCTAATTGACTATGTAATTGTTAGGAAGAAGGACAGGCAAGATGTCCGGGTGACCAAGTCCATGTGTGGTGCCGAATGCTGGACTGATCATCGCCTCATTGTATCTAAACTTAAAATTCGTATCCAACCAGCCAGGCGCCCTCAGGGGAAGAAAACTCAAAAGAGGCTGGATGTCACCAAACTAAGGAAGACAAAAATCAAACAGTCATTTACTGACACTTTAGAAGACCGTCTCAAATCTATCTCGCTAGACGGCCAAAGTGTGGAAACAAATTGGGCAGCCCTAAGTGAGCAGATCTACAACACTGCTACAGAGGTCCTGGGTCCTTCCATCAAGAAACAAAATGACTGGTTTGATGAGAACTCAGATGATATAAAGCAGATGTTGGCTGAGAAACACCATCTCCATAAAGCATATTTAAATGATCCAAAATCTACATCCAAGAAAGACGCTTTCAACAACATGCGTAGAATCGTCCAACATAAACTACGGCAGATGCGGGATTCATGGCTGAGTAATAAAGCAGATGAGCTCCAAGGCTTTGCTGACAGCCATGACTTGAAAAACTTTTACCTTGCACTCAAAGCGGTCTATGGTCCAACATCATCAGGATCATTTCCCCTCCTTAATGCAGATGGAAAAACACTAATTACAGACAACGAAAAAATGCTCCAACGCTGGGCTGAACATTTTAATAATATCTTGAACCAGCCATCATCTATTAACGACGAAGCCATCATCCGCCTGCCCCAAATTCCTATAAATGAAGCATTAGATGATGTACCAACTCTGGAGGAAACTAAAAAAGCGATTCGTCAACTGTCTAGTGGAAAGGCCCCTGGCTCCGATTCAATTCCTGTTGAGGTTTATAAAGATGGCGGTGCAGTTCTGATAGAGAAACTTCATATGATCTTCCAGCAAATGTGGCAGAGTGAAACCATCCCACACGATCTCAAAGATGCCTCAATTATACATCTATATAAACGTAAAGGAAATCGCCAAGACTGCAACAATCATCGAGGCATCTCTCTTTTATCAATCGCTGGGAAGATATTTGCCAGAATCCTTTTGAATCGCCTTACGGCTCATCTTGACAAAGGTCTTTTACCTGAAAGTCAGTGTGGATTCCGGAAAGAACGTGGAACCACAGATATGGTGTTCGCTGAAAGACAGCTACAAGAAAAATGCCAAGAACAGCACTGTGACCTGTACACAGCTTTTATCGACATGACAAAGGCGTTCGACACGGTCAGTAGAGAGGGTCTATGAAAGATCATGGCAAAATACGGCTGCCCAAAGAAATTTATCACAATAGTGCAGCAACTGCATGATGGAATGCAGGCTAGAGTTCAGGAAAACGGTGAGCTATCAGAGCCTTTCCCCGTCTCAAATGGAGTTAAACAAGGGGGCATACTTGCACCGACTCTGTTCAGTATCATGTTTTCTGCTATGCTGACTGATGCTTTTAGAGACGGGGACACAGGAATCGACATTAGTTATCGTATTGATGGAAAATTGTTTAACCTTAGGAGGCTTCAAGCAAAAACCAAGGTCAAATCACACACCATCAGAGATCTTCTGTTTGCTGATGATTGTGCCCTCAATGCTGGCTCAGAGGCTGATCTGCAGCATAGTGTGGATAGATTCTCAGAAGCCTGCGCCAACTTTGGGCTTACCATCAACACGAAGAAAACAGAAATCATGTACCAACCAGCTCCTGGCACAGTTTATACTGAGCCAGTCATCAAGGTTAATGGTGAGAAACTGAATGTTGTGAACAGATTCACATACCTTGGTAGCACACTATCCCAGAACATTGTCATTGATGATGAGGTGAACACCAGGATCTCCAAAGCCAGCAGCACATTTGGCAGACTATACACCAACGTTTGGCATCGATGTGGCATTAGTCTACAGACAAAGCTGAAGGTGTACAGAGCTGCGGTGCTTCCAGTGCTGCTATATGCATGTGAAACATGGACTGTATACAGGCGCCACGTAAAGAAGCTAAACCACTTCCATACAGTCTGTCTCAGGAAGATAATGAACATCAAATGGCAAGACAAGATCCCGGATACCGCCGTTCTTGACAGAGCTGGTATCCCTAGTATTGATACTATTCTGATGCAGTCACAAATTCGCTGGGCAGGTCATGTAGTCCGCATGCCAGACCATCGACTGCCAAAGATACTCTTTTATGGTGAGATGCAGAGGAGTAAACGCTCCCATGGTGGCCAAAAGAAGCGCTTCAAAGACACGTTAAAGACGTCATTGAAAACCTTTGACATAAACCCAGACACATGGGAAGCTGCTGCGCAAGACCGAACTGCTTGGCGCACATCTCTTCGTAAAGGTGCAGCAACATGCGAATCATCCAGAAGAGCAGCAGCGGAACAGCGGAGACAAGCTAGAAAGGACCGTGAAATAAAACCTTCACATGAAGCAAACATTCCCTGCCCACACTGTCCAAGATCTTTCCAGGCCCGCATCGGGCTCTTCAGTCACCTTCGTACCCATAGACTAACCTAACATATTCTTAAATAATTGGATGAACAGAGAGGTCTTCATCACCCGTGATGGACGAACAACCATAACCACAAATAATGGTAGAAGATCCCACACTTCTCCTTCTCTAGTTTCCCGTGAGCCAGCCAAGCATATCGGCATGACGCCACTTTCCGTATTAATCAGTGACCCCGTATAAAATAAACAAAAAGGGAGCCTCGTAGAGCTACCTATTATATAGATACAATCGTTATGAATTTTAATCATAACAGAGCCGAAGTATGTGATTAAGCGGTATAAGCCGAACGCAGTATTTGTACGCGATCATATAAGACGTTATATTGAGATTTGCATTTCTAGAGTAGGAGTTATCTATTAGTAGAATAGTGTATTGGCGTGGAAAGCCAAAGAGTAATTAATAATCAGTCGATCTACTGAAATAAGAATATAAGCCACAGAGTTATAAAGTACGTGTGTTCCTAAAATAAAGGAATAGCTTCATATAAATATTTAAATGAGAGTCACGACAAATGCTTAGACTGATGACCGTTAGCATGACCGATGGAGTTCGTAGGGTATAGCAATGAAGGATAATGTGAGTATCTTAGTCAATGTCGTTGCATGTGCCTATTCATCGTTGTCAGGATTAAATGACTGCATTAAATCGTTAGAGTCGTGAGGTTCATTCGATTATTACAATGTTCCTCTTATACGTTGTTACATAAGCAATTAATATTATGACAGATGAATTCATCATTCACCAATAATTGTGCTTAAAGTTGCCACAAATAATAATACACACGGATTTGCAGAAATGAAATATGTGAAGCAATAGAAATAGTATTGAGCACTTAAGATGAAATATGACTATTAGAAAGCAGCGGACATACGTAGTCTAGAACCAGAAGGATCGATCTTAAAGATTATATTTTGAAACAAGTTGCAGTACGGTAACAAGATACCCACATTACTTGAACGTTAACAGATAGATGATAATAAAGAATAACCGCTCATAAACAACCACATCGTCTACTGTTATATATATATATATATGCATTTTTTGGGTTTGGTTTTTTTTAAAGACTGCCATCACCGGTGTCAATACCTTGTCGAGGTATAGCGGCTTGCGTACCCTGATTACCCCCAGAGCTATGCCAGCGGGAGTTTTACTCCTGGAAGGTTCTACAAAGTTGGACAGGTTTTCGCGGGCAGCGGTCAGACTAAAGCAGACACCCTGGTCCTCCAGGTTGGGGGGTTTTAGCATAGGGCTGACACCCTTGTCTATGTAAAAAAAAATTTGAAGTTACGGAAACAACAATGAATAAACAAACTTTGCTGCGGGATGGACATTCGGAGTCTGAGGCTCGTATGTCTGTCAGTGGTGAAAGCCGAAAGGAAGCCACTGACATGAGAACGGACGTCCTGACCGCAAAACAAGATACGAGAATAGGATTTTGGAATGTCAGGACAATGAATGAGACGGGTAAACTAAAACAGGTCACGGCAGAAATGAGAAACTATAGGTTACACATTCTAGGGATAAGCGAGAGCAGATAGACAGGGGCAGGAAAAGTTAAAACAGCAACAGGAGAAACAGTACTTTACTCTGGAAGAGAGGATGGATAGCACAAGGAGGTGTAGCCATTATTCTACAGAAAGGAATAGAAAGGACATTACTTGAATGGAAACCCATCAACAACAGACTGATAAGATTAAGATTGAGAGGTAGATTCACCAATACTACGAGATACAATGCTACGCACCAACGAATGACTGCGATGAAGAGGTCAATGATGAATTCTATCAACAACTGCAGAAAAAATGGAAGACACACCTACATATGATCTTATTATAGTAATGGGAGACCTCAATGCGAAAGCTGGTACACACGATACATATAATGAAAGAGTAATGGGGAAATGCGGCAGCAGAACAGCAAACAAAAATGGGGATACATTAATAAGTTCCTGTAGTATTAACAACCTGGTCATTGGAGGAACACTTTCCCCACATAAAGAAATTCACAAATTAACATGGGAATCACCAAATGGTCGAGACAGAAACCAGATAAACCACATCATGATTAACGGTAGATGGAGACATGCATTACAAGATGTGAAGGTAAGAAGAGGTGCAGATGTGGGAAGTGATCACCATTTAGTTGCAGCAAAACTGAAAGTGAAACTAAGAAGGGCTGGACCAACTGTAACTACACAGAAAAGGTTTGACATCAGCAAATTGAAGGACCCCCTTACCAGAAAAGATTTTGCAGCTGACATAAAGAAACGATATCAATTTGCCATAAGTCATGAAAAGACATTGACTGATAATATAGACCAGAAATTCAACACCATTTCAACAATATATAAGGAAAGCAGCAAATCATGCTTGGGATTCCAGGAAAGGAAGAAGCAAGACTGGATAACACCAGAAACATTAAACACCATAACACTGAGAAAGGAAATGAAAAGAAAGAAAACAGAAGCGAAGTCCCCCAAGGTTAAAGCAACTATATAGTAAACAGTACAGTCAGCTTGACAATCAAATTAAACGCCAAACCCGAGCCAACAAAAGGAATTTCCTAGACGATCTTGCAAGACAGGCAGAAGATACAGCACTGAGAAATGAACAAAGCACAGTATACAAAATAACTAAATTCATCAGCGGAAAACGAGGTGCAAACAATATTACATTAGTAAGAGATAAGCAAGGAAATCTCATCACGACAGTAGAGGGACAGGAAACAAGAGGGGCAGAGCACTTCAGAGAAACTCTGAACAAGGAACCACCAGAGACACAATTGAATGTTCCTGAGGCTGAAAACGATCTAGATGTAAATACAGACATTCCACGAAAAGAAGATATCATCACAGCAATCAAAGGGTTAAAGAACGGAAAAGCTCCTGGCCATGATAATTTAAATGCAGAGCTATTTAAGACAGACCCTGAGCTAGCAGCAGAACTATTAGAACCAATATTTGCACAAGTCTGGAAAACGGGGACAACACCATCAGAGTGGAACAAAAGAATAATTGTCAAATTGCCCAAGAAGGGAGATCTTGCAGACTGCAATAACTGGAGAGGAATCACTCTTCTCTCAGGTCCCAGCAAAATACTAGGCAGGATAATTATACAGAGAATTTCAAAAGCAGTAGACCACAAACTGAGGAAAGAACAAGCAGGATTTAGAAAGAACAGAAGATGTGTAGATCATATATTCACTATCAGGAACATTATAGTGCAGTGCTCAGAATGGCAAAGACAGCTGTATTTTAATTTCGTTGATTTTTAAAAGGCTTTTGACAGCATACATTGGGACAATTTATGGACAGTACTGAGGGCTTATGGAATTCCAAGCTGCATAGTGTCAATCATAAAAAGCCTCTATGCCAACTTTACGTGTAGTGTTGGGCAGAGCAACCTAACCTTTGAGGTGAAGACAGGAGTACGACAGGGATACCCCTTATCAACCACTCTATTTTAACTGTCATAGATTGGGTGATGCGCCAGACAACAGAGGGCAGTCCAAGAGGAATAAGATGGATTACATTTTCTACATTGGAAGATCTGGAATATGCAAATGACATTGCACTACTAGCACATTCACATCAACACATCCAGGAAAAAAAAGATAGACTTAATAAGTTTAGCCAGCAGGTGGGCTTGAACATCAATTTAAAGAAGTCAGAGTCATGACGCTCAATGTGAGCAACCCTGAGCCCATATCAGTAAGGAATCAGCAATTGGTACAGACAGACACCTTCACATACCTAGGATACATAGTAACACGAGACGGCGGGGCAGGCAGAGACATCAACATCAGAATGAATAAGGCAAGAACAGCCTTTTTTAGCCTAAACAACATCTGGAAGTCCTCTCAATATAGCACATGCACAAAATTAAGATTATATCAGAGCGGTGTGCTTTCTGTGCTTCTCTATGGTGCGGAATGCTGGAGAGTTACAGAGAAGGAAATGTCGAAATTGTCCTCTTTTCACACAACACACCTAAGAAAAATTCACCGAATCTTTTGGCCGAATACCATCACCAACCAAGATCTGGTTACTCGGAGCAAGCAAGATCACATGCACATAAAGCAAACGTTATAAAGTAAACCAAACGAAACAGAACACCCAGCCAGTGCTCAATTGCTAACAAGAAACACAAACAAAGCACTGACAGTTAAAATCATAACACATAATTAATGAGAAACACCGTGCTCTCACCTGCCAAACAGTGCGTTCTTCCACGCTACCTGAAACATCCCACTGTTACACACACATATCTACTCTCATTTATGTCTTCCAATGAGACTAGTGTGATATTGTGCATGAGGCTGACAAAGACACCAAGTAACACAGATTGCTACCGAAACCACTACTGCGAGAGCATATGAATGCTTTATGCGGAGGCCAGCCACATTGGTGGCCCCATGCTCCATAAGGAGCGAGAAGAGAAATATATATCCCCAAGTGAACCCACGTGCTCTCATAAACCATTCTACACATAACAATAATTAAATAACACTAAAATGAGCATAGTGCAGTATTAAACGCTATGAACAACGAATATTCTCCTTAACGAGAATAACTACCACCTCGCAATTGATCCATATCAATATACTTTCCTACTGTTGCCTACTTTATCTCATTGTTACTGGCCTGTCGGGCTTATTGTCCGTGACCGACGTATCTTTAGATAATAGGTTTTTGCGAATGATTCGTGTCCCGATACTGTGTTGGCATTTAATGCTACAATGGGTCAAAACTGTATGACCAAATCGAAGAGAAAGTAGACGCTGGACTCGTAGGGTATAATTTGCGACGAGACATCATTTAATGAAAACAAACGTGAATACGTTGACGAAGTGATACAGGCAATCGTCGTGTGTTATAATATTTCAGAGTTAAATACTAATTCATGGCAGGAAAATGTGTGACCGCTTGGCCTTTCACGCTAGCATTATCCCTCCTACTTCCACGTTAAGCATTTCTATGTGCTTTAATATTCTACATGTAAGAATGACAGACCTTAAAAGCAAATAAGACGTTTTTACAAAAAACGAGGTATTTATTCAAAGTTCAGTTGGCAGTTACTGCTCTGACAGGGCAAACGTAGGTCAGATCCCAGATAATAATGAATGGGTGTTATAAGCGCGAAAGTGGGAAATGAATGTTTGTGTGATCTGGTTTTTTTCTTATCCAAATGTTAAGTTGGAAAAGATCACGCATGTGAAAAAAAGTCGAAATAACAGAATGTCGTGTGCAAAAAAGGTCGAAAAGCTGAGGAAAGGAGTGCAAATGTAGATTATTGTACCGTGTGAAAAAGGGACGGTTCGTGTGAAAAAAAGGCGGGAAAAAAGAAGAAATGGTATAAATAGAAGAGTTGTGGGCGATAGAGAGAGATTTCAGGATTTATGATTCTAATGAAACCATAACTTTAGACTAGAGGATGTTTACAGATAGCGTTAGGTGAACTTCGTCTTTGAGGATACTAAGACAAGTTTTTGAGTAGACAAATCAGTATATTATTCTATTTGGATATACATATATTATTCTATTTTGATATACATATATTATTCAGTTGGACTACATATTTTTTCATCTTGGATAACCAATCATCATTGTGGAATTTACAGTGTTTGTCTTCTTCTTCTTCGTACACTCTCAGACGTCCACTTGAATGTTCTCAAAGAAAGCAGTAGTCAGTTTGAGGCTATTTGAATCCCCGTAAAGCTTTACCACGAAAGGAGCAAGTGTTTGAGTATTTGTCTAATGACATCAATAAACTCTAATTGAATTTTTCTACATTGCTGTTTGTGGAACTTTACAGTAATTTTTTTTTTTTGGATAAACGTTGTAAACCTGAAACTGTTTTGCGTATCATCAAACTTAAAGGGAAGAACATTCCTGGGTTGAAAAAAAAACAAAAGGTCAAGTATCACCACCTCTGGCGGAAGGCCAGTTAGCACTTGAACCACCACAACATATAAAGAATTAACTCTGACTAAATAAAATCAATATAACTACTAGATCCGTATAAACATACACGGCCACATATTACACTAATTGGCGCCGTGACTTGCCCTTTTTTCTTGGTGAAAGCAGACAGGCATAATCACTACAATGGATCAAAGTCAAGAACAACTGCCGCAACAACTGCCGTTGTATACACTACAGCAACAACAGCAACAACAACATACGTTATATGCACAGCAGCGACAACAGCAACAGGAAATGCAACAGGCAAACGTCCATTCTGCTATCATACCCTTACCTGTAGAGGCCAAACCAACAAT
The DNA here is from genome assembly GCA_024509875.1 of Oreohelix idahoensis. Classification (NCBI taxonomy): domain Eukaryota; kingdom Metazoa; phylum Mollusca; class Gastropoda; order Stylommatophora; family Oreohelicidae; genus Oreohelix; species Oreohelix idahoensis. The sequence goes on from JAMPIV010004050.1 coordinate 129,565, forward strand.
GACCGCGTTGCAACGGATAACAGACACGCTGTCCAATGTAGATCACTATAATAAATATAACCAAATTCGCTCGGTTATAACCCCCATCACGGGCGATTCAAAGACGTTTCGGAGATGGCTAATGAACATAGACAAGTTTAGTTCCATGGTAATTGCTACAAGTGAGAAGGAAAAGATCAAAATTGCATACTTGTCATCGGAATCTCTGGTGACGGATTTTCTGCGACGGCGCTCCCTCATCTACCCAGAAGAGACCTATGCATCATTAAAGAAGGAACTAATTGCATGGTATAGTGACATAATCCACAATCAGCACGCATGGTCGCTTTTGAGGAAAATCCATCAAGAAAAATCTGAACCTGTTCAATTTTATGGAGACCGTTTATTGAATTTGGCTGAAGAAGCTTTTATTGAAGGAACGGTACCATCACAGGACATTGAAAAACATTTGGTAGGCATTTTTGTGGACGGACTTTACACAGATAACTTAAAGCTCCATCTCATAAGGAAAGACCCTAAAACTGTCACTGATGCTATACAAATGGCAGTATCGGAGGATAACGTACGAAAACGTTTCAATCAACGCACAGGTAGAGATCCTCGCTATGAAGTAAAAAGTGACCACGAGCCAATGGAAATCGGTCACTCAAGACAGCAGTGGCACCGACACCAACATCGATCTACACGCCATCAGCCTGAGCAACGTCAGTTCCAGCAAGCACACCAACCGAGGCAACAGAATGCCCAAAAATGTCAACACGATTGTCTGTTATACATTTGGACAAAATGGGCATGTCTCTCGTGCATTCCAATCACATCAGCAAGGATCATTCGGAAAGGGTCGACAAGGTCATAGAACGTATCAACATAATCAATCTCGAGGTTATAACTAACCACAACAAGGACAGAACAACCGCACATACGCAACCCAACATGCTTTTTCCAGAGGTAGACCACAATATTTCCCTGCTTCGGGACACGGACCGAGTACACGTTAGATCGGACCGCTGACGTGAGCTACACAGAAGGGAACATTATAAACCCTATAAGTCCCACACAACAAGGAAGAAGTCACACAACACAGAACATCATTCTCATCGCATTAAAAGGCAGCAGACTGTAGTAAATAACATTAACATCCACCCAGACCCGAGTTCCTGTCTCCTCTCTATTCAGGGCAGGCATTATCGAGCAATGGTTGATACCGGAGCATCGGTAAGCCTAATACGAGAACAACTTTTCGAAAAATTCAGAAATATGTGAAATTTCACCCCACGAAAACTTAAATGGCATCGGTGACCGGCCAGGACATGAAATCCCTTGGTACTGCGTTTATCACAATCCGGATTGGGGAACAGAAAATAAACCATAAATTCATTATTACACGCGGTATGTCTCGGAATCTTATTATTGGACGTGATTTCCTGAACAACCACCAGGCCAGGATATACTACGATCTACACAAGATTAGACTAAACGGAGAATACTTCAACGTCCAGGATGATTTACACATAGCTTCGTTGGTACGCCTTACAGCTCCAGTGACCATTCCACAAAACTCACTAATAATAACCAAAGGTCGTGTAAAGGGATCAGAAAACATTCGACCTGGACAGACAGTAGAAATTGCACCGTTGCTGGATGAAGATACAAGCGATGATCCACTGATATTCATTACTGAGGGCATTGCAGAAATTACAAGCTCCCGAGATTTCCCCATCATGATCGTAAATACTTCAGGAAAAACATCATCCATTGCGAGAGGTGAGATAATTGCAAAAGTTAATCTTTCCCCCCCCCCCCAAAAAAATGAAAGAGGCCAGACAAAACTGCACAAATGGAGATAAAACAGACATCAACAATATATATTGCCGCAGAGAATCAGAGAGCAAAAATAGATATTGCCGGAGAGAACCAGAAAGCAACAATAAATATTTCCAGAGAAAATCAGAGAGATCACTGGACCATTTTCATTAAAGAGTAGTGAAATGTCAAACACAAAGATAAAATACAAGTATGCATAAGGACATAAAAACAAATACCGAAGACACATTACCACAGTTGTTGGACACCTTACATACTTCGGCCCAACACCAACAACGGCTCACCTCTTTTGTGAAAAAACATCACGATGTCTTTCTTTAAATGATTTGGAATTGGGTCATACATCAACAGTCCAAATGGATATCAATACCACTACCGAAGAGCCTATTAGCCTAAAACCTTACCACACCCCACTCAAACACAGAGAGATAGTAGAACGATCCATTAATGAGATGCTATCAGCTGGCATCATTGAACGTTCCATATCACCATGGTGGTCACCTATCGTCATAGTTGGGAAGAAGGATGGATCGAATAGATTCTGCTGCGATTATCGCGCTTTGAACAGAATCACAAAGACAATCTCCTACCCACTACCCAGACTTGATGACATTCTCGCGACCCTTGGCAACTCGAGATACTTTACTACCTTAGACGCTAGGTCAGGGTTCTGGTGTATCCGAATGACACCGGAGGCTAAACAGAAGTCCACATTTACTACACACATGGGCAGTTACGCATGGAATGTCATGCCTTTTGGCCTAAATGTAAGCCCGGCAACTTATATGTCATTGATAGATGAGGTGTTGAAAGAGATGCAACCTTTCGCACTCGCGTATATCGATGACATATTAATTCATACAGCGGGAACCATTGAGGACCATCTTCATAAAGTGGAACTAGTATTTGACAGGCTCAGGAAACACCAAATCAAACTCAAGTTAAGCAAATGTGATTTTCTAAAAGAAGAAACAAAATATTTGGGTTTTGTTATAAATGCTTATGGAATACGTCCAGACGAAGATAAAGTACAGGCTATCAGGGAAATGCCGAGTCTCATTACAGTACGGCAGGTGAGAGGTTTCATTGGGTGCATTGGGTACTACAGACGCCACATAATTAACTTCTCCCGTGCGGCTACGCCCCTGATAGAACTGACAAAAAAGTATGCTCGTTTTAAATGGATTCCTGAATGCCAGAAATCATTCGAGTACCTGAAGGATGCATTGACTACAATCCCCTTACTTGCTCACCCAGACACATCCAAAGCCATGGTATTATATACCGACGCCTCGGACAACGTCATTTGTGCATGTTTGGTCCAACCATCACATTAAACGAAAAACCAATTTTTGCCTGAAATCCCCAATGAGAAACCTATCGCGTTTCTTTCGTATGCTCTATCTAAGTCCCAAAAGAGATGGTCGACGACAGAGAAGAAAGCATACGCGATCCATTATGCAATACAGAAATTTGAATTTTATGTACGAGGAACCAGGCTTATAATCAGGACGGGTCATCAACCCCTAGTCAATTGGCTCTCTAAGACACATGAACAACCTAAGAAACTGCAGACATGGTCCATTAACCTCCAATCCTACGATACCATCATAGAGCACATCCCCGGAACAATGAACAAATGTGCAGATCTGTTATCTAGGATTCCATATGAGGAGAGTAAAGCGCAGAACACTACAGTGAAAGAAAAACCATCCACATCGACGGAAATTGATGATAACACAAAACAAATTAATGTTGGTAGCTCCAAACAACATGACATTCCTGAAAACACACAGAGGTCTGAATCACAATCAAACCCAGACAGTGATCCAGATGGCTTCCACATGGCAAGTGAGCAGAAATGTGATAAAGTACATTGATAAAGCGATAAAACTATTAATTATAAGTATAAAAGTTAAAATAATATAAGTAGAAACAATAATAGTATAGTTGTAACGCGTCGTCTTTCCCCCCGCCAGTCAACGCATTGATTTTTGCAAGACAGAACGTAGTGTATAAGGGTACTATGACATTGGATTTATAGATAATAATTTTGACAGTATTGGCCTTGTTTCAGACTAAAACGAGGAGAGAGGCAAATGTATTTTTAGACTGAGGTCACAAGTGGTTGAAACACGCCAAATTGTAGGAAATTAGGGCAAAAATTGGTGGCGGCAGATGGAAAAGAAAGCCACAACACTAAAATGTATTAGTGCATTGAGTACGTAGTGGAACTGTATAACCAAACACGCCTTACTCTTTCTGCAAATTGATACATTTTATGACGTCACCAACTTGTTGTTGCTGCATTTTGAACGACGCGCGAACGAAGAAGAATGGCGTAATTTATATGATAGTGGAAATTGAAACTAACTCTGGAAAAATATGGACTTCCTTATTAATAGGTTTAGGATCATAAAAGTTAGCTAGTTTAAGAGCTTATCGTCCCTTGATAAATAATATGCTTGAAAATAGAAAATTCGACAGATAATAAGAAAGATAAGACAAAAGACGGTATTGGTTATGACAGACAGACCAACACATGTTCGTCTTTACTTTCATTAACGTTGATTTTTTTGACGCGTCCTTGAAAAAAGGAGGAAAAAGGTACATGTATTCTATTGGAGGAGGGGTAGACAAGGGGAGAGAAATTATGGGATGGCTTAACACTAAATATATTTTAGCAGTGGAAATCTAAGAATGAGTGAGGAGAAAAATTGTTATGTCCAAAAATCAAGTCTGTTTTTAGCTTGTAATGCCAATATTTTCAAATTCAAACTAAAAAGCTTAGTAGTCGTTCGCTCATTGGCCAACGCCTTTTATAAGATTAAAAAAATTCAAAGTATCGACGCCATTTGTATAAATCAGTCCCTTGAACAGGACGTTTGTAATTCTGTGAAGTGTGACTTGCCTTACTAAATTAAATATATAAAATAAAACAAAAGGGCATCACAGTCCAGCCAGCAGGACATCTGAAGTCTGCTAATCAACGTACCTGTGTTTATTCATTGAATTTATGGTAAGGCAGAAATTATTCATATATATATTTTGTTGCAAAATGTGAGTGAGAGATACTACCATTTCGACAGTAAGTACATAGGTCATTAGCTGATTTATGCAGGGCCTAGAGGTAGATGTATGCTATAACACATTGCCAGTTTTGTAAAATGCACATGTTTGTGAAATAAAAATGTTTTCTTAGGTGGCCAGATGGACACAGCTCACCTATCCTATTGTATGGAAGAAAAGAAAGATTAATAGTATTATTGCAGATGTAGGGCCGCCTTGAGAGGAGAGACAGGTGAACAACACTGGTACACTTTGTAATGGATGAGCTGGGGTGGTCAATTAGATATGACACAGATCTTTATTTCTTATGTAATATAATTTGTAGAAATAACAGTTTAAGTTCAAGGAGACATTTTTTCATTGTTACAGGGTTTTTATCTGGCACTAGCCAGGTGCCAGATGTCTGTGAAAAGCAGTTGAGAAGTCTTTTCATTTCTAGTAGTGACAGGGGTCTACAGAGTCCACCCTGTTACTTTTGGGCCAGTATCAAAGTGATCGTTTTACAGCAAGAATACGGACAGTTCCAGTTGTGCCAGTTAAGTATGATATCTGGCACAGGACGGTTCATCAGCATCAAAGGCTAGAGCCCCCTTGTGTAACATAATAAAAATATTCCCCAAAGAGTAAAACATTGAAAGTTGAGTATTAAAGAACTGGGGATGATTAAAGAATCCCACACAGCCATCCAGTGTTAGAAACCAGTAATATTAAAAACTTAGTGACACTATTAGTATATTTTAACAGTATTTGTTTGGACAATTGTCCCTTTGGGTTAAAATTTTGCAATTTATGTATATACCTTGAGTTCTTTTAATTTTGAAAGTCCTGACCAGAAGAATACTAGGTTCAGGACTAATAAAATTGTATAGAAAATATTTTCACATCAAAATTTAACCCAGGTGTTTGTTCATTTGATCATAGACTTTAATAGTTGTTTATATGTGTGTGTGTGTTAGTGTAACATTTCATTAACACCACACTTGCATAACCCTAGACATTAGACGTAGCTACCATACATACTAGTCAAGACTAGGTCTGATTGAGATCATAAGGTGGTATCAGAAAGGATACCTGATAACTCAACCCATAAATTGTTATAATCAGGTACCTTCACAGCTGACCTCATTCAGAACAATAGTGAAACATAACAACCACATTTCATAACATCAAAAGCCACCACAAGTGGAAAGATCCAGACATAACAAAACTCATGAAACAAGCTCAAGAAAACCCAAACAGATTTCCAACGCTTATGATCCAAGACGAAGTATTGTACCACATTGACTCCAAACAAGACGGACAGCTACAGAAATACATACCGAACAACCTAGTACCGTTGGTTTTTGTCTCAATTTCATGATAACAATAATCACGTTGGGAGAGACAAGACATTAGATATCATTAGACGACGATACTATTGGACTTCACTATACAGAGATGTCAGTGAATATGTTCACACATGCAGAATCTGTAAAATGCAAAATATGAAACCATCACGAGCACCACTCCAAGCAATGCAAGCAGAACATTTCCCAATGGCGACAGTCAACATCGATATATCGAGACCATATCCCATCACACAGTCAGGGAACCGATATACCTTGCACATAGTAGACCAGTATTCAGTATGGCCGGAATGTTACCCTCTCAAAAACATCACATCTGAAACAGTTACAGAATATTTTATCCAAGAATTCCTACCAAGACATGGCTGTCCCAGACGTATCATATCTGATAACAGCAAACAGTTCGTTGGGAATCCCTTCAAAGCAATTCTTCAGAGGTTCAACATTACCCATACTACCACGAGTTATTATCACGATCAGTCAAATGGCAGAAATGAACGCCTACACTCAACCATGCATGATGTTCTCGCGAAGTGTATCAGTGGAAATACACAATATTGGGATATTTATATCAACCAAGCATTGGAGGCCATTATAGTGAATATAAACGACACCACTGGTATGTCGCCATTTTATATGCTCTATGGAAGAGAACCCTCTTTTCCCCTGGATAATATGTTACAGCCCCAACGTAAATATGTAGGTGAAGACCCCATAGAAGTGATTTTAAGAGAAATTCAAGGTTCACCAAAAAGCACATAAGAATACTACGAAAGCATTTGTAAAGAAACAGAAACAACACGACAAGAATGTCAAGCTTGAAAGCTTTAACGTAGGCGACAGAGTGTAATACCGAAAGAATTTCCGTGATAACAAATTTTATGCCCGCTGGCTAGACGGCTTCAAAATTCTAGATAAGACAAACCCGACTAATTACAAAATCTGGAACGAAGAAAGAAATATCTTTACCAAGGCCAATGTCACGCAAATAAAAAAAGATGATCATCGACCCATTATACCACCTACAGAGACCCCAAAAAGCCAATAAGAAAAGCTACATTATATCATCAACCATCCAGCCCTACGTCAGAGTCTAGCACAGACGATAATGTTTCAGAAGCAGAAAGGCACACAGCTGAAAATGACCAATTTTGTGAAGCAGTCAACAGAATGAGACAATACAGAAGCACATCCGACAGTGACGACAATATTCCCCCCCCCCCTCCGGCTGAGTTACGCGAAAGACTAGAATATCGAAATACCAGGTTACAGGCCGAGCAAGTTACTCCAGAACACCCTGACACCAGGATAGATTCCTGCCAGCCTATTGTACAACAAATATACTATAGAAATGAACAACCTTCAACAAGCAACTACCACTCTGATAAACAGTGGGATAGTGAAGAAGAAACGCCCCTGCACGTGATTCACAGCAGAGAAATTCACAACAACCAGTACACTGAAGATAATGAAACTCGACACACAGCACCATCCAATGAAGAAAACGCACACAGCGCTACATGCACACTTGAGGAAGATATTATTCTTCCATCACCTCCATTGAGACAAGAATCTGACCTAGATACAGCAGATCTCGAGAGTGACCACGAAAGCATGAACAGTCCAGACAACACTGAATCTCGCAAAGCAACGCAGCGCCCATATTCTGGAACAACAGATGACTCACCACCGTTAACAAAATTTGTGAGGTTACCTCAAGAGCACATACGAGTACGTATGAAATTGCGAAGAAAACGCAGACAGCCACACAAAACGAAGCATGAAGTGCACCATTTCAACACTACTTCATCATTACCCTCGACAACTGCAGCCACTACCCACTCGAAAGTGCGAAATACGCCATCCTCTTGTGATCAACGATTGACAAAAGCTACCTTGAGGGACATCGCCAAGTTCCTCATGTCAAATTCGTAAACGTCCAGTTCAACGATTATTGGTTTATTGGAGAACCAATCTTCTCTAATAACAAAAAGGTACTTCCCCAGCAATAGTACCCAACAACTGCCCAACCTACAGTAATGAACGGGGTAGCATATGGCAACAACCCACTTCTGTCAACGAAAAACTGTTTGGAGATGTCGGGAACCTTGAGTTGACTGCTGCCTTTATTAGAGTCATAAATGTTGAAGTCTGAAGGCGAACGAGGAAGAAGAAGAAGAAGACGTACCCAACAAGTACTCATACTTCATAGTACTACCTCTCGTTCCCCATCATCTAAAGTCACTAGTATCCAATTTTTTTTTTTTTTTGGTAGGAAATTTTATTTTTTCAGAGAGATGTCAGCCTCAGTCAAGATCCTGCTGGTGATACAGACGATATTTACAGTTATGACGTCTGCAGCACCCACATATACTAACAAGTTATTATGGCGTGACGCCACTGTGATTTAATGTTATATAATTATTTAAGATTCTTAGTCGACATGGACTGTCATTAGGACTACATCTTTTACACCACTATGTCAAGAAATTAAAGAACTTTCGCAAACATTCGCAGATCTACAACACTATTATCCAGGTTAAACAGAACTTTAAATTATCTCAGTTCTCTAGTCATACATTTGGTTTTTTTTTTGCAAGTGTTAGGTACGAAATCGTTATGATTAGAAAAGTACCCACTGTACAAATTACACCCCTTTTGCCTTTGAAAATCTTTATAACAGGACTTATGCTTTACAACAGTTTTTATTTTTTTTTTGGTTTTTTTTCCCCTTCTTGATGAATTTAGTGACAAAAGCAAACATACTATACGCACACACATATTTTTCCTTTGTGACACATGAGAGTTTCTTTTTTTTTAATGTGTTAACTCACAGTTTTCCTTTTGTGTTATGGAAAGACCTAATTATAATGTTCAATCGCATCGAGAATGTATTTTGGCGATTGTTCTTAATGATGCTGTTACGACAAATACCATTTGTACTAGAACTATTTGATTCGCACACATGGTAAATTTACTTTCCAACCTCAATGATCTTATAATGCTACTCACATTATTCAAGCCAATGACCCTTTCTCACAGATATATGACGAATCAGAGGTCAAATTTATTCTTCACTACACATCTAAACACCTGTCCATCTCCTGTCACCTTCTCCGACATGCTCCATCACAGACGGAGCGTTTCTAAATCGACGCCAGGTTCCCAGCATTCCTCGCTATTCAACAGGAATTTACCTATGTTAACGTGTCTATCAAATTCAATAAATACTTCTTCGCATTCCTGAGTACAGTGAGACACACAAGAGGTCATGACCCGACACACTAGAGTGTCAGGACTATTGATTTTGGCTAGAATAATTGGTGTTTTGAATTGTAAGCGGTTTAGTGTATAAATACCATGTGTACAAGAAGATGAGATGTCCACAGCGGACATGGGTAAAAGATAATGAGGACATTGTTACCCCCACTGACACAGCTAACGCCCCTAAGACCCCTGAGTACATTCCCATGACTGACATTCGTTCCCCTCCCACGGTGATAAACCCTTCTCCGTCATTTATCCCAATATACACCCCATTCAACTAAATAACTGAGACATATATATTTTCACCTAAATTATGACTTTGTGATATACAAGTATTTTGCAAGTTGGGTAAAACTTATATGCTAATCAACACAGTTCGCGGATTGGCGAAATACTACATTGTTACATGCACACCATGACGATTCCATGCGAAATCGCTAACATGGTAACGTTGTAGCCATTATACCAGCGCGGCTCCCATATATATATATATCAAGGAGCGCTCAAAACACCCACTGTGTGCCTTCAGTTTCACACTTCCCCTTTGGGACTCTACATACCCCTTTCCTCGCTGGAGTCTCTACGACTACCCGCTACCACACATGACGTTTCACCACAGACCAGCCTTTCGATTTCCCTTCGCCCGTAACAGCGCCGTCACACACGTGAACTTAATTAAAAACACTACTTGACTTCCACTACTACCGTGCGTGAACACAATCAAGCTTAACATTAACTCTCTTCCGCACAAACCTCATATAAACAAATCTAGCTCCAGACAGAAGATAAATCCTGACATCCACTCTACAACCAGTTCATGACTATATATATAAACCCACTCACATTTGTTATCGCCCACAATGCAGTGGACATAACGGCGTTATGTATAAAGCACAGTGGACATAAACGTGAGCAGTAAGAAAGCTGAATCTTGGTGGTTAGTAAGGTTATAGTTGAGAAAGCAGTGTAGAAAGTGGATATGACTTGCGAGTAGAAACGTCACGGAGGACTTATAAATTAGTGTAAGCGATCTCACTTTTTATCCTTTTTTTTCATTCTTTCTCGCCTTTCACAGCTTTGGTGTAGCTGGCGAGTGCTTTTCAGGGCAAGTCCTTCTCAGGGCTTAAGGCTAGCAGATGGATAATGGTTTTTCCTTTTCAGGGCAAGTCTTTCTCAGGGCTTCATGCTAGCAGATGGATAATGGTTTTTCCTTTTCAGGGCAAGTCCTTCTCAGGGCTTCATGCTAGCAGATGGATAATGGTTTTTCCTTTTCAGGGCAAGTCCTTCTCAGGGCTTCATGCTAGCAGATGGATAATGGTTTTTCCTTTTCAGGGCAAGTCCTTCTCAGGGCTTCATGCTAGCAGATGGATAATGGTTTTTCCTGTTCAGGATTTCGTATCTATAGACGCTTACCGAGCTAGTGATCTGGTTGGATTGCACATACAACCGATGTTTCGCTGGACACTGAGGTTGTACGGGCAGCGTTGGCGTAGCTGATGAGTTCTTATTAGGGCAAGTCCTTTTCAGGGCTTTATGTTAGCAGGTGGATAATGTTAGCCCTTTTCAGTACTTAGATCTATCAACGCTGACCGGGCTTTGGTTAACAGAGTTCACTTATTTTTGAATGGCAAATGCGCTCTGATATAACCAAATAGGTTGAAAGGAACGCGCCTCGCCACAAGAAGGCAAAAACCAAACCAAAAATTTTTATTTTTTCCCCTACATTTGTGCTTAGGAGACCAAGTGCTCTATTAGTTTTTAACGTGGGTTTAGTCATGAGGTCCATTTCTTGTAGTTACAGATGAAAGACGAGCACCATGAAGTATCAAGGAATTAGCAGAATTTCTGAAGACAGCAAACCGTTAGATAGCATTGTTTCCAATGAGCATTGAAGGTAAAGTGTAATCAGAATCCTGATATTCAAGTAAGACAAAGAAATAAAGAGCACAGTCAAGTAGCTGTTTTCCCAAATTGAAGAAACTGTGTAGAAGAACATGCCACGAGCCGTCATCCGCCATTTTGTAACTTTCACTTGGGTAGACTGAATAAATAGCTTGAGAATAAGATGTTGAACAATCATCAGTAACTGAAAGAGACTAGGAGGACTTGAAGAAATACGAAAGAGGACATTGGTATTTTTAGTGTAGACAACAGATACCTTTTCGCCTTATTAAAATTACCATCACTGGTAGTCAGCAGTAAGATAGCCAAGGGGTTATTTGTGTTACAATATAGATTTGAACAGCTGTAAAGACTAAAATGAAGAGCGATAATTTTTATACTTGCCAAAGAAATAATGACCAGTCGAAAAAAATGTTAAACGAGTCTTGTATTAATTCTACAAGTACTTTGTAAAAACGTTTCAAGAATAAATTATGGAAAAATTGTTGTGCTGAAAAATCATTGCTCGGATAATTAAGCGAATATGAGACTGATACTATGTACAAACATATTTCTTCTTCTTCTGCGTTCGTCCTGAAAAAGACGTTTGTTGCGTTGTGTCCGTTTACAGCGAAGCTGCGATATTTGCGCCTTTCGGCCGGCACATCCGACTTCAGCACGGCATTTTTGGGACCGGGTCATAGAGGGAGAAAAAGAAACACACATGCGTGGAAAACTGAATTATAGACACATATGGTAGGGATAAAGACGTACAAGAAATGTTCTTCTATGGCTGGTACAGGATAATATAGAAGAACGTAAATTTGTTAACAGCATGAGCTCTATAATGAGCAAAAGATTAATGTCATTAATCACGTGTTTCTTGGTGTACCTCTGTCTCTCTTACCCCGGGGACTGCAGAACAAGGACTACCTAGCAATGGTATCAACAGGGTTTCCTCAATGTGTGTCTATCACTCTCCAGCGTTTTCCTATCACATATTGTTCCACTGGCACTTGTCTGTTTCTTGTCATCAGTTCCACATTAGTGTTCTTGTCTTACCATTTCAATCCTTCTATACTACGCAAGTACCCGTTTATGAAATTTATGATGGCAGATATACTAACTTTGCTCCATCTCTTTACTGACCTGAAGCAGACTCTCCTTTCCTCATATTCCGTGTATCTGATATGGTTCTTTTCATCTGTGAGTATGTACCGTCAGAAATTGTATGAAAGGATATTTTGTCACTACTTCGTAATTGTTTATCTATTATTTGTATTTATTTATTTTTACATCTCATAGGATAATGTTGGCGCTGTCTCTAGTAAATTTCTATACCCCAGGGTAGAAGGAAAAAGACTAAGTAACTAAATCTTTTTTGGTTCAATGAATGTTATTGCATTGCATGCAGAAAATTCGAAACAAAATGTCACATATGGGTAGATATCACAGACATACGAATTTATAAATAAAGAATCATATTATCACCATTCCATATCGTGGGTGTAAACGCTTTACCTAAAACGTATATGCGGTGTCTCCACCCCAGAATGTCATATCTCAATCAAAATGTTATTTGCTAGATTCTGATGATATAATGGAGAAGAAAAGGATGATACTTACTATTTCGAGTACGAAGCTGTTTATTGAAAAAATTATTCTCCTTGTCACTATTGATTTCCACAAGGTATCCACCAACAGAATTACAATATCTCTGTCCAGACAAGAAGGAAGAACAAAGATAACTAGATATCAGTATCAAAATACCTAACTTGATATCATGAGGAGGAACATTGATTGAATATCTGGACATAATAGTTCTGACATATTTATTTGTTAAATCATGGTACAACCTTGTTGGAGAAGTTCCAGTTCCGGAGGCAGATAACAACAACAAACGGGGAATGATTAATACTGGATAGAACCAAATTTAAACAAACAGAAAAGAACAGTTACTCTTTAATTCTACGCTTTGTTTTTCCTTCTTCATTTTTTTCTCGTAATGAGGAAAAAATGAAAATGACGTTATAAGCCAAAAAAGAAGTACTTACCTATATATATATATAGTGGCGAAACTCTGTAGTCTAGGGTATGAATAATAATATAGGTCCCAAGTCCCGCTGAAGCTACCTCAAAACATTCTCAAATGCATAACTGACCAACTGTGCCAACGAAAGCAAAATATCCAAATTCCTCGATCCACATTTACAAGTTTAATAACATCAAGCATTGAAGGATTCCTTTATTGATTGATACTATTGATCCACTATTTCACACATCATCCTCCATAAGGAAACACTTCATATATCATTTATTCAACTATAAGTTCCAGTGGGAACGCATTCCATAACTGCAAGACATGCAGCATACACTTCCTATATACACAGCGGAATAAAAAATGTCGCAAAGCGACCGCAAAATGTGCCAACACATGTGAGAACTACATTTACTTCAATTATGAAACTCACATGTACCGTGCAAAAGACATTCGCCACCTTATCACTGCCCTTGCTACTGAAAACTGTAAGTTTTCAGAAAAAAGTAAGACAATTTAATAACAACTATTCAGACTATCACAAAGTAAACTAGTGTAATATGCAATCAACTAAGTAACTAAGCACTTAATAAATTAGGTATTCCGTTAGGAATAGCATTATGTTATTCTTATTAACCAAGTTAGTGTTCAATATGTCTATGAAACCTGCAAATAGTTATGAATTCAAGGCAGCAAATGTCTGAAAAGAACGAACGAAAACTCAGTCCTGAAATTCAGATGCATTTATGGTAACTCGTGTCACTGTCAATCCGTGCATCTTGAGAGGACGTCAGCGAGCACATTGTCTCTACCCCTAATGGGTAAAACAGAGTAGTCATATGCAAACTTACTTACTTAGTCGTTCCCCTTCTACCGTGAGGTGTAGAGGTTTGGAAGAGAGAGCGCCAGACTATTCTATCAGCTGTCTTCTTCCTGGCCTGGTTCCATTCTAGTCCTCGGTCCTTTAAAGATTGTCTAATGTTGTCCTCCCAGCGGACTCTGGGTCGTCCTGGAGTTCTGGATCCCTGGCTCTTTGTTTCCCATGCTTGTCGTGGTAGCCGATCTTCTCCCATTCTGCAGACATGGCCAAACCATCTTAGTTGGGACTGTTCTATTTGGGTCTGTAGCGGGTGGGATTTTAGGCCTTGACATATCGTCTGGTTGCGGACCATGTCTCTTCTTGTTACTTCAACCACCTTCCGGAGATACCTCATTTCTGAGGTTAAGATCTGGCATTTGTGGGTTGTAGTCATTGCCCATGACTCGCATCCATATGTCAAGATTGGGACATAGGTGGAGCGGTATACAGCCATCTTCGTTTTCTTACCAACCTCTTTCTTGCTGAGGAATTCTCGATTTATGGCCTGATAAAGTCTCCCAGCCGCTGCTTTTCGAGTGGCCAACTCTTCTTTGATGCCCCCCTTTCGGTCTATAATAGCTCCGAGATATTTAAAGTGGTCGACGTGCTCCAGGACCTGTTCTCCCAATTTAATCTGATGTTTTCTTTCTTCTCGTGATATCACCATGGATTTTGTTTTAGAGCTCCTTATGACCATCCCTCTCTTCTCCAGCTCTTCCTTCCAGACTTGCAGGTTGGATTGGAGATGTGTCTCTGATTTAGCAATCAGGACAACATCAACAGCAAATGCTAGCTCTGAAATACAGACCTGTCTCATCTTCCAGTACCCCACTGAATACTTTCTTGTTCTCTCCTTACATGCCTTGATGACATCGTCCATGAGGAGTATGAAAAGACAAGGTGACAGGATATCGCCTTGTCTTACACCAGTGGTGGTCCTGAACTCTTCTGACTTATAGTTTGCTGTCCTCACATAATTTCTGCAAGACTTGTAGAAGCTCTGTATAGCATGAATCAGAGGTGCTGGAATGTTCTTCCTTGCCAAACAGTCCCAAAGTTTGCTCCAGGGGACCCTGTCAAACGCCTTTTCCAGATCTATGAAACAAAGATGGATCTCACTCTTGTACTCAAGGGCCTTTTCACTCAGCTGCCTGAGTGTGAAGATTAGGTCTAGAGTACTTCGGTTTGTTCGGAATCCGTACTGGGCTTCATCCAATTGTGGCTCAGCTAGGCATCGGAGTCTCTGCTCTAGGATTCTATAGTAGATTTTACCAGGGACACTGAGAAGGGATATGCCTCTGTGGTTTCCACATTGTCGATTGTCACCTTTTTTGAAAATCGGTGTTATAATGGCAATCTCCCAATCCTTTGGTATGGCGTTGCTGCACCACGCTGCCTGTAGGACCCTTAGGAGTAATAGGTCGCCTGATGCTCCCATGTACTTAACTATTTCTGGTGTTATACCATCATGCCCTGCTGCTTTGCCCATCTTGATTTTCTCCAGTGCTGCCTTCAGTTCTTCCATTTTTATGTCATCTTCATCACCATTTGTATCCTCTTCTGTGCTAGTGGTTATCATTTCTGATGCTCTACTTTGCTCACCATCAAGGAGTTCTGAGAAATATTCTTTCCATCTTTGCATTACTTCCTTCGGGGCAGTAAGCAATTTTCCTTGCTTGTCCTTTATAAATTTAAGAGGGCATTGTTTTTCCTTCCTCATGTTCTTTAGGGTCTTATAAAACAATTTCTGGTTTTCTTGCGCATCCTTTTCTAGCTTTTCTTCAAATTCTTCCCAGGACTTCTGTTTTGCTGCTAGCACCTTGTTCTTTGCTTATGTTCTGAATATCACATATTCTCTATATTTCTCTATTTGTCCTGCTGTGTTTTTAGCTCCTAAGTATTGTTTCCATGCCATTTTCTTCTCTCTTATTTTCTCTTTGACTTCTTCTGTCCACCAAGGTGTCCTCTTTCTCTTGTTCCCAAGTCGGACTTCACCACATGCTTCTGCAGCAGCTGTCTTTATGATGTCCTTGAATTTAAGCCACAGGGTTTCCAAGTCATCAGGTTGTTCTTCTGTGTTTCTCACCGCTGTAGCAATAAGCCCCTGATATCTGGTCTTAATTTCTGGCGATTTCAGCTTGTAGGTCTTAATGCTCATTTCTCCCGTTCGTTTACTTGGTTTCTTGCGTGGTCATATGCTTGTAGTTCTAATGTCAATTTTGCATTAAGTGGTTTCACAGACTGAAGAAACGGAAGTTCTTTCTGATCGGTCTGGATTTTAAAAAATGCGAACATAGCAAATGCCTGTCTAGTTTCTTCAGACTCCATACAATACGTAGAAGTTCACGCTCTACGATAGGATACCTTGATTCAGCAGCGTTTGGTTTACAGCTCACGTACAGTACTGGGTGATACTCGCCATCATAACGTTGCATTAAGCAGCCTCCTTCTTCTTTTTTGGTCCTTAGCTGCCGGCCGTCAAAGCAGTCCGTGGCTATCACGCCTAGTGGCGTCTTGTAGGGCAACAATAAATTTATTCCACTTTGCTCGGTCGGTGGCCATGCTTCGTACAGTGCCCCAACTCCTGTTCATTCTTTGCATCTCAACCTCCACAATCCTCCGCCATATTGTTTTTGGTCGGCCTCTCTTTCGTTTTCCTTCAGGGCTCCAAAGCATAGCTGTTCTTGTAATGGCAATGGGATCTCTTCTGAGGACATGGCCAACCCAGCTCCATCATCTGCCAGCTATGATTGTGTGCATGTAAATAAAACCTCTCGCCACAACACAACATGCCAAAGAAAAATTCCCCGAATCTTTTGGCCGAATACCATCACCAATTAAGATCTGCTTACTCGGAGCAAGCTCTTGCTTGCTCCGAGTAAGCAGATCTTAATTGGTGATGGTATTCGGCCAAAAGATTCGGGGAATTTTTCTTTGGCATGTTGTGTTGTGGCGAGAGGTTTTATTTAGCTATTGGATCAGTACAGTACTGACAATTACAGAAATAGAATTTCTGCAGAAAATGGTGAAGTCCCAGTGTCTGAGAGGACTACTGGTATCACAAATTAGTTACGGCTGTGAATGATCGGATCTCGAAACAATAGTAGAGAGGAGACCGACATAAAGTGCCACCTCCGCTGTGTAACTACCTGTGATATTAAAAAAACATGGAAACATATTTTACTTAACAATGATAAAATTGACAAGTCGTTCAAATACAATTTCCTTATTATTTATTTAGTATAAACACTATCTACTCTTGTGCTGAAGGGTGAATGTTGAAAAATGGAATGTAATGAATTTGTAAGTTTACATATGATTTACAAATATTTATATTTATATAGATATGTAAGTATATTACAACAAGTTTTCCAATTATAGGAACAAAAATTATATCAGCTGTGCTGTTATTCAATTATAGTACAGGTATCAGCTGTGCTGTTAATTACGTCTAATTTATCAGCTATAATCTTATTATTGTCTCTTGCTACGCTAATTCACTTTCTCGTCACTGACACTAGCTTTTGCTCACAATGCTGACAGAAATGGTACTAATGTGTACTCATCTCTTAAAAAGGTCTGTCCTTCTTGGTTTGGTTGACACAAAACACCCGCTGATGGTCGTTTCGTTAGCCCACCCAAGACTGAGGGGGGCTAAAGAGGTTGATCCTGTGCAATCACTGTGCTCCTGCGACGTTCCAGGCAGCTGGATTGACACGACATACGACCTCAGGTTTGATGACACGAATAAAACCTGTAACAAGCAAAAATAGGGGCTAATTTCTGTCCTCAAGCCCACCTATTTCTAGTGTGGGTGAAATGAGCGTGTCTCAGTGTCTGCATGTAGGATGAATGACAACATGGCTCAGTATGAGTTAACAATAGCGAGACAAGACAGGTGTCTACTTGCAAAACATTCTTTCTGATAAATTAATAGATGGATACATTCAATAATATAAATTCAATGCATGAATACATTCAATAATATAAATTCAATACATGAATACATTCCAATAATATGTACACCTAGGTGTGATACAACCATTTCCTTCCCACTATAATATACCAGGCCCTCTCTGACAAGTGCTATACTAGCAGGTAACATATATCCTAACAATATTGTTATGTTCTTATGATAGGGGTATATGAGACGAGGACTGTTTGTTATATATCAGGTGGGAGTTATAGGAGACAATAGATTGGTGTTAGATGAGACAATAGATTGAGTCCTAACAAGGACTGTTTTGGTTATATTTCAGTTGGTTTTATCTGAGATAATAGACTGAAGTTATGTGAGACAATAGATTGAGTTATAGGAGACAATAGATTGAGTCCTAACAAGGACTGTTTTGGTTATATTCCAGTTTGGAGTTATCTGAGACAATAGACTGAAGTTATAGGAGACAATAGATTGAAGTATGAGTCCTATTAGTCTTCGTCTTCATCAATGCATATCAGGAAATACAATCCTTATACCTAATGCCCCAAGATACAATCAGTAACCTGATACATTCATAGTGAACCAAAATATATTAAATATATACAGGTGTAGGTATTATAAATGACACACAACAAACACCAACATTATAGACCTGCTGAAGGCTTATTTTCCTACCAGGTTATAGTAAAATTATATTTAGCCTCTAAGATTCAAACAGGCCAGTTTTTGACTCGACTTAGCGAAGCAGGCTGCAGGTCAATGCTCTCAGGTAAGCTATAAATCAAGGTTGACAACACCTCTCACATAGTCGGTCGTCTCTGGCTTCGTGTCGGGTTGCGTGTTTTTAGCTAAAATCTCGCCCGATTATATAGGTAGATGAATGCTTAAGAAAAGCTTTTGGTTGGTTCCTGGCGGAGCAAAATGATTGGTTGTCTCCGATTTAGTACCTTGCCTCGTACAGCCTAATTTTATTAAGTTTTCTTCCGCCATCTTGCGTGAACAAGATGGCTACGACCCACATCCGAAAGAAACAGGGCTTAAGTTTTTCCTGGCGTAACTTCAGGTAATTTATTCCGGCTCTGCAACTGTGCGTTGATTGGCTGGGCTCTCGACATAGGGATTTAACAAAGTAGTGGGTTTACACAACTCGTTTTCACGACATAGCCCCCTAATTTCCCAGCTGTGACCTGTAATAGCTAACGTGTAAACACCTGCTGTAGTTAATCATTTTGTGTCTGTCCTTCCAGAGTAATAGGGTGTCGACTTAAAAAATCAGCTCCTACATTGTCTCTTCCCGGAATGTAATTCACGGTAAAGGAATAAGGCGCCAGAAGCAGACTCCACCTTAACAATCTCGAATTTAACTTTTTAGATGCAGCCAAGAATGTTAAAGGCTGAGGATCGCTTTAGACAATGAAGTGTGTCCCATACAGGTAAGGTGAAAATTTGTCGATGGACCAAATTAGAGCCAAACATTCTTTCTCTATGGTCGAGTAGTTCAACTCAGCTGCATTCAGCTTCCTACTGGCGTAGGCGACTGGTAAAAGTTTCTCCGGCTGGGCTTTTGATTGCTGCAAGAGAGTTGCACCAATACCTATACTGCTAGCGTCCGTCCTTAATACAAATTCCTGTGTGATATCAAGTAGCATAAGGATTGGTTTGCTGGTGAGTTTTGCTTTTAGCTCTGTGTAAGCTTTTTCACAATCAGCATTCCATTGGATTTTGTCAGGCTGTCCCTTCCTCGTTAAGTTAGTTAATGGTGCACACAGAGAGTTAAAGTGGGGTATTTACTTCTGACAGAACCCACATATTGACACGAATGATCTCACATCTTTCTTCGTTTGAGGTCTGGGTGCCTTCTTTAACTTCTCTATATTCTTTGGGTCAGGAGGCATATGACCTGTAGAAATAGTGTGATTTAAGAATTCCAACTCCTTACAACCGATAAAGCACTTGGTGGGACGTGCAGTCAATCCAGTTCCTCTCAGTCTGTCAAACAACATGGAGAGCGCTACTATATGCTCTTCAAATGTGTTTGTAGCAACAAGAATGTCATCCATAAAGTTAGTGAAATGGTGATTTTGTAGAGGTTCCAATAATTTCCTCATCATTCTTGAAAAGATACTTGGAGCATTTTTCAGCCCAAAGGGTAGTACATTAAACTCGTAGTGTCCGTCTGATGTACTAAATGCCAGCATTGTCCTAACTTCTCGTTTCACTGGTATTTGGTAGTATCCCTTGCTTAGATATACCTTCGATAAATACCTAGCCTTACTCAGTGTAGAGAACAGCTGGTTGGTGTCAGGTAATGGGTCCACCTGAGATTCTGTGATAGCATTTAGTTTCCTGTAGTCAATGCATAACCTGTGTTCACCACTAGGCTTCCTTAATAGCACCACACTAGAGCTATAAGGAGAGTCTGACTTCGAGATAATTTTCTGCTTCAACAGATAATCAACTTCCTCCCTTAGGGCTTGGGCTTTCGCATAGGGTATAGGGTATGTTCTCATGCATACGGGTGTAGGGTCTGTAACCTTCATGTTGTACTCTAACAGATTCGTACGACCTGGCTTATCTGTGAGCACATCAGCATGGGTTTCCAACACTTTCTGAACCATCTTCTTCTGCTCTGGAGTTAAATGTTCACTAATATTTACTTGAACATAATCCTCTGTAGTTGTGAGTAGATACTCCATAGAGTGAAGTGGTTCACCGTGCATTTCTGTTGCTATGGCTAGGGTCATGATATGTGCAACTTCTGATGATTCATTGTCATAGTATTTTTTAAGAAGATTGACATGATATACCTTCTCATTTCCTTTCTTGTCAATCTTATAATTGGTCCTGGAAAGTTTCTCCAGTATGACAATTTATTATTGCTGCTCGGCAAAAGTAATAACACCTTTTCACCCACCTCCAGTTCCCTATCCTTTGCTTTTTTGTTGTAGTACGCAGCATGCTTCCTCCTGGCCTGTCTTAAGTTATCATTGGCCAGTTTCCAACCGGCTTTTAATCGAGATGTCAACTCGTTGACGTACTGGTATGAGGAAGTCACTGTTTCCTCTGCCTTTTCATCAGTCCATGTCCGCAGCAATGCTTCCAGTGGACCTTTTATTGGTCTTCCAAACAACAATGTTGCTGGAGCCAATCCAGTTGAATTGTGGGGTACTTCCCTATATGCAAATAGTGCAGCGGGTAAGTATGTATCCCAAGTATCAGGTTTTTCACTCTCCAGCTTTCTAAGGATTGAAATTAGCGTACCATTGAACCGCTCTACTTGACCGTTCCCTTGGGTATGGTAGGGACTACAATGATAGTGTCTGACTTTAAATATCCTGAATACTTCTTGTGTTAGCTTTCCCATAAACTGAGACCCATTGTCAGTCAATATCTGATGCGGGAAACCTAATCGGGTAAATATTGTCAACAGGGCCTCTGCCACGTGCTTTGAATATATCTATAGCTGACATGGCCACTGCTTCTCCCCACATAGAGCAAGTATCAACCAAGGTTAAGATGTAAGCATTTCTCTTCTTGGTCCTAGTGAGGGGTCCAACAATATCTACTGCAACACGTTCAAAAGGGGTTCCCATAATAGACATTTCTCCCAGTGTTGCTGGGGCAGTCCTATGCTTAGGAGCTACTCTGGCATTCTGGACAGGATCTTACATATCTTTTTATGTCCTCTGTAATTCATGGTCAAAAGTAGTGACAGGCTATCCTTTGTCCAGTGGCCCCTATTCCCATATGTCCACTGAAGGGTATAGCATGTCCTAGCGTCATAACCTTCTCCCTGTAAGATTTTGGCACTACAAGCTGTCCATGCCCTTTAGGTCCTGTTCCAGCTTTTCTGTATAGTAGGCCATTCTTCATATACAAGTCTCCTTTCTCTGGAGGGTTATGTGCTTTAGGCAATTTGCCAAAACAAGGCTTCAATGTGCTATCTGCTGCTTGAGCCTTTTTCATCTCTTCTGGATGAGTATTGATAGGATTCTCCTCCATTTTCCTGGAGCTTTCCCTGGTCTGGACTGTTGCCATAACTACAGGTTTTATAGGTTCTCCAAGGAAAACATACCTACACCCCAAAATCAAAGGGTAAATAGGGTCGTACATCACTGCTGCTTTGATTTTTCCTTCCACGTAGCGAGATCTTATGTTGATTCGAGCTGTGGGTAGTGTCATGGTTCTTGCTCCCTTGATCGGTCCTCTGATTTCCACTGTTTCTGTGGTTATCTGGTCAGGACTCACTAGAAAAGAGCACACAACTGAGTCAAAGTCCAAACCTTTGTCATATATACACAGTACTTGAGTGCCATTCACGGTAACTTCCTCACAGACAGGGGGATGATGGAAGTCTTTCTGACTTATTGCCATTTTCTTCCTTCCCTGATTCCCTGTTGTAAGACATGCAGCATGATGAGGAGGATTCTTCCTTCTGCAGTCCGCAGTATTGTGGTTACTCATTAGACAAGTTTTACACCACTTTCCTTCCTTCCTGTAAGGTGTCTTTTCCGATTTTAGAGGGTTTTTATCTTTTTGGTCAAATCTTTGTTTGTTCCTTGTGGTATGGTCCTTTTGTTCATATTTGGTATAGTTTTGTGATGATTTTAAGTTTTCATCCTGCTTCTTCTTATTTCCTAATAATTCTGCCGGAGCTGCTTGATATCTCTCAGCAACAGTTACAATATCTTCCAATCTTTCTTCTCCTTGTTCCATGATAAACTTCCTCATTTCTTGAGGCATGGACTCTTTCACTTGCTCCATCATTATCATTTCCTTCAGATCCTGACACTTTCCTAAACTACTCCATTTTTCCAAATAGGTTTCCAATCTAGCAGAGAATTGGTGATAGTTTTCTCCTGGAAGAAGTTTAGCTGTTCAGAATTTCTTTCTATATGATTCTGAGTTCTTTTCATATCTCACAAGCAGTGCCTGTTTCAGGATTTCATAATCTTCCTGGTCATCTCTTGAGAGCTTCAAATATACATCGTAGGCCACACCTCTCAATCCCTGAGATAGTTTAAGACTCCACTTTTCTTTCCCTAAGCCATAGGTAGTGGCAAGTCTTTCGTATCTATCCAGGTACGACTCAATGGCGTCTTCTTTCTCAACAAATGGGTCCAGATGAAAATTCATGGCCCCACTTGAGGTGCTCTGGCTGGAGCTACTCTCAGAGTGAGGTGAGCTACCACCATTATTGCCAGTATTTGCCTGAATTTCAAGCCCTTTTAATCTCAACTGATGGTCTCTCTCTCTGCTTGTAATTTCCTTTCCTCATTTTCAGCCTCCCATTTCTTGGCTTCAATTTCTAATCTTTTGTTTTCTCTCCCAGCTTCCAGTCTTTTGTTTTCTCTCTCAGCTTCCAGTCTTTTGTTTTCTCTCTCAGCTTCCAGTCTTTTGGCTTCTCTTTCAGCTTCTGCTTGCAACCGCCTTTCTTCAGCCTCTAATTTCTTTGCTTCTCTATCAGCCTCTAATTTCTTTGCTTCAGTCTCTAATTGCAACTTTCTTTCTTCCCTATCCATGTGTTTGTCCACTTCTGTTGTGACATACTGAGTGAGAGCATCACCTGTCATATTTAATTCCTTACCCATCTGCATGATCGCAGTTCTGAACTTCACTAGATCTGCCATGGCGTTACTTAGAGAGGGTTGTAAATTTACTATTACCAAATATTATAATTAAACTTAATTAATTAAATGAACAAATAATTTCCGTGCAACTTTGTGAGCATCAACTATTTACTGAGTACTAAATGGAACTCCTCCTAAGAAAATAATTTTTAAAAATCCTATTATTGAATTTTTTCAAAAATCTGTTTCTTAAGTATCTATGGGTGGCACAAGATAGAGGTGTAGGTAGATGAATAGACTAAGTATGGCTCAAGATATACATAAATATCCCAGGAACGAGCCCCCAGTGTGGCGAGAGGTTTTATTTGGCTCTGGGATCAGTATAGTACTGACAATTACAGAAATAGATTTTCTGCAGAAAATGGTAAAGTCCCAGTGTCTGGGAGGACTACTGGTATCACAAATTAGTTACGGCTGTGAATGATCGGATCTCGAAACAATAGTAGAGACGAGACCGACATAAAGTGCTACCTCCGCTGTGTAACTACAAATGATATTTAAAAAAAATTAGGAAACAGATTTTACTTAACAATGATAAAATTGACAAGTCGTTCAAATACAATTTCCTTATTATTCATTTAGTATAAACACTATCTACTCTTGTGCTGAAGGGTGAATGTTGAAAAATGGAATGTAATGAATTTGTAAGTTTACATATGATTTACAAATATTTATATTTATATAGATATGTAAATATATTACAACAAGTTTTCCAATTATAGGAACACAAATTATATCAGCTGTGCTGTTATTCAATTATAGTACAGGTATCAGCTGTGCTGTTAATTACGTCTAATTTATCAGCTATAATCTTATTATTGTCTCTTGCTACGCTAATTCACTTTCTCGTCACTGACACTAGCTTTTGCTCACAATGCTGACAGAAATGGTACTAATGTGTACTCATCTCTTAAAAAGGTCTGTCCTTCTTGGTTTGGTTGACACAAAACACCCGCTGATGGTCGTTTCGTTAGCCCACCCTGGACTGAGGGGGACTAAAGAGGTTGATCCTGTGCAATCACTGTGCTCCTGCGACGTTCCAGGCAGCTGGATTAACACGACATCCGACCTCAGGTTTGATGACACGAATAAAACCTGTAACAAGCAAAAATAGGGGCTAATTTCTGTCCTCAAGCTCACCTATTTCTAGTGTGGGTGAAATGAGCGTGTCTCCGTGTCTGCATGTAGGATAAATGACAACATGGCTCAGTATGAGTTAGCAATAGCGAGACAAGAAAGGTGTCTACTTGCAAAACATTCTTTCTGATAAATTAATAGATGGATACATTCAATAATATAAATTCAATGCATGAATACATTCAATAATATAAATTCAATACATGAATACATTCCAATAATATGTACACCTGGGTGTGATACAACCATTTCCTTCCCCCTATATTATATCAGGCCCTCTCTGACAAGTGCTATACTAGCTGGTAACATATATCCTAACAATATTGTTATGTTCTTATGATAGGAGTATATGAGACGAGGACTGTTTGTTATATATCAGGTGGGAGTTATAGGAGACAATAGATTGGTGTTAGATGAGACAATAGATTGAGTCCTAACAAGGACTGTTTTGGTTATATTTCAGTTGGTTTTATCTGAGATAATAGACTGAAGTTATGTGAGACAATAGATTGAGTTATAGGAGACAATAGATTGAGTCCTAACAAGGACTGTTTTGGTTATATTTCAGTTGGTTTGAGATAATAGATTGAAGTTATAGGAGACAATAGGTTGAGTCCTAACAAGGACTGTTTTGGTTATATTCCAGTTTGGAGTTATCTGAGACAATAGACTGAAGTTATAGGAGACAATAGATTGAAGTATGAGTCCTATTAGTCTTCGTCTTCATCAATCCATATCAGGAAATACAATCCTTATACCTAATGCCCCAAGATACAATCAGTAATCTGATACATTCATAGTGAACCAAAATATATTAAATATATACAGGTGTAGGTATTATAAATGACACACAACAAACACCAACATTATAGACCTGCTGAAGGCTTATTTTCCTACCAGGTTATAGTAAAATTATATTTACCCTCTAAGATTCAAACAGGTTAGTTTTTGACTCGACTTAGCGAAGCAGGCTTCAAGTCAATGCTCTCAGGTAAGCTATAAATCAAGGTTGACAGCTCCTCTCACACAGTCGGTCGTCTCTGGCTTCGTGTCGGGTTGCGTGTTTTTAGCTAAAATCTCGCCCGATTATATAGGTAGATGAATGCTTAAGAAAAGCTTTTGGTTGGTTCCTAGCGGAGCAAAATGATTGGTCGTCTCCGGTTTAGTACCTTGCCTCGTACAGCCTAATTTTATTCAGTTTTCTTCCGCCATCTTGCGTGAACAAGATGGCTACGACCCACATCCGAAAGAAACAGGGCTTAAGTTTTTTCCTGGCGTAACTTCAGGTAATTTATTGCGGCTCAGCAACTGTGCGTTGATTGGCTGGGCTCTCGACATAGGGATTTAACAAAGTAGTGGGTTTACACAACTCGTTTTCACGACATGTGTGAAAAAAGGACAATTTCGACATTTCCTTCTCTGTAACTCTTCAGCTTTCCGCACCATAGAAGCATAGAAAGCACATAGCTCTGATATAATCTTAATTTTGTGCTTGTGCTGTATTGAGAGTACTTCCAGATGTTTTAGGCTAACAAGGGCTGTTCTTGCTTTGTTCATTCTGTTGTTAATGTTTTTTCTTGCCCCGCCGTCTGATGTTACTATGCATCATAGATATGTGAAGGTGTCTGTCGGTACCAGATGCTGATTACTTACTGATATGGGCACAGGGCTGCTCACATTGAGCGTCATGACCTCTGACTTCTTTAAATTGATGTTCAAACCACATGCTGGCTATACTTATTAAGTCTATCCGTTTTTTCCTGGATGTGTTGATGTGAATGTGTTAGTAGTGCAATGTCATCTGCATATTCCAGATCTTCCAATGTAGAAAATGTAGTCCATCTTATTCCTCTTGGACTGCCCACTGTTGTGTGGCGCATCACCCAGTCTATGACTGTTAAAAATAGAGTGGTTGATAAGGGGCATCCCTGTCATACTCCTGTCTTCACCTCAAAGGTTAGGTTGCTCTGCCCAACACTACACGTAAAGTTGGCATAGAAGCTATTTATGATTGACACTATGCAGCTTGAAATTCCATAAGCGCTAAGTATTTTCCATAAACTGTCCCTATGTATGCTGTCAAAAGCCTTTTCAAAATCAACGAAATTAATGTACAGCTGTCGTTGCCATTCTGGGCATTGCTCTATAACGTTCCTGGGAGTAAATATATGATTTACACATCTTCTGTTCTTTCTAAATCCTGCTTGTTCTTTCCTCAGTTTGTGGTCTACTGCTTTTGAAATTCTCTGTATAATTATCCTGCCTAGTATTTTGCGACAAGCATGGGAAAAAAGAGCCAAGGATCCAGACCCCGAGGACGACCCAGAGTCCGCTGAGAGGACAACATTAGACAATCTTTGAAGAACCAGGCCAGGAGGAAGACAGCCGATAGAATAGTCTGGCGCTCTCTCTTCCAAACCTCTACACCTCACGGTAGAACTGGAACGACTAAGTAAGTAAGTAATTAAGTAAGTATTTTGCTGGGAACTGAGAGAAGAGTTATTCCTCTCCAATTATTGCAGTCTGCAAGATAACCCTTCTTCGGGAATTTGACAACTATTCCTTTGTTAAACTCTGTTCGTGTTGTCCCTGTTTTACAGACTTGTGCAAATAGTGGTTCCAATAGTTCTGCTGCTAGCTCAGGAAATGTGTTAAATAGCTCTGCATTTAAGTTATCATTGCCAGGAGCTTTTCCATTCTTTAACCCTTTGATTGCTGTGATGATTTCTTCTTTTCGTGGAATGTCTGTATTTACATCTAAATCGTTTTCAGCCTCAGAAACATTCAACTGTGTCTCTGGTGGTTTCTTGTTCAGAGTTTCTTTGAAATGCTCTGCCCATCTTGTTTCCTGTCCCTCTGCTGTCGTGATGAGATTTCCTTGCTTATCTCTTACTAATGTAATATTGTTTGCACCTCGTTTTCTGCTGATGAATTTAGTTATTTTGTATACTGTGCTTTGTTCATTTCTCAGTGCTGCCTTTTCTACCTTTCTTGCAAGATCGTTTAGGAAATTCCTTTTACTGGCTCGGGTTTGTCGTTTAACTTTCTTGTCTAGCTGACTGTACTGTTTGCTATATAGTTGCTTTAACCTGGGGGACTTCGCTTCTGTTTTCTTTCTTTTCATTTCCTTTCTCATTGTTATAGTGTTTAATGTTTCTGGTGTTATCCAGTCTTGCTTCTTCCTTTCCTGGAATCCCAAGCATGATTTGATGCTTTCATTATATATTGTTGAAATTGTGTTGAATTTCTGGTCTATATCAACAGTCAATGTCTTTTCCTAACTTTTTGCAATATGATATCGTTTCTTTATGTCAGCCGCAAAAGTTTTTCTGGTAAAAGGGTCCTTCAATTTGCTGATGTCAAACCTTTTCTGTGTAGTTACAGTTGGTCCAGCCCTTCCTAATTTCACTTTCAGTTTTGCTACTACTAAACGGTGATCACTTCCCACATCTGCACCTCTTCTTACCCTCACATCTTGTAATACATGTCTCCATCTACCGTTAATCATGATGTGGTCTATCTGGTTTCTGTCCCGACCATTTGGTGATTCCCATGTTAGTTTATGAATTTCTTTATGTGGGAAAAGTGTTCCTCCAATGACCAGGCGGTTATTGCTACAGAAACTTATTAATTTATCCCCATTTTCGTTTGCTGTTCCGCTGCCGCATTTCCCCATTACTCTTTCATTATATGTATTATGTGTACCAACTTTCGCATTGAAGTCTCCCATTACTATAATAAGATCATATCTTGGTGTGTCTTCCATTTCTTTCTGCAGTTGTTGATAGAATTCATCCTTGACCTCTTCATCGATGTCATTCGTTGGTGCGTAGCATTGTTTTATTGTAGTAATGGTGAATCTCCCTATCAACCTTAATCTTATCAGTCTGTTGTTGATGGGTTTGCAGTCCAGTAATGTCATTTCTATTCCTTTCTGTAGAATGATGGCTACGCCTTTATTGTGCTGTCCATCCTCTCTTCCAGAGTAAAGTACTGTTTCACCTGTTGCTGTTTGTGGTTGGTTTTGATGTTAAAAGTTTAAGTATTAATTGTCTACAGATGTGAGGTCAGCTATGCAAGTCCCTGAGTCTAATTGTTGATGAAGTTGTTCTCAGCGTACCTGTCTGCTACCACCCTACGACCTCAATCTGCTAAATAATTTGAGCCTAATTAAATGTTATGGTGTCTGGATGTTATCTGGCTAGGTGTCTAGGGTAATATGCAATGTAAGTAGTATACAATGTGCGAAACTGTTAGCATTCTGGAGGCGCGTGACTTTTATATAGCAAAAACGCCTGGAGGCGCGTGACTTTTATATAAGCGCATTCAGGAAGCGCGCAGGAGATGGGCCTGGAGGCGCATGACTTTTATATAGAGATATATTTAGATAACATGAAGAGGCTATATTTAGATAACAAGAAGATGATATATTGAGACGATATATTTAGATAATAGGAAGTAGATAACAAGAAGACGATATATATTTAGATAATAGGAAGTAGACAACAAGAAGACGCTATATTTAGATAACAAGAAGACGATATATTTAGATGATATATTTAGACAACAGGAAGGGGATATATTTAGACATATATTTAGACAACAAGAAGACGATATTTATTGAGATGATATATTTAGACAACAAGAAGATATATTTAGACAACAAGAAGTAGACAACAAGAAGACGATATATATTTACAACAGTTATACGATATATTTAGACATATATATTTTACAACAGTTATACGAACAGTTAGACATATATATTTTACAACAGTTATTTAGACAACAGTTATATATAGGTAACAAAAAGAATTTTAGTTAATATTTTTTATTTTTTTCAAATAATAGCGAGCTAAATCACAAGTCTCAGCCGTTTGGTAGGTTTCTTCTTCGTCTTCGGTGGTAGATTGGTGACATCGGCCAGGTGATTGTCTGTAGTGGTTGTACAAGGGTTAGGAAACGAACTCGGTTCTGGTGATATTGGACAACTAGAGTTCATGTACTCGTCAAACGTGTTACTGGCGGAGGTAGTAGGTCTCTGCGTCTTCGGTTGTAGATTGGTGACATCGGCCAGGTGGGTGTCTATGGTGGTTGTACAAGGGTTAGGAAACCAACTCTGTTCTGGGGAAATCGGTTGGTAACAGCTGGACTTGATGTAGTCGTCAAACGTGTTAGTGGTACAAGTAGTAGGATAGGTATCCGTGCGAGGTGTCTGTAATCGATCAAATTCGGCGAGGATTTCACTCTGTAACGTCAACAAATGTTCAAACTCACGACGAGTTAACGTAATGCCGGTTTTGGTAGGAAACGTGAGGTAGGATTCACCAAAGTATCTTCTCACGTGTAGTAAAGGTTGGCCTCGGTAAATACATACAGACGCGGCCTTCAGACCACTAGCCGAAGGTTTAACCATTTCATCACAGCTCATGATGTAGACCCAGTTGGTGGGAGCAGTCATCTTCAATGAGGTGTAAGTATCTGTCGTTATTACGCCACTGCGTTAGTAATGTATGAGTGTCTGGGTCTTCCAAGTGTCTCTTTATATGCAGGAATACCTGTTCAATCTGGTTTTTTTAGGCATGTGCAAGCCGAGACGTGATTAGTTGAAATATTAATCGATCGTTGACGCTGTGACTAGATTCGTGTTAGCCAGCGCGTGATTCGTCGAAAAATCTAATCGATCGTTGACGCGGTTGGGGGCGGACAAGTGGATGACTCATGGAAGTGTTGTCGTGAGGGAAAAAAACGACAGAAAAAATACACGAGCGTGTCTATCGATCTCTTCCTTTGTCTATGAACGAAAAAGTCGTCTGCTGGTTCGCTAGCCAGGGTCTGACTAATCGAGTAAATGATCGATCGTTGGCGTGTTGTCTAGCCGAAAAGGGTAGTAGGACGCTGTAAAGTTTCTTGTCCACTGTAAAGTGTCAATCTGTAAAGATGTGTACATAGTTGTTGAGATCAGGCATGCTCCAGTCTACCCAGCTGTAGATGGGTAACTCACCCTAGTCCTAAGTTAGGGAAGGCAAAGGCAGCTGTAAACAGTAGTTTCCCTCTAAGGCTCCAGGGGAAGCAGGCCCTAAACTTGGTCACTTCAACCGACGCAGGATGGTGTATATATGGGTAGAAGTGTAGAGTGTGATTAACGCGAATGGTGTACTGTTCGTGTTCTGACCAATCTAAACACTCATACACTTGTGTCTACAAGGCACCAATGCAGACTGCTGGAATCTTTGTTTACACAGTTTATCGAGACGCACACACTGGGACATAACGAGTAAATCATGGGTATGTTGACATATCAATTTGCAGGCATACATAGTAGATCCTATGTCATGACACATTCATAAATAATAGATAGTACATCAATAGCTTCCAATGTCATGATACATAATGGCCGCATCCCCTATCTGACTAAGCGCGTCAGTGAAGGCGGATCGGTAAGTAACTAAAGTTGCTTTATGTTCACAGTTTATCATATTGTGAAACCACGATAAGGGGTTTCTATCAAAATTGAGATCTCCTTGCCACTGTCCGAATAATAAGATACATGCCCCGTTCTTTGGACAGTGATTCAAAAATACGATGACAGGAATGTAATATGGCCGCCTTCCTGAGTTGTCGCTCACTCGCTCACAGGAGGATATATATATAAGCCAAAGTTAATTTGCAATACAGATGCATAATTTCATAAAGTTCCTCCATACAGATCTACCGTAATCTAGTTACCTCACGTAGACATAATTACAGTATGGAGCCCGTCATCTCCGTCGATACAAACTTGACCCTAGCGTTGCGAAGCACAAAATTCCAGCTAGGCCTAACCGACCTGAGATCATCAAAAACAGGGACTGGAATTACCTGGAGTCCGAATCATACATGGTACCGTACATTAGGAAAGTCTCTAACACAACTCTAGTAGAGACACAATCTCCTATAGAAGAAAAACCACTTCGTAAATCATTTTTACTGAAGAATATACCAGCCCTGGAAAAATGCGTACCCGCCATTGTCACGGTAGATCGGAACTCATCACGACTAGACAAGACAACTCCTACTTCCGCTAGAGCGGTGTAACAAGAATATAGTCCTGCCTACCCATCCAAAATATACAATATAGGACTGATTCTACTTGTACTAATAATATGTAATACATATGAATTCAGGCCATAAACATAATAAGCAAATTAATCTATTTTCTGGCCCTAAGAAATAGGTACGGACATGGGTGTCATATCCATGCGCCGAATTAATATCAAGAACGATTACTCCTATAATCAAAAGGGTAAAACAATTATGGATTATCTAGCCTTCCCCATAGACAGCATTTTCATACACAAATGAATGAATGTCTACATCTTTTCCACATTAAATAGCCATATCGATTTTTGTAATATGTGCGTCAAAATATGCACGCAACAGATTACCACACCCCTCGGGGAAAAAAAATGGTACATTTTTTTTTAAATACATCTAGGAGGAACATACAATAGGCTCACAACGCACCAATAACAATGCACAGATGATAAGCATAAGTTTTCTGACCTTAGAGGAAGTACTTCTCTAAGTATAAATATTTCCAGAGAGGTGTCACCAACGGATACTACAATTTTAGCAATGACACAATTTGTACATTAGTTTATACATAAATTTCATCTAAGATATCTTAACATTATGATCATCAAAGACGAAAAAAAAACATTGAAAGATCAGCGGTGAATAAATATCAATGAACCGCTAAGTAGTGTTACAATCAATATATGATATTACATATGTGTACACATTTCAACATAGGAACAACTGTATCAAAGTTGTATAACAGTTATGAATCATGTGGGCATCTAGACAAAATATCTGCCATCACATTTTCTGACCCACGGATAGCTCGCACCGAAAAATGAAATGGCTGCAAAGCAATCGCGTATCGCGTTGATCTTGCGCTCTTCAGATTTTTACTCTGAATAGCGGTAAGAGCTTTCTGGTCAGTTTCCACAATGAAATGCGCGCCAAGGTGAAATCTTTGCAGTTTAAGGATTGACCAAACCATAGCCAATAATTCACGGTCTAGGACCGAGTAATTCTTCTCTGTGGCATTTAATTTCCGAGAAATATACATCACAGGATGCAGAGTTCCAGAGTACTCTTGCATTAGTGCTGCTCCAATCCCGGTGGATGAAGCGTCACTACGAAGAATAAATGTCTTATCCTTAGAAGGCAATACTAGGATAGGTGAAGTAGAAAACATAGTTTTAACCTTATCCAAAGAGGATTGACATTCTTGAGTCCAATGGACTACATTAGGAGACCCTTTCTTTAGCAAGGAAGAAAGAGGTGACATAATGGAGGACAGATTCGGAATGAATCGTCCATAAAATTGTATTAGACCTAAGAGACTTCGCACTTGCTTTTTAGTCTTAGGAATAGAAATGTTAAGTATCTTACTTGTATTATGGTCTTCTGTTTTTAGGAACCCATGACCAACACGGTGTCCTAAGAAAGATATTTCGCTAAAAAAAATACATGCTTTCGATGGTTTCGCTGTCAGGTTATGCTCGCGTAAGGTAGACAATAGTTCATTTATACCATTATAGTGATCGTTCCAAGTATCACTGAAAAGACAGATGTCATCAACATATGCAATGACATCTGAGCGATGAGATAGGATTCGACGCATCATGCGTACGAATGTTGCAGGGGCGTTCATAAGACCGAAAGGCATGAAATTCCATTGGAATAGACCCCTAGGCGTCGAAAAAGCAGTAAACGGTTTGGCGTGTTCGGATAATGGAACTTGACAATATCCCTTAGACAAATCGAGTTTAGTAAAGAAATGAGAATTCGATAGTCTCGTAAGTAGCTCTTCTAGTAAAGGCATAGGTTTAGCATCAAATTTCGTCACTTGGTTCAATTTGCGATAATGCACGCAAAGACGTATGTTATTGTCTTTTTTTCGTACAATAACCATCGGCGAAGAATATGCTGATGTGGATGGTTCAATAATTTTTAACTCTATCATCTCATCCAACTCTTTCTCTACCTGTGCTTGAAAATGTATCGGGATAGGATACGGTCTGACTCTTATAGGACTGTGGTCAGTAAGAATAATGTCATGTTGAATGACATCAGTTTGACCAGGAATGTCAGTAAGGACATCCTGAAATTGTTCTAACATAGTAGAAACTTGTTTCTGCTCTCCTGGAGATAATTCTGGAGAAATTGCAACATCTTTCCATGATTCATTAGAGTGAAGAGGAATCATTGGAAAAGGTAAATTTACATCCGAGAAACTCGTTTCCTCATCCTGTATTACTGACAGAGATGAGTACTGTCCATGTTGGACTGGAAAATCGTCCGTTGCCTGGAAAACAGGTTGTAAATAATCTGGACGTTCATGGAATTCCGTGAGCATGTTGATGTGGAAGGTTTTACGCTTCCCGTCAATATCGACGATATAGTCAACATCGGAAACTTTTGATATTATATCGTACGGACCTTTCCAAGAAATAAGAAGTCTATTTTCTCTACAAGGTAGCAAGACGAATGCTTTGTCCCCTGGACAAAGTTGTCGCAAGCATCTCTTTTTATTGGCAAATTTTCTTGCCTTCTGTTTCGCAAATACAGAAGAAGCAGTTGCCAATTTGCAAGCTTCAATAATCTTGTGTCTAAGTGCGATGACATATTCATAAGAGGATTTTGTGTCATCAACAATATTATCAGCAGTTATAAGATCATGAAGTAAGGACATAGGACCTCGCGGTTTCGCGCCAAAGACAAGTTCAAAGGGAGAAAATCCTGTATGTTCGTTGGCGACCTCTCTATATGCAAAGAGAGCCGCGGGTAAAACCCTATCCCAATCCTGACGATGATCTTCTGTTATCTTACCTAGTAGGTTTTTCAGAGTTCTATTCAGACGTTCCACCATCCCATTGGACATAGGATGATAAATACTACTCAGCGATCTCTCTATCTTAAGAGTCGACATTACTTGAGACATGGTATCCGATATGAGTTGGGTACCATGGTCGGATAATATTTCTGCTGGAAATCCCAGACGAGAAAATATTAACCAAAGAGCATCTGCGACATCAGCAGTAGTTATGCTCTTTAGAGGAACAGCCTCCGGCCAACGTGTGCACATATCAACACACGTCAAAATAAATTGGTGTCCTCTAGCAGACTTTATCTTAAATGGACCAATGATGTCTATCGCCATTTTTTGAAATGGTCGAATGGGAATGTCTGCAGCCTGAATAGGTGCATCATGGCGTGGACCTCTGGATTTAATCTCTTGACATACTTTACAAGATCGACAATAGATTCGTATGTCCTTATTCACAGCAGGCCAAAAGAAAGATTGAAGAACTCTAGCTTTAGTACGGGAAAAACCCACATGTCCAGCACACTGCGAATCATGCGCGTGCTGTAAGATTTTAACTCTCATATTTTTAGGCACAAGGATTTGAGAATGAATGGACTTAGCGGAGTCTTGTACCATACGTACAAGTACGCCATTCTTCATAGTAATCCATGATTTACGATTTGTATCCTTATTCGGATCACCTTTTGTTGCCAGAGTAAAGAATTTCTTTAGAATAGGATCATCTTCCTGCTGTTTTATAAAAGAATCATGGGAAATCTCCAAGGGATCATCTTGGATCTGCGCATCATTATCTTCAGAGTGTGAAGATTGCGGCATATTAAGAGCTTGAGCCCTAGTGATTACTGCATTAGCAGATTGCATATTAACATTTTCCCAATTAGAAATTTGTTGTGGAGTGCATTCTTTCACTCCATGAATGCGACGGATGATAAGATCAGCGATCGGATTCGGCAAGAGACATGCTTGCACCTCTCCTGTAAAGAAAGGCGTGGCAATATTGATATTGGCAGTGGAGTACTTCTCCAATGTGCCACCAAATGTTACACATTTGACTATATTGCCTGTAGCTCGAGAAGGATTTACGAGTGATTGCCTCACTCCGATGGTAGTGCACCCCGAATCGAAAAGAATTGATACCGGAGTACCATCTATTAGGCCCCTATTAAAGACAAGAGCACCCCTTCCATTATGCGCGATTGACGCATGGAGCGCGGGAAGCGGGTGACCGCAGCTTAAAGTAGAAACTGTGGTTGGATCGAATAATGTTTTGCATTGCGAACACTGAGATGCTCTAGCAAAATTGAAAGCGGAATTTGCTACACTGTTGGAGTCTTTTTTATCATTATTCTGATTATCGGTGTCGTGGAACTCCTGTTGTGCAGAGTTAGCCTGGTAATAAGATTTACCATGTCTTTTGTGTTGTGATCTACCTCGGTTATAATTGTCTCTATAATTATTATTGCCTCTGTTATAACCCCTATTTGGGTTTGAATCATAATATTCATGATCATAATCATCACGCTCATTAAATTGAGTATCCCTGTAATATTGGTTTTTTTGTCTCCATGAAGCACTTGGGTAGTTCCTATAGCTACTCCCTTTCCGAGAATTTCTAAAATTATGGGTACCCCTCGCGTGTCGAGGACTATCAGCCCGATTCCAGTTCTTCGAAGAACTCTGATTTGAGTGGTTATCTTGGTTTTGATGCTTATTCCAATTAACCTTTTTATCAAATTTATTTTTAGCTCCTTGGAATTTGTGTGAGTAGTTCATATTATATTCTGTTGCCGAAGCAACTGGCATACTCTCTTTAATGTTAGAGTTACTAAGAATCATGTCAGGGTGTGCCGTGGCATACTGGTCACAATATTCTTCCATTTGCTTTAATGTACTAGGTTTACGCTCATGTAAGAACTCTAGGAATGATTTATTTACCGAAGACATGACCTTGTCTCTTAGCAATAAATCCGTAAGACCATCAAATGTTTTCTCTGTTTTGGATAGTTCAATCCATCGTGAAAGTGTAATTCGTGCTTTTGAGATGAATTCTGAGAATTCTACACCTACCTCAGGTCTCATTGTTTTAAACAAAAGACGATAACCTTCCTCAGACAGCTGATATCTCTTTATCAAAGCTGCCCTAACAGCATCATAATTATCCTTGTCGGCCTCTTCAACGAAATATAACTTACTCAGAGACTCCCCTTTTAGATTTTCAGACAACTGATTCACATACTGTGATTTGTCAACATTATGAGCTCGACAAGCACGTTCAAATCTATCAAGCCAGAATGCTATATCATCACTAGCAGAGTTGAACGCTGGTACCTTGACCTTGTACACAAAGGGTTTACCATTACCACCAGATGCCTGATTAACATTACTCATACATGTCAATTTTAATTTCTCTAACTCAAATTCATGTTCTCTTATTGCTTTTCTCTCTTCAACTTCTCTATCTAATCTTTTCTGTTCTGCAGCAGCTTCTAATTTCTTCTGTTCTGCAGCAACTTCTAATTTCTTCTGTTCTGCAGCAACTTCTAATTTCTTCTGTTCTACAGCAACTTCTAATTTTTTTTGTTCAGCTGCAGCAGCAGCAGCAGCTTCTAATTTCTTCTGTTCTGCATCAAATCTCCTTTCCTCCACTTGCATCTGCAATTTCTTTAGTTCAGCAGCAGCATCAGCTTCTTTTTCTAATCTTTTTTCTTCAGCCAGAGCTTTTCTCTCTTCAGCAGCAGCTTTTCTCTCTTCTGCAGCTAATGCTTTGTCATATTGAGCAACAGCCCATTGTTCTAAGTCTTTCCCAGTCTTATCAAGGGATTTTCCTTGTGCTATAAAGTAATCTAATGTAGACATTTTGTCTTCTTAAATCAGAAACCTGAAAAAGTAAATAAATTACCTTATTTCACTTTAATGGGAGACAAATCTATACCATAGACCTAGTCTTAGTGAAAAACTTGAGTACCTGTAGAAAACAATAACTGTCTATCTCAAATACTGTACGAGACAAGCCTTACAAAGGTCTTTTATACCCTAATGTAATCAATGATCACTTGAGTACCTGTGGAAAATAATATTTCTTATACCAATCAATTTGGGAGACAAGCCTTACAAAGGTCTTGTATAACTTAATGTAATCAATGATCACTTGAGTACCTGTGGAAAATAATATTTCCTAAACCAATCACTTTGGGAGACAAGCCTTACAAAGGTCTGGTATACTTTAATGTAATCAATGATCATTTGAGTAGCTGTGGAAAATAATATTTCCTATCCCAATCACTTTGGGAGACAAGCCTTACAAAGGTCTTGTACACTTTAATGTAATCAATAATAATCATAAAGTACTGAACTGTACTATAATATAAGTGTATTCAACTATACCTCCTATGTCATATGTCAACTAAAGACATTACAAAGGACAAACAAGAAAAGACAATCTGAAAACATTTGCAGAGATCAAATTAAATTAAATAGGAGAAATGAAAAAAATGATCACAGAATCTGTGATGATAACTGCAATAAGATAACAAGACAAATAACGCCACAGTGTATAAACATAAGGGTGTAAAGAACTGAAATGACAGGAAAGATGAGACCTACAATTATACAAACAAATCAAACAAAAATAAAGAACAGAAAAATGTTACAAATACAAATATGAAACAGTCGTCACAACTAACCAAATATTTGCAAACTATGTTGCATGCAAATTTCAATTAAGAAATTGCTCCCTATAGAACGCCAGAACAAGACCAATATCACTTGGTATTTCCTGTTCTAGTCACCTCCCATCCAGGCCCGCAAAGACATAACAATCACACATATAAACAAATAATATATAAACATAAATATATATAAATCATCAATGTGTGTATCATATCATGCAATGTGTTGTATTTGCAATATATAGTACTGTATGCTCAGTTTTAATAAATTAGACTACCACTTTATTGAGTAATAGCTTTGCATTCTAACTATTACACTGTCCAATTTTTTTGAGCACATTAGAAGATCCACCGATGAAATTTGCACTTTATGTTCAACAATGCTCTTGTATTACAGCAGGATAAACAATCACTGGTTTAGAACACTGAGTGTATTGTGCCAAATGTCAACAAGTGCTGTCACAGATATTGCTACACTTGTCAGAACAGGTCACGCTGACATTGATTGTATAGCTGTCCTACTGGTGTTGATGTGGTCAAACAAATGTTCTTGTAACTGTAAAATGTGATTCTCAACATAAGACTGCGTAGGCTGGACCCAGGGATCTGGCTCACCACTGTAAAGTTTCTTGTCCACTGTAAAGTGTCAATCTGTAAAGATGTGTACATAGTTGTTGAGATCAGGCATGCTCCAGTCTACCCAGCTGTAGATGGGTAACTCACCCTAGTCCTAAGTTAGGGAAGGCAAAGGCAGCTGTAAACAGTAGTTTCCCTCTAAGGCTCCAGGGGAAGCAGGCCCTAAACTTGGTCACTTCAACCGACGCAGGATGGTGTATATATGGGTAGAAGTGTAGAGTGTGATTAACGCGAATGGTGTACTGTTCGTGTTCTGACCAATCTAAACACTCATACACTTGTGTCTACAAGGCACCAATGCAGACTGCTGGAATCTTTGTTTACACAGTTTATTGAGACGCACACACTGGGACATAACGAGTAAATCATGGGTATGTTGACATATCAATTTGCAGGCATATATAGTAGATCCTATGTCATGACACATTCATAAATAATAGATAGTACATCAATAGCTTCCAATGTCATGATACATAATGGCCGCATCCCCTATCTGACTAAGCGCGTCAGTGAAGGCGGATCGGTAAGTAACTAAAGTTGCTTTATGTTCACAGTTTATCATATTGTGAAACCACAATAAGGGGTTTCTATCAAAATTGAGATCTCCTTGCCACTGTCCGAATAATAAGATACATGCCCCGTTCTTTGGACAGTGATTCAAAAATACGATGACAGGAATGTAATATGGCCGCCTTCCTGAGTTGTCGCTCACTCGCTCACAGGAGGATATATATATAAGCCAAAGTTAATTTGCAATACAGATGCATAATTTCATAAAGTTCCTCCATACAGATCTACCGTAATCTAGTTACCTCACGTAGACATAATTACAGTATGGAGCCCGTCATCTCCGTCGATACAAACTTGACCCTAGCGTTGCGAAGCACAAAATTCCAGCTAGGCCTAACCGACCTGAGATCATCAAAAACAGGGACTGGAATTACCTGGAGTCCGAATCATACATGGTACCGTACATTAGGAAAGTCTCTAACACAACTCTAGTAGAGACACAATCTCCTATAGAAGAAAAACCACTTCGTAAATCATTTTTACTGAAGAATATACCAGCCCTGGAAAAATGCGTACCCGCCATTGTCACATTACATCGGAACTCATCACGAGTAGACAAGACAACTCCTACTTCCGCTAGAGCGGTGTAACAAGAATATAGTCCTGCCTACCCATCCAAAATATACAATATAGGACTGATTCTACTTGTACTAATAATATGTAATACATATGAATTCAGGCCATAAACATAATAAGCAAATTAATCTATTTTCTGGCCCTAAGAAATAGGTACGGACATGGGTGTCATATCCATGCGCCGAATTAATATCAAGAACGATTACTCCTATAATCAAAAGGGTAAAACAATTATGGATTATCTAGCCTTCCCCATAGACAGCATTTTCATACACAAATGAATGAATGTCTATATCTTTTCCATATTAAATAGCCATACCGATTTTTGTAATATGTGCGTCAAAATATGCACGCAACAGACGCGTTGCATAGTACCACCGCGAGCTTTGACCAAGATGAAATAAATAGCGTAGAGCCCACAAACTTTGGTGACTACATATTGTAAATGTCTTTCGTTGTAGTTAACAGGTCGGGTAGAGTTTCTGGATATAAAATTAATCAAAATATTCAAAAGTACCAAGTCCATTATAATATAGAGCGACCCAGTGGTCACCAGGGCGATAGATAGGGTTAGTGTTGATGACGAAAGCAGCCGTCTGGGTCGGATCGATGCGTAGAGGTAATTGGTCACGAGCTAAAACTTTAACGAGCCCAGTTCGTTTAACAAATATATATGAGACATGAGGAAGGTCCGTATCTCGTCTGTATTCATCGTTTAAGTGGTGTAGTCTGTCAAAACTTGGCGCGATTTCGAGATCTCCAAGATCGAGTCTTGCTCGGCGTAGACGAGAACCTGTAATGGTTTGGGTGTGACATCGGAGAATTTAAGTTCTACTGAGACAGGGCCCGACTTGGCCATCTCAAACTGGTCACCTTCCAGTAGACTGGGAGAGGTCAAAGGCGTATAAGGCGTACCCATTCTTAAAATGCCTATACTCGAGGTCGTTGCCGGCGTCTTTGCCAACCAGTCCCATAGCTAGATTCGTCCCGAAGAAGGCTCTCACGTACTGGTTGTGCTTATAATCCTTGGACAAAGGCTTGCCACTGACTGTTCAACCGTCCGCGCTGACATTCAAATATATAATACCAAAGGTAGCGAAATTGAACGGATTAGACGTATACGACCCGTTAAAAGCGGTCGAAGTGACTAGGCCAATCACGATCCGTATGGGTGTTTGACTGAGAAATAGATTATCCTGCATGTGCGATAGCATACCTCTAGGGATAGAGAAAGTTTTTAGCACAACTCGTTTCAAGGGGTACTTGGCATTACCTCGCACCAAGGCTTTCTCGTGGGCTAGAGAGACGGCGGGGTTTAATTTCGCTTTCCGGACAACCAAGGCCGCATAAGTTATAATAGATTTATAACCAGCGGTGGGTTCGTGTCCCAGCACGTTGAATGCATCTTTAGACGGCGTGAGTTTTACTTTAACGGTCACACCATTTAACAGGTAACGATCTTGAGCAAAGATATCTGAATGTAAACGACCCATCATATCAATGTCCTGAAAACCAGCCGCTGTATGTCGACGCAGTCTTAACCCGTTGTTATTATCACCAATTGTGTCCGTAATAAAATTTGGGGTGTCTTTGTAAAACAGAGCCGCTGTCAGATGGCCTAGTTTGGCTTCCTCCCCGTAATTCAACGTGGCTTCCAGGTAAGCTCTATAAGGGTAGGTGATCTCGCTGGGTGTAATCAGCGTGTCGTTCAGGGAAACGTCGACTTGTGAGAATAAACTGTGCAGGTAATAGTTGATCGGGGCCACCTCTGCGTCAGCGGGTAATGCGCCGCCATTAGCTAACGTAATTTTGGCGCGCACGTGCAGAAAAGTATTGAACAAATCTAGATATTCTTCACCGTTTCCCGATATTACAAATTTCACCGGTGCTCCAGGGGCTAAGGCGGCCAATGGATATATCTCCACAAATTGTCCCTCTTCTACGGCTATCTGCGTTGGTGGTACGCTAAACAAATCTAGACCACTGTAAAGACACTCGCACGAGTTGGGGTGAATAAGCGCCATCATTCAAATATATCAGAGTACCGTCGCTTCTTCTGGTGAGAATGAGAAGGTCGAGCTCGGTTACTGCGTTTTATTCGTTTCGGCTCGCCAGGTGGGGCAGCTCTCGTTTTTCTTTTTGTTCTAATACCGCTACCCAATTGGTTAGTGGTGAGGTGGTCAACGGCTCCCTGTAATAAACGCTGACCCGATTCCTTGGCTCGTTTGCGAAATGACTCACCAGTATTTCTGCCGGCTAACGCATCGCTCGCGACCTGTAAACCGGTGCCAAGCCCTTCTCTGAGTAAAGCTTTGCCTCCAGTTTTTAACCACGGTAGAACCATGCGACCGAGCCCGCCGAAAAACTACCCAAGCCATGTCCTCTTTGACCTCTTCCTCCGATAAACACTGGCATCCCGTGATCAGCTTGGTTGCAGTAAAACTCCTCATACATTTTGGGGTTTCGTCGGATGGGTACGTGTCTGACCATTTTTTCTATTCAAAATATAACAGTCTGTGAGTTCGGAAGTGGAGTGTCAACACCGAAGCTCCGCTAGTGAATGGGATAGTCTTACCCTGGTCGTTAGTTAAAAGGATTTCCACCGCGTCAAACGAAAAACGACTCAGGGGTACGTAGTGTGGTTTGTTGTAAATCCTGAAAACAGAAGCGGTAGTCCTAACCAAAATAGGAACAATCCGTAACAAAGGGACAGAGGCATCTCCAACCGGTCTCGCCGCTACGAGATCGCAGTACACGTATACATTTTTCATGTCGCTATCCATTTGTACTTCAGTCTCGCGTCGTAGTATTGGGTCGATGTCTGTGGCGAGCGAGGTGGGAAAGCCTAACATGTGTTTCAACGTCTCGCTAATTCTAACTTCAACC
This sequence comes from Oreohelix idahoensis, assembly GCA_024509875.1. NCBI lineage: Eukaryota > Metazoa > Mollusca > Gastropoda > Stylommatophora > Oreohelicidae > Oreohelix > Oreohelix idahoensis. The sequence continues at coordinate 172,772 of JAMPIV010004050.1, forward strand.
TCCGGATCATACAGATTCAAGGTGGCCTTATTATAGTTAAAATTGAATCTAACTCGGGCTTTTTCATCCACATCCGTGTCTAAAAGCAAACGATTCAACTCGTCGATCAGCGAGTCGGGTGACGTGTATAGACCGGCGGGTAACGTGAGTAGTATAGACTCATCTTCTTTGTTGGGGAAGTAATGTATCCATACATCATCCTCTAGCACGTTAAAATAACTTTTGAGAAATTGAATCTCAACCAAACCGACCTCGTAACGTGAAGTCAAGTCTATAGTCTGTGGAAATTTGACGAAAAAGTGACCGGCGTTATTGTTTGGGTATATTTTCATCGAGGCGTTGCTGGGTAAAGTCACGTAAAAACTCATCCTATCTTAGGGTTAGCTAACATGTAACCCAGACAACTGCTCATTAAAGCGATCCAAAACTTGCCGTCTGGTCCTTCTGCGTTGCTCCGACTCAGATTGAATAACGAGACCCCGATGACGACATATATAACGATCATCTGACTGATGAAAACGATCTCTAGTCGTTGGACTAGTTTCCCAAAAAGGGCCAGACCGAGGATCTCGTGGTCTTGGGAGGGGGTGACCGCAAAACTGTGGTGCTCACTTCTTCTTCAAGCTCCATCAGTCTCGATATCTCGCTAGTTGTTTGGCAGAAATCCAGCTGTTTAATGACGAGTTATAACCGAACCATTTGACTAAATACTCTTTAACACCCCTGACACCTCGCCGTTCTTGCAAAATGGACTCGATTCGATAAACTATCTTATCACCGACTCGCTGTAGTTCTTCTTGGTAAAAAGAACATTTCAGTTCCTCACCCGAATCATCTTTAAGGATGTACGTGACCGGTCTTGTTTAGTTTAGTCGGCTAACCGTAAACAGTTCTGCTGTCCACGCCGGCGTATAACCCTTTTTAAAAGTTTGTCTGGCTTTGGCGATCCGCACGCGAACACCGGCTTTAAAATAGACTTTTCTGCCGATGCCGTCAGGGGTCGAATACAACGTATGCCACACCTCTTCTTGATTGCTCGGGGTAACTTCCGCCGGTGCCATCTTAATTCTCCGGTGATACGAGTAGTTGTGAACCAGTTGCTGTATCACGTCGGCGTAGTGAAGAGTGTTGGTTTTGGTAAATTATCGCCACGTTTTTTCTTTGAGGGTCCGATTAAACCTCTCGACAATAGCTGACTTGGTATCCTCATTCTCTGTAGTGAAGAAATGGACACCCTCGGCTTTAAGAAACTTTAAGAATGTTTTGTTGACGAACTCACTGCCTTTGTCTGAAAATTTATCGGTTTGCGACTGGTAAAAATTGTTTTTACCGCTGCTACTAACGCTGTCCCAGTCTTGCTTTTTAGAGGAACAGCCCAAGCGAATTTACTAAATACGTCAATACACGTTACTAGATAGGAAAACCCATCGTTGAAATTCTTTAAACCTCGCAAGTCAATTAAATCAGCCTGGAACTGTTGGTCGATACCGCCCGCGATGGTGGTACGTCGTTTAAATTTTGTGCGCACCGGTTTGTGTAAGGTGTAGGTATCTTGATGACCTAACCACTCTTCAATTTTTTTACGAGTAAGTTTGGTGCTACGTTGCAAGGCCCCGAATCTCCCATACGAACCTGGTCGTTTTGGGTCGTAGTAATGTTGTTTTAAAATCGTATTCATTTCTTTGGTATTGTTTCCCACTTTGATGTTTTTTCTTTCTTCTGAGAGAATACGACGATGTTTCTCGCAATTTACTGGCTACCACCTTTTTTCGATTAGTGGGTGTGACTAGTTCGGATGGGGACTGAAGGGTTTTGTCCACGACCTCGTCTTTAAGTAGAGTGGGTTGTTCGATTGGAGGTTTCGATGTCGACTCGTTAAGTGGAGACTTAATATCCACGAGACCAAGAGGTACGTGACTGTACTGTTCTAGTCGAGTCAAATGACGCTGTAGTGTTTGTAGTGTTTGCTGATATAGTAAAGCTTTGTCACCCACTAGCAGATCTTCTCGTTCCAAGACTAGTTGCATTTGAGTATCCAATTTTCCCAAGTTATTCCTTAGAGCATCGGGTGCTCTATAAGGTTTTTGAGTCTCTAACAAACGAGGGTCCATCAAAATCATTTTCTTAGCCATCTACAAGATCCCTCTTAGTACAGTTAGTATCGGTCCAAGGAGAGCACTTAAGAATCCTCCAGTTTGTAAAAATTGTTTTCGTCTTTTGAGCGACAATTACTTCTTGGTAAGCGCTCGCAGGGTGTTTTTGTGACGACGCATACGTCTCTTCTGAGTAGGTGTCAGTGTAACGTTACCTTTTAATACGTTGTGACAACATTCACAGAGTGTTCCCACCAGATCGGGTGATGCTGTTTTCATAACAGCCTTGAATACTGATGGTTTGGCCGTCCCTAGAAACTTTAACATATCAGCATGTCTTTTCACTTTTTCTCCCATCTCGTTACTTGGGTACGTATACAATTTGCTGTTCGTGTGGGAATATGCGGGTACAAAGTCGCAGAGTGTCGGGAGTTGCTTGACGAAAGTCAATTAGCAAATAGCCGTGTGAAGTCGACGTCGCGTCTTTAAAACTTTCTTGGACATAGGCAGTACGACCTGGGTACATCTGTTTAGCTAGATTAACAATCTGAGATCCATCGCGTGGGTTTTTGAAAAGTACTATATAATGAGAATTCAAACTAATGGTTCTGTGTTCTTTATTCCTGGCAAATAAATTTTGCACAATATATAATACGCTTACTTTTTTATGATGACTCACTTTTGTGAATAAACTAGTTACTCGCTCATCTGTCTCGCTCATCAAATCATCGATAACTACCAAACGTTTCTTATTACCTGTCCACTGCTCAATATCGGACAGTCCTTCAATAAACTGAACGCCAGGCATCAAATTGTATAGGGGTTGCCATTCCCCATAATACCATAAAATTTCATCGGGGGTAGGTGTCACCATATCCCTTATATAATGTAAGAAACGCTGTACAAAAACAGTTTTTCCAGATCCAGTGGGGCCCGAAATTAAAGCCGTTAAAAGGGTGCACCCAACGCGGGTCCATAGCTAACAATGATAACTTATACTTACAGACAGTCATTTTATATCTAAAACCCTACACAACGTGAGAACCCCTGTGTTTGCAACAACGTGAGAATCCCGCTAAAAAATTCAAGAACTTGAGAATCCCTGTGTTTTCAACAACGTGAGAATCATTGTGTTTTCAACAATGTGAGAATCACTGTGTGTCCAAGAACGTGAGAACCACTTTTCAACAACGTGAGAACCCCTTTCAATAACGTGGAAATCACTGTGTTTTCAACAACGTGAGAATCACTGCAACATGTTAAAAAAGATTCACACCCTTGGTGTAAAACAATATCAGATCCACCCGTTACTCACACACCTATTGGTGTAAACAACAAATAGTTCCCGACTGTTTACCACATCTAGTTATCAGATCATATTGCTTCTTTAAAGAGTGTTCTAATAAAGTGTTAAGTTATATACTTTCACACAGTGGTATTCCCCAACAATATATATATTTTACATACAACACTAACAGACAAATCCTGGGACGAATAGTTAGTTATAACTAAAAAATGCTCTAACGTTTGTGTGATTGTAAAAAACTTGTCCACATCTGCGCCTAATGACTTTTTTCTCGTCACCAATCCATAACAAATTTGATAAAAGATCGCTAGTTTAATGCTCGAACTTGATACAATGGGATCAATTTAATTATTCACATATGTGCGTAATTAAAGTTCTTGTAATGACATTCTCGATAACGCGTGGAGACATGGAACAAAGCCGTATAGCTCTGAATAGTTGCTTGCGCATCTGTCATTGGATCTTTATGAATGAAATTGGCTTTGTTCGAGGAACCATTTCCCGAACAGGATCAAATTAATTATTCACATCTGGGCCGTAATTAAAGTTCGTGTAATGATTGATAGCTGGTTTCAACGTGGAACAAAAGCGCTAGCTCTTGAGTTATCGCAGATGCACATCTGTATAAGATTCTTTATAAAAGAAATTGGCTTTGTTTAATTGTTTTTTTTCCGATCAGAGACTAATTAATATTCAGCCACAGCTGTGTCTAATGCATTTTTTCATGCGTAATTATCTTAATTAACCAACCAGTAAAAATGCTAATTAGATTCTTTTCAAAAACGTTCGATCAACGTCGCGTGACAAATCACCGCGAAAACCTTTCGCGTGGCCTGTTGTCTGAAACAACACCGCTATACAACAAACCACTTGTGTATTCATACGCGCGTTTGTCCCAAACCTTTTGGTATAACCAAGAATTGTTTTTAGCCATGTCTCATGCATGGAACAACCCGCGCCGAACGCAGACCTTCAGTCGTTTTGAAAAAAAAAGCAGCCGTCTGAAAAAAAGCAAATGTTCAAATCAACATCACCACCAATAACGTATGTAACTTTTTTATCTTAAATATATGTTATCTATGTTTAACAAATATATAAAAGTGTCTGTTTTTGGAACTCGTGATTTGTGTTAGGAAGTTAATCTTTTTACCTTCTTTGTTTTAACAAAGATAATTTTTATCTGTTTTGTTTCTGTGTTCAGAGTTCTACGCCAAGTTAGTATTTTTATATATAACCATAGCAGAGACTCTGGAAAAATATTGTTTTATCTGTGCGTGTTTTGTTAAGGTGTTAAAGTCTTACATGTGACTTTTTTAAAATAATTGTTGAT